>CP125976.1:96835639-97306427 GCA_030063025.1 Avena longiglumis
CTAATGTTGTGATCCCGCTATTAACAATATCCAATGTCCATGATCGTGAAACCTTGATCATCTTGTTAATCAACAAGCTAGTTTATGAGAGAGGCATAACTAGAACTTTCTGTTTGTTTATTAAACACACATGTATTAAAAGTTTCCGTATTAATACAATTATAGCATGCAAAATAAACATCTATCATATACTTGGAATACACATAATAAACACTTTATTATTGCCTCTCAGGGCATATTCCCTTCAGTCTCCCACTTGCACCAGAGACAATAATCTAGTTACATAGTGATAAATCTAACACCCATTGAGTTTTGGTGTTGATCATGTTTTGATCTAGGAGAGTTTAGTCAACGGATCTCCTACATTGAGATCCGTATGTACTTTACAAATCCTTATATCTCCATCCTTGACATGCTCATGATGGAGGAACCGCCATTAATATGCTTGGAATGCTTGTGAGACCTTGGTTTGGCATTGGTAATGGCACCATTGTTGTCACAATAGATCACCATTGGGTCCAACGCGCTTGCCACCACTCCTAGTTCGATATGAACTCCTTCATCCAAATCGCTTCGAGCCGCTCAAGCAAAGAATATATTCGGCCCATGGTCGATCCCGCTTACCACATGTTTGAGCTCCTCCAACCAACCGATCCGGCCATTCATGAGAAATACGATCCGGATTGAGACTTAGAGTCATCCGATCGGTGTCAAAGCTAAGCGCCAACATAACACTTAGCTGACGAGCTCTTCTTCACCTCGTGATACAAGAAACATATCCTTAGTTCTTCGTAAGTACTTAGGATATTTCGACCGCTATCCAGTTGTTCCAACCTCGATCCGATTGTACCTACTAGTCAAACTAATAGCATGTCTTGCCTTGCAACATAGGTAAGAACCCTTCACTTCGGCCCATTTTAAACTTCTTTAAAATCTTATCAAGGTATGTACTTTATGATAGCCTATTAGGCGCCTAGATCTATCTCTATAGATCTTTATGCCTAATATGTATGACGCTCACCTAGGTCCTTCATTGAAAATTTGTTGTTTAGATAACTTTAACACTATTTAAAGATCTATCATTTCCGATCAATAATATGTCATCCACATATAATATCAGAAATGCCACAGTGCTCCCACTCACTTTCTTGTAAATACAAGCTTCTCCATAAGTTTGGACAAATCCAAACTCTTTGATCACCTCATCAAAGCGGAGATTCCAACTTCGTGATGCTTGCTTCAATCCATAGATGGATCGAAGCTTGCACACCTTGTTAGCATCCTTAGGATCGTCAAAACCCTTTGGTTGTATCATATACAACTCTTCCTCAATATTACCATTGAGAAACGCGGCTTTTACATCCATCTGCCATATCTCATAATCAAAATATGCAGCAATTGCTAACATAATCCTAACTGACTTTAGCATCGCCACGGAGAGAATGTCTCATCGTAGTCAACTCCTTGAATTTGTCGAAACCCCTTTATGGCATAAGTCGAGCTTTTATAGACGGTCACATTACCATCAAGACGCTTTTCTTTTGAAAATCCATTTGTTCTCCACGGCCTTCGGTCGTGAGGTAATTCCACCAAGTTCCAAACTTGATTTTCATACATGGATTCCATCTCGATTCCATGGCTTCTAACCATTTGTTGAATCTGGCTCATCATCGCTTCTTCATACGTCAGTAGGTCATCATTTTCATCAACCATGAAATTCATGACAGGATTTCCGATACAGAGCCGCACGATCTTGCTTGACCATGAGGTTCGGTAGTACTTTCTTTCGAGTTTCATGATCATTATCATTAGTTCCCTTCAACAGTGGAGCCAACTCCCGAATAACTTCCGCCAAGGCTATCGCCATACTTTTTAGAGAAGGTTCAATAACCTCTTCGAAGTTCTACCTTCCACTACTCACACCTTCGCGAGAAACTCTTTCTCTAGAAAGGATCCATTCTGGCAATAAAAACCTTCTCGGATCTGTGATAGAAGGAATACCCAATAGTTTCCTTAGGGTATCCTATGAAGACGCATTTTTCCGCTTGGTTCGAGTTTATCCGGTTGAAGTTTCTTCACATAAACATCGCATCCCCAAACTTTAAGAAATGATGCCTAGGTTTGTTTCAAACCACAATTCATACGGTGTCTTTTTCAACGGATTTAGATGGTGCCCGATTTAAAGTGAATGCAGCAGCTTCTAGTGCATAACCCCAAAATGACAACGGCAAGTCCGCTGAGACATCATAGGTCGAACCATATCTAATAAAGTACGACACGACATTCGACACACCATTTCTCCGTGGTGTTCCGGAAGGTGAGTTGTGAAACAATTCCACACTCTTTCATGAGTGCTAAACTCAGAACTTAGATACTCACCTCCACTTGGACCGTAGAAATTTGATCTTTCTATTACGATGATTTTCCACTTCATTCAAATTCCTGAACTTTTCAAAGGTTTTAGACTTGTGTTTCATCAAGTATATATAAATGTATCTACTCAAATCATCCGGTGAAAGTAACAAAATAACGATATCCACCTACGACACACTCATTGGACCACATACATCGTAATGTATGATTTCCAATAACTGTCGCCTGCTCCATTGAACCGAAAACGGTATTCTAGTCATCTTGCCCATAAGACATGGCTCACATGTATCAAAATGATTCATAATCAAGTGATTCCAAAAGTCCATCCGAATGGAGCTTCTTCATGCGAACGCCAATATGACCTAGACGGCAAGTGCACATATATGCGGATATATCATCATTTAGTTTAACTTTAGCATCAACATTATGAATATGTGTAACATTATCATCGAGATCTAATAGAAATAAACCATTCATCATCGGGCATGACCATAAAAGATTTCATTCATATAAATGGAACAACCATTGTTCTCGGATTTAATGAATAACCACTTCGCATCAAACACGA
This sequence comes from Avena longiglumis, assembly GCA_030063025.1. Classification (NCBI taxonomy): domain Eukaryota; kingdom Viridiplantae; phylum Streptophyta; class Magnoliopsida; order Poales; family Poaceae; genus Avena; species Avena longiglumis. Next base: position 96,838,581 of record CP125976.1, read on the forward strand.
TCCAGACATAATGTTCATGCTTAGTGCAGGCACCGATAAAATTTATTCAAGTTTATAACTAATCCCGACGGCAAGTGGAGAGGCAGCTGCCCGACGGCGATCACATCAACGCTTGATCCATTGCCACACGCATCTTCGACTCACCTCGCTAGCGCTTGTTCCGGTGACCCCCGATTCGAAAGTTACAAATATTAGCAACCTAACCGTATCAAATACCGGTGCTCCGCAAGCACTAGTCAAGTACACATCAATAACATGTATATCATATATACCTTTGTTTGCCTTGCCGCCTTCTTGTCTCGCCAGATACTTGGGGCATTAGCCCAGGGCTACCCCTTACAATAGTAGCACTGAATCGGACTTAGGTCCAACTCGGGGTTTCTTTTCAGAACGGCAACAGTGCTTGCCACCCTTACTTCCCTTCCGCTTTCCTTATTGTCTTTCTTGAAACCATCGTTCCTATTGATCATCAACACTTGATGTTCCTTTTGATCTCCACTGCAGCTTAAGCATTGATGTAAGCTCGGGAGACTTCTTCATGCCTTGTATATTATAGTTCATCACGAAGCTTTTATAGCTAGGTGGCGTAGACCGCAGAACACGATGGATGCCTAAGTCAATGGGAATCGATATTCCCAAGGACACAAGCTTATCTGCGAATCGACATCTTGAGTACATGCTCACTAACCGGAGTCAGGTTTTCCATCATGCAGCTAAAGAACTTTTCCAAGCGTAGCTTTCACAACAAGATGTGTGTCGAAAATCATTTTCAACTCACCCATTGTATCAAATGCATTGCCATTTTCGAAACGCTTTCGAAGTTCCGGCTCTAGCCCATACAATATGCCGCAATGAACTAAGTTGTGGTCCTCCTAACGAGTCTGATAGACATTCTTCTCCTCGTCAGGAGCATCATCAAAAGGTGGGGGGCCTAACGACGCTTCTAGCACGTATTGCTTTTGTGCAGCAGAGAGGAGAATCCTCAAATTCATGGCCCATTCGGTAAAGTTGCTACCGTTCGTTTCTAGTTTCTCTTTCTCCATGAACACATTGAAATTAAAAGCAGGTGGTGCCATCTACAACAGAATTTGTAAAGTTTAGACTAAGTGTATGATAGATTGAGTTCAACTAATGCATATTACGAATGAACTCCCACTCAAAACCATATCCCTCGTACCTTTTTTGGTGATTACATGAACCAAATCCACTACACCAAGTCCGATCATCACGTGAGTCGATAGCTTGAAAGGCGAGCATCAAATGGGCATCATATCAACTATATGACTCATGCTTAACCTTTCGTCCGTTCCGAGGCCATGTCTGTACATGCTAGGATCACCAAGTTAGAACCTTAGATTCGCAGTGTAATCGCTTTTACACCAAATATGGTCAGATCCAAGAACACCCGATCATCATGTGATGTCTTGGAGCGTTTAAAACATAATCAAGTATACTAAAGGAAGAACACATTCTTATCTTGATATTTAAATGAGGGATCATCTTATTATGCTAACAAAGCGCTAAACAAGCAATATAAGATGATATCAAACATCATATGTTTATTAGTGAAATGATATGGTTCCCGCAGATGATCTCTATCATGTGCATCGTGGTATGATCACTATCATACCTATATGTGTAAATCCAAGGTCTATGGATTTTGCTATGTGTGTTGTAAGAGTATCATCTCATACTTCTACTTACAACACTACCATATCATAACACTAGCTCAAAGAACAATCTAAACTAGATGCCTCTAATTTATCCATTGCAAGTTTTACGTGGCTTAGGCTTCGAGATAGAACCGTTCACTTACTTAATATGAACCACAACGAGGATAATCAAATTGTTGACAACTCGCTTGCAAAATAGATATTAACTATAGTAGGAGAGACAAACACCAGCCAGCCACTTATGCAAACTAGTTGCATGTCAAGCGTGAACAGGTCTCATGTGCGAGGACATGTAAAGTTTGTCCGGCCGCTCATCCCACTATGCCACCAATATCCAAAATTACAACAAAGGACCAACAACATGATCATCATCGCCCACATACTCATATGTGTACTACCTGTAAAGTATCTACGCATAGATCCGCTCGATACCATCAGTAGGGTTCGCAAAGATAGAAAACAAAAATTTCCTACGATGGGAACTATGTACCAAGATCTATCTACTAGATACAAACAATGGGTGGATGTATATCCAGAGATAACATACCCTTGAAGATCGACAAAGCTTAACGAGTTCAACTCGTGGTTGATGTAGACGATCTCTGTCGATCTCAAGATCGATAGAAAGTCCTAGCGCCCGCAAATCAGTCAAGATCTGTGCTCGCACACGCTCGAGGCACCGAGCAACCTCCGCCTCCTCGCCCAGCGATGCAGCGAAGCACAACTCTTCTTGCCGATAGCCACCGGAACATGTATCTCGCTAGTCCAAGACCATGGGGGATAAATTCTAGGGAGAGAGATCCTTCACGAGGAGGTGTGAGAGACAAGTGAGGAGGGGATCCTTTTATAGGAGGAGGGGCACCCAAGGGGTGGCCGCGACATGGGGCAGCCCCTCCTCCTTCATTCATGTGGGTGGACACTCCACTCACAAAATGCCCTTTAAATTTCTCCACTAAAAGTCCACTCAAATTCCTATTAAATTTCCACCAAATTTAATGCAAACTCTCATTAAATAAAACTCTTTATTTTATTCAGAATTTTTTCAATTACTTTAATAAAAACATTCAAAATAACCCCTTGCTAGAATTCCATTTCACACGCATAACCACTTTATGTAATTTCACCAAAACCTGCTTTGATCTAGTGAAATAAATTCGCGCTTGTTTATTCTTTTGGCATGAAACTTTTGCTCTGTTGGATGTCGTGTTCTTAAGTGTGTCACCCACGGTTCGTGAATAATGCGGACATGATCGAGACCCTTCGATCAATAATCGAAGCGGATCCGAGACCCATACCGACTCCCACACATTCAACGATGACTTTCTTGTGATCGCTTAACCTTTACGCTAGTATCTTAATCCTTTGTTTCACGATATATTACATGTCCGAGATTCGATCATCGGTATCTCCATACCTAGTTTGATCTCGCACGACATGCACTCTTTTCTCGCTCCCTGATATAACATTCTAGTGATCAAATCACTTGCTTGCAAGCTAATCAATGTGATATCACCGAGGGCCCAGTATATCTATCCGTCATCGATGAAAAATTCCTCTCGATCCATGAGCCTCAACATAACACTTTATTAGTTCTCAATCCATCTTATAATCACCATGTTACGGTGTGACGCTTTGATGTTATCAAGAAACTCTTCCTGTTAGTGATTGACATGATCTCATGGTCTAAGGATTAGGATCACTGTAAGTTGTTATAGCAATATAAACTCAATGAGTTTGATCGTAATGTTATACTTTGATGAATGTTCATCACACCATTACACTAATGTTGTGACCCCGTTATTAACAACATCCAATGTCCATGATCAGGAAACCTTGATCATCTTGTTAATCAACGAGCTAGTTTATGAGAGAGGCATAACTAGGAACTTTCTGTTTGTTTATTAAATACACATGTATTAACGTTTCCGTATTAATACAATTATAGCATGCAAAATAAACATCTATTATATACTTGGAATACACATAATAAACACTTTATTATTGCCTCTCAGGTCATATTCCCTTCAAATAGACAGTGTGCTCTTTGTCATTAATATTGAATGTTACTTTTCCTTGATTACAAATGATGACAACACCTGCAGTATTAAGAAAAGTTGTCCTAAGAATAATAGACATATTATCATCTTCAAGCATTTTAAGCACAACAAAATCAGTTAGAACCATGCAATTATGAGCAACTTGAAGAGGAACATCCTCACATATACCAACAGGAATATTAGTTGACTTATCAGCCATTTGCAAAGATATATCAGTTGGTATCAACTTTTCTAGCCGAGTCTCTTATAGAGAAAAAGGCATAACACTAACTCCAACTCCCAAATCATATAAAGCGGTTCTAACATAATTATTCTAATAGAGCAAGGAATAGTTGGTATACCGGATCACCAAGTTTCTTTTGGAACCTACCATTGAAGGAGTAATTAGCAAGTAGGGTAGAAATCTCCTCATTAGAATCTTCCTTTATTAGAGACAATATCCTTTATATACTTTGAATAAGGGGCAATTTAATAGCATAAGTCAAAGGAATTTGCAAGAATAAAGGTTTCATCCACTCACAAAACTTGTTGTAGTGTTCATCCTCCTTTGACTTGTGTTTCTTACCGAAAAGGCATAGGTTTCTCGCACCCAAGGTTCTCTCTTTACCATGTTTGTTAGCAAAAATCTTCCTTTGTGTACCTAGTGTTCTTAGTGTGCTTCAGGTTCTTCCTCAATTTCTCCTCAGAGCATCATTTTTATCATTACCACCTCAGTTTTAGCATTAGAGACAGATATACTATTAGGATCTACAGGAGGTTCAAGTGGTTCCTCAACTTTCTTATGTTTCTTTCTTCCTCTTACGAGGACTACCACTATTCTCACCTTGTTGGGAATCGCCTATTCTTTAGGGTGTCCTTCAGGATATAAAGGATCTTGAGTAGCTGCACCACTCATAGTTCTAGTTCCATAAGCATGTTTATTTCCTGAAGCATTAACTAGCATATCCTTTTGCACCTTAGCAAGTTGATCAAGTTGGGTTTGAACCATTTGAAACTGTTTACAAAGCATTTTAATATCATTAAAGTTCTTTCCACAATATCTTTCAACTCATGGATAGCTCTAGAGTTTTCCAATAAATGATTCTGAACTTGTTTATTAAAATTACCTTATTTAACAATAAATGTGTCAAGTTCCTCTAAGCATTCATCAGGAGGCTTACTATAGGGAATATCACCTTCATCAAAGTGTTGGAGAGAGTGTACCTCAATAGTAGATGAGTAGGGAATTGGCTTACATAATTCTTCTATAGGAGGTAGATTCTTCACATCTTCAGATCTAATACCTTTCTCCTTTAGACACTTTTTAGCTTCCTTCATTACTTCATCATTTAATGCAATAACTCCCCTCTTCTTTGTTGTTGGTGTTGGAACTGGCTTAGGAACAACTGGTTCATGAGTAATAGGCTCAGGTGTATTCATCTCAGTTGAAGTCCAATCATCATAATTCTTGCTTATCTTGTTCATTAATTCTTTAGCATTTGTAGGAGTCCTTTTCCTGAAAACAAAATCAACAAAGCTATCTAGGTAGGTCCTAGAATCATCAGTTAGTCCATTATAATAAATATCAATCAACTCATTCTTAGGTAATGGACATCCAGGATATGCATGAATCAAGGAACCTTGTCCATGACTCGCAATTTCTCTTCTCCATGTTTAAAATCAAAAAGTCTTTGCAAAGTGGCATGTCTAGCACTGGGAGGAAAATATTTATGGAATAAAGAAGCAATCAGGGCTATCAATGGAACCAGGAAGTAATCTATTAAACCAATCCCTAGCTTCTCCTCTTAGTGAAAAAGGGAAGATCTTAGCAACAAAGTACTTGCGCATTTTAATATCATTAGAGAACAAAGAACTCATAGTAGAAAGCTCATTCATATGAGCCACATCACTCTCACTTTCAGTACCACAAAAAGGTTCTTTCTCAATAATATCTAAATAACATAAATCAAGAGAGAAATCATAATATTTATCTTTAATATCTATGGGAGAGGTGGAAAACTTAGGATCATTGGAATTCTTAGGCATAATAGTACGTCTAGCAAGGAGACTCTTAATAGCACTAGCACCATGTGTGTTTTGGCACTCTTCAACAAATTCATCAGTGAGCTCTATGTAACCATCATTAATATCATAACTCTCACTAGACTTAGGTGAGCTAACAGGTGTAACAGTGTATTCACTAGAGTTTTTATTTCTAGACTAGCCATAGTAGCATCTAGAAAAGGACCCAATGAACCACTGCATCATCAAGCGTGAGAAGTAACATCATGAGTATCAAAAGCAATTTGATTCAGTAGTAGCACTGTGTGTAGCATGAGCATGTGGTGGTGGTGTAACAAGCTTACTTATAACAGACGGTGAATCAAGAGCGCCAGAGGTGTTTAGGACTGTACCTCTTCTTGTAGTGGATGGTAAAATAGGGAACTTTCCATCACGAGTCATCCCCATAATGAAAGGAGTAGCAGTGAATAATAATAGATCCAAGTGAACTTACAAATAAAGATATGCTCCCCGACAACGGCGCCAGAAAATAATCTTGATGACCCACAAGTGTAGGGGATCGCAACAGTCTTCGCGGGTAGTATTACCTAATTTATTGATTTGACACAAGGGGAGCCAAAGAATACTTGCAAGCCTTAACAACTAAGTTGTCAGTTCAGCCACACCTAGAAATAGTTCTTGCTCACGTAGTTTATCAAGAGTAACAAAGAAGCAATAGCAAGACTAATAAAGGAATGAGCAGTAGCAATAGTAACAGAATTTGCAATGAGGATTTGAAAAGGTGAGGCATAGGGATGGATGGACAGGCGCTGCGTGACTAGTCTAAACATGTAACTTCAAAGAACTAGGGCATTGCAGATAAATAATAACAAGCATCCAAGTACTAAAAAATCCTAGGCATGTGCTCCATATATAGTCATAATGCGTCGCAATGAGAACTTGCACAACATCTTCTCCGTCTGCACAGCGTGCATGGGCCTCTAGGGAACTATCGACAATTAAGGTGCTCTTTAATAGAGCACCGGAGCAAAGCAGCATTACCACTCCGTGAACACATGTGATCCTCACACCATAGCCATCCTCCTGTTGTCCCAATTATTGTCACTTTGGGGCCTTTGATCCTGACAATGATATGTGTACAATACTTGCGTATAAGATCACAAACAAAACTATCATAATGATTCAATAATAAGTTTAGATCTCGAGATCATGACACCGGCCCTAGTGACAAGCATTAAGCACAACAAGTTGCAACAAAGTCAAATAGCACTAAAGAGATACTAGGCACTATGCCCCTAACAGATCTTATTCGATTACATGATAGAACTCATCCAATCCCTACCATCCCCAAGCCTACTGGGATTACTCACTCATGGATGAGGGAAACATCGATGGTTGATGGAGAGATGCGTTGGTGATGACTATATGGCGATCCTCCAAATTCCCATCCGGCGGTGTGCACCGTAGTTTCGGATCCAAATATGGTTTCTCGTGGCGCGAGAACTCTTTCTCGAAAACTATCGAACCCCTCGGTTTTTAGGTCAAGGGCAACTTATAGGTGTAAAGGAGGCCGAGGAGCGGGGTGGCGACCTCCCTGTGGCGCAGGGCCTCATGCTGGGTGGTATGGGCCCCCGTGCCTCCTCTCTCTGTCTCCCCTTCTGGCTCCGTGGATGTTCTGGTGAGAAATAGTTTTTGGCATATTTTCCGGGATTTTTCCCGATAGTTCATTTTCTGCACAAAAACAAGACACCGAGGTAATTCTACTGAAAATAGCGTCAGTCCGTGTTAGTTGCATCCAAATCAGACAAGTTTAGAGGAAAAAACAATATCAAAGTGTTCGAGAAAGTAGATACGTCTTGGACATATCAGTCGCCACGAGAACAAAAATCACCATCGCTACCCTCATATTTTTGCTTTCCTGACATTCTCCGCATCTGACTTCACCATGGCTCCAAGAATGGCACTTGGTGGGAACAAACAACAGAGATTCTCAATGCTCCCGCTGAAACCAAACGGCTAGAAAAACAAGGTGTGCACGACCGAATACCTTTCGATCCAACAATCTCCAGGCATGATACGCCCATGGGAGTTCACCGGAGCCTTCCAACCGCCTCCGCACTGCATCAACGAGGAACACATCAGCGAGATCTTCGCCTCGCGAATGAAACCAAAGGACCACCTCCTTTATTAGATCCAACACAGCGATCCCCACACCGCTGGCCGGTTTCCGGAGAACGGATCGAGCAGGCAATTAGGGATAGAGAGTCGATCTAGGTCTTCCAACAGAATCCCATTGTCGGCAACTCCTCCACTAGATCGCCACCTGCCCCACTCCGGTAGAGGCCGCCGCCTCCAGATCCGAGATCCCACGAAGCCACCGCCGGTCGGAGCCACGAAGACGTCGATGGTGAGGGGGCCCCGTCCAGCGCCGGCGTTGTCTTTCCTACCGCCGCGCTGGGGCCGGGAGGCCAGATCCCCGCTGCCCCCATCATCGGCGTCGTGCACTTTGGCCGGCTGCCCTCTGAGGTCGACGAGGAGGGAGAAGGATGGAGGGGGAGGAGGCGGTGGCGGGGTAGGGTTTGTCCCCCTCGGTCGCCAGGAGGGGGAAACGCGAGGGGGAGATGCGAGGGACCTCTGGATCTAGTGGCGTGCCCCCACTTAACACTTTAAGACCACCTCCAAATGGTCTCCCCATTTCGGACACCAAAACGGTCTATTCTAGCCACCACGGAATAGAGGGGAGGCTGCCCAAACAACACAAGAGCCAGCCCTCCCACACCCTTGCCGCCACCCGTCAGTGCTTGCCGTCGCCTAGTCGCCACCGACACCTCCTCCTCCTCTCGGCCTTCTAAACCTAGATCGAAAACCCTAGATCCACCATAACTCGCACCGGTTTAGGCGAAGCCCCAGATCTCTACTTCCGACACCATGTCGTCGTGGCCGAATCACGAGGAGAACTACAACCTCCGTACACCGCTGGAACAAGGGAGAGGAAGGTCTTCATCGACATCGAACGTGACCGATTGGAAGCGCTGCGGACGCAGCGCCGGAAGGATCGTATACGCGATCTTGAGATCGGCAAGTGTACGACTACATCGTCCACGAAAATATGCTCTCGTTAACCGCTTTGAAATCTTCGAGGGTGAGTACTCTAATCGACTCGTTGCTACAATCTAGTAGATAGATCTTGGCTTGTTTGTGTGCATGCGGTAGAATTTTTTTGTTTTCCATGCTATGTACCCCTACAGTGATATCAGAGCCGTGTCTATATGTAGATATGTTGCACGAGTAGAACACAATGGTCATTATGGGCGTTGATGCTTTTTGTTGTCGATTGCTTCTTGTGTACTTTGCATCTTGCAGGGTGGTGGGATGAAGTGGCCTGGGCTAACCTTACATGACATCGTTCATGAGACTTGCTCCACGCTTGACATGCAACTTGTATTGCATAAGTGGCTTTGCGGTTGCCTGTTTCTAAACATAGTTAAGATTCAATTTACAACGGGTGATTGACAATACTAGTATCAATGTTGTGGTTCTTGTTCGTAAGTTAGATCGACACTTATTGAAAGCCCCAAACTGTCGTGGTGGTATCACGGCATATGCCATGGGTAGGCTAAAGTTGGGTCCGATGGACGTGGAGGAATCCGGGGAGGGATGATGCAATGAAGACCGCACTCGTATGAACAAAGAGAAATACAATGTATATAGGATTGAGACTCTCATGTGGAGGTAAGACCTCTTTCTCTACATCTAATCTCTTATAATATTGCCATACTTGTGGCTACAGTCATGCTCCTTGATCTGTATCTCCTATGCCTCTATCTTGATCTCTCTGTGAGATTGGACGAAGAAGAAGAAGAAGAGATCCTATTAAGCAGAGAGGGGAAGATCCCTTCCCTCCTAACGCATCCCCTGGTTCTCCTTATAAAGGGGAGCCCAGGGGACAAGACTTGTTCTACACGCTTGGCATCTAGATGGCATATTCTGGATATCTTCCAGAGATGCACAGCATATGCCTTGGCATCTCTGGAGATGCCAGGCATATTCCCTAGCATCTTATTTGATGCCAAGAGCATATTCCCTAGCATATTATTCGATGCCAAGAGCATATTCCTCATGACATGTGTCAGTCTGAGCCATGGGTGTCCCAAGACTAGCACGATTCTTGTGGACCTCGTCTTCAATGAATGGCGTGTTCTTGTGGTGGTCGGGGGAGCATTTGGAGGTGAACTAGAAGGCATACCAGGCGATATAAACCGGCCCAGACGCCCTAGAGCAGCTGGAGATTCGTCCTAGCCTGGACTCGACCCGGCCTGGGGAAAGCACGGCCCAGCCGAGTCACCGAACGGCCCAGCCGAGTCATCCCGCTGCCCGGACGGACTGAGGCCCTTAGGCGAGCCTGGGGCATAGTCCTGCAGGGTCGGGATCAGGTCCACCTCAGCCACGGTGCCTGTGTGATGCCGCGAGGACAAAACCCGTAGGCCGAGCAGGCTGCCTCGCCCACCTGGGAGTTGGGCGACGCGGAGTTACGATGAAGCCCGCGGTGGGCCGAGCTGCGCTAGCCTCGGCCCACCCGGGGGAGCTAAGCGACGCGGGCGATGGGATTCGTCGGGGTGGAGGTCTTAGCGACGCTGGCGGGAGTTCGGTGCTGATTCGGCGGGAGTTCCTGGCGGGGTGAGCAGGTGGCGATGATCCTTGGTGGGCCGAGTTAAGTCAGATTCATCCCACCCAGCATGTTTCCTGGTGAGGGAGCTCGGAAGTTGGGCTGAGCGGGGCTAATTCGGCCCGGCTAGGTTATTTCCTTTAATAATTCGGCCTTGGAGAGTGTGGACTGGGCCGAGATTTCCCTTACTCGGCCCAGTTGTTATTTCTTGTCTTTTCCCTTTTCTATTTGACTTGATATTCTCTTATCAAATATACTTTCCTTTATTCTCGTATCTTATTGGCTTATTTATATACCAACTCTGGGGTATCTGGGGTTATATCCCCGACACAAACCACGTAAAATATGCAAAGAAAATTAGAGGTGTCTAACTTTGTTTTGCAGGGGTGTGCTGTGATGTGATATGGCCATAATTGTGATTATATATGATGTATGAAATGTTCCTTATTGTAAGCTCAACTGGCAGGAGCCATATGGTTGTCTTTTAATTCCGTTAAGACCGCGTGTCTATTATTCAAAGTAGTTGTAATAGTTGATGTTGGTGGACAACCATGAAGCGGCGCCATTGACCTTGACGCCATGTCGGTGATGATGGAGATCATGTTCGTGCTTGAAGATGGAGATCGGAAGCACAAGAAGAAAGGCCATATCATATCACATATTTTGAATTGCATGTGATGTTAATCCTTTATGCATCTTGTATTGCTTAGTTCGTGACAGTGGCATTATAAGATGATCCCTCTCACAAAATTTCAAGTTATAAAGTGTTCATCCTTAGTAAGCACCGCTAAAAGCTCATTGTTTCGAAGCACCACGTGATGATCGGGTGTGTTAGATTCTGCGAGTGTATACAACGGGAGCAATCCAGATTTGCTCATGCAGAAGCTAAGGTTTGATCTTGACGAGCCTAGCATGTACAGACATGGTCTCGGAACACGGATCACCGAAAGGAAAAGCATGAGTCATATAGTATATGATGAACATGTTGATTGTTCGCCATTGAAGCTACATCAACTCTCGTGATGATCGGTTTTGATGTGGTGGATTTGGTTCGTGTGATCACTAAAACAATGTGAGGGATATTGTTTTGAGTGGGAGTTCACCTAGATTAATTTAACTATTAATTAGAACTCAATTTTTCGTAAACTTAGTCTAAACTATTGCAAATATATTGTAGATCAATGGCGGCCCCTACCATCAATTTTAATGCATTCCTAGAGAAAGAAAATTTGAAAAACAATGGAAGAAACTTCACGGATTGGTTACGCAATTTTAGGATTGTCCTCAATGCTGGTAATTTGACCTATGTGCTGGATGCACCGCTGGGTGACCCACCTGCAGCTGATGCTACCGATGAGGTAAATAATGTTTTCCTTGCTCAGAAGAATCAGTATCCATAGTTCAAAGCAGCTATCTTGTATGGTTTGGAATCGGAGCTTGTAAAAGGTTTGAGAACCATGACCCACATGATATTGTCCGTGAACTCAAAATGATATTTGAGGCTCACGCCAGCTTGAGAGTTATGAGGCTTCGAAAGTTCTTTAAGCGCAAGATGGAAGAGGGCAACACAAGGAGCACGTGCTTAAGGTGTCTGGGCACGCAAGCAAGCTTCAAAGCTTGGGTATAGTGATTCCTAATGCTTTGGGGATTCACCGTGTCCTCCAATCACTACCACCAAGTTACAAGAACTTTGTGATGAACTACAATATGCAAAACATGGACAAGTCATTGCCCGAACTCTTCTCCATGTTAAAGTCTGCGGAAATGGAGATCAAGAAAGAGCACCAAGTGTTGTTGGTCAATAAGACCACCAAATTCAAGAAGCAAGGCAAGTCTAAGAAAAAGGGAAACTTCAAGAAGGTTCGCTAAGAAAGTTACTGCGCCGGCGAAGAAGACCAAGGTTGGGAGTAAGGATGATACTGAGTGCTTTTACTGTAAGGGAGAATGTCACTGGAAGCGGAATTACCCTAAGTACTTGGAGGATTTGAAGAACAGCAACATCAAGAAGAAAGGTATATCCGATATACATGTTATTGATGTGTATCTCACTAGTACTCGTAGTAGTGCCTAGGTATTTGATACTAGTTCGGTTGCTCACATTTGTAACTCGAAATAGGTGCTGCAAAATAGACAGAGGCTAGCGAAGAACGAGGTGACGATGCTCGTTGGAAATGGATCAAAGGTGGATGTGATCGCGGTCGGCACGCTACCTCTTCATCTACCATCGGGATTAGTTTTATACTTAAATAATTATTATTTGGTGCCTGCGTTGAGCATGAACATTATATCAGGATCATGTTTATTGCGAGACGGTTACTTGTTTAAATCCGAGAATAATGGTTGTTCGATTTATATGAGTAATATGTTTTATGCACATGCACCTTTGATAGATGGTTTATTCTTATTGAATCTTGATTGTAGAAATACACACATTAATAACATTGAAGCTAAACGTTTGAAATTAAGCGATAACTCGACCTATATGTGGCACTGTCGTCTTGGTCACATTGGAGTGAAGCGTATGAAGAAACTCCATTCCGATGGACTTCTTGAATCACTTGATTTCGAATGACTTGAAAGATGCGAAGCATGTCTGATGGGTAAAATGACTAAGACTCCATTTTCTGGTATGCTGGAGCGAGCTACGGACTTATTGGAAATCATAAATACCGATGTGTGTGGTCCAATGAGTGTAGCATCGCGTGGTGGTTATCGTTATGTTCTTACCTTCAGGATGACTTGAGTAGATATGGGTATATCTATTTCATGAAACACAAGTCCGAAACTTTCAAGAAGTTTAAGGAATATCAAAGTGAGGTAGAGAATCAACGTAACAATAAGATTAAATTTCTACGATCTGATCATGGAGGTGAATATCTAAGTTATGAGTTTGGCGAGCATTTGTAGAAATGCGGAATACTTTCACAATTGATACCGCCGGGAACACCACAACGTAATGGTGTGTCTGAACGTCGTAATCGAACTATCTTAGATATGGTTCGTTCTATGATGTCACTTACAGATTTACCGCTATCGTTTTGGGGTTATGCATTAGAAACAGCCGCATTCACTTTAAATAGGGCATCATCTAAATCCATTGAAACGACACCGTATGAATTATGGTTTGGGAAGAAACCAAAATTGTCGTTGCTTAAAGTTTGGGGTTGCGAAGCTTATGTAAAGAAGTTACAGCACGACAAGCTTGAACCTAAAGTGGAAAAATGCGTCTTCATAGGATACCCGAAGGAAACTATTGGGTATACCTTCTATCATAGATCCGAGGGCAAAATCTTCGTTGCCAAGAATGGATCCTTTCTAGAGAAGGAGTTTCTCTCGAAAGAAGTGACTGGAAGGAAAGTAGAACTTGACGAGGTTGTTAAACGTTCTCTCGAACTTGAGAGTAGCACAGCACCGGAAGTAGTTCCTGTGGCGCCTACACCAATAAGAGAGGAAGATAATGATGTTGATCATGAAACTTCGGTTGAAGTAACTACGGAACCTCGCAGGTCAACGAGAACTCACTACCTCGATTGGTATGATCCCGTTATGAGTGTCATGTTGGTCGACATATGAGGAAGCGATGATGAGCCCAGATTCCAATAAATGGCAAGAATCCATGAAATCCGAGAATGGATCCATGTACGAAAACCAAGTGTGGACTTTGGTGGACTTACCGGATGGCCGAAAGGCTGTCGAGAACAGATGGATTTTCAAGAAGAAAACATATGATGGTAATATTATCGTCTATAAAGCTCGAATTGTCGTAAAAGGGTTTCGACAAATTCAAGGAGTTGACGATGAGAATTTCTAACCGTGAGCGGTTAAAGTCTCTAAGGATTTTGTTAGCAATCGCTGCATATTATGATTATGAGATATGGCAGATGAATGTCAAAACGGCGTTCCTCAATGGAGACATTGATGAAGAGTTGTATATGGTACAACCCAAAGGTTTTGTCGATCCTAAAGGTGCTAACAAGGTATGCAAACTTCAACGGTCCATTTATGGATTGAAGCAAGCAACCCGGAGTTGGAATCAACATTTTGATAAGGTGATCAAAAGTTTTGGATTTATACAAACTTATGGAGAAGCTTGTGTTTACAAGAAAGTGAGTGGGAGCTCTATAGCATTCTTAATACTATATGTAGATGAAATATTGTTGATTGGGAATGATGTAGACCTTCTTAATAGTGTCAAGAATTATTTGAATAATAGTTTTTCAATGAAAGATTTTGGTGAAGAAGCTTACATATTAGGCATAAAGATTTGTAGAGATAGATCAAGACGCCTAATATCATTGTCACAGAGTACATATTTGGACAAAGTTCTAAAGAGGTTTGGAATGGAAGATAGCAAGAAAAGGTTATTGCCCATGTTGCCCAATACGACCTTGAGTAAAACTCAAAGTCCCGCAACGGCATAAGATAGAGAAAGGATGAGTAAGACTCCCTATGCCTCAGCCATAGGACCCGACATTGCATATGTTGTTAGTTTGACTAGCATATATCAAAGTGATCCAGGAGTGGATCATTGGACAGCGGTCAAAAACATCCTTAAGTACTTGAGAAGAGCTAAGGATATGGTTCTTTCTTATGGAGGTGATGAATAGCTCGTTGTTAATGGTTACACCGATGCTAGTTGGAACACCGATCCGGATGATTCTAAATCTCAATATAGATACGTATTTACTTTGAATGGTGCGAAGTGTTAGGAGGAGTGCAAAGCAAAGCGTTATGGCAAGATCTTCAACTGAATCGGAATACATAGCTGCTTCGGAGGCTTCACAAGAGGCGATATGGATGATGGAGTTCATTACAGTGCTCGGTGTGGTTCCAAGTCGCGGACCCAATGTCTATCTATTATGATAACATGGGCGCCATAGTCAATGCAAGAACCAAGGTCACACAAGAAGTCAAGCACATCAAGCTACGTTTTCACGCTTATTCGAGAGCATGTCCAAGATGGCGACATAAAGATTTGCAAAGTACACACAGATCTAAATGTGGCGGATCCGTTGACTAAACCTCTCCCGATGGCAAAACATGACCAGCACCAAACCTCCATGGGTGTTCGGTATATTACCATGTAATCTAGATTAGTTGACTCTAGTGCAAGTGGGATACTGTTGGAGATATGCCCTAGAGGCAATAATAAAAGTGGTTATTATTATATCTTTGTGTTTATGATAAATGTTTACATTCATGCTATAATAGTATTAACCGGAAACATTAATACTTGTGTGATTTGTAAGCTAAATTAGAGTCCCTAGTAAAGCCTCTTTGTAATACTAGCTTGTTGGTTAATAGATGATCGTGGTTTCCCGATCATGAACATTGAGATGTTATTAACAACAAGATCATATCATTAGGAGAATGGTGTGATGGACATACTCCTATAAATAAGCGTAGCATAAAGATCAAGTCATTTCAATAGTTTGTTTGCTATAAGCTTTCTGATACATAGTAACCTAATTCCTTCGACCATGAGATCATGCTAATCACCATCACCGGAAGGATGCTTTGATGACATCAAACACCACACCGTAACTGGGTGGCTATAAAGGTGGCATTGAGTGTTTGGAAAGTATGTGTTGAGACACATGGATCAAGAGTGGGATTTGTCCATCCATATGACGGATAGATATACTCTGGGCCCTCTTGGTGGAATGTCATCCAATTAGCTTGCAAGGATGTGACTGTCTCACAAGGGATCACATATCACGAGAACGAGAAAAGTGTACTTATCGGTAACGAGATTGAACTAGGTATGCAGAGATACCGACGATCAAACCTTGGATAAGTAAACTATCGCGAGACAAAGGGAAATTGGTATCGTATGTAAGTGGTTCATTCGATCGCAAAGTAATCGTAGAAATATGTGGGAGCCATATGAATTTCCAGATTCCTCTATTGATTATTGATCGGAGAAGTGTCTCGGTCATGTCCGCATAATTCACGAACCGTAGGGAGACACACTTAAGGATTCAATGTTGTTTAGTAGATATGGAATGTAAGTAGGGAAACCGAATGTCGTTCAGAGTCTCGGATGGGATCCGGGATATCACGAGGATATCCGAAATGGTCCGGAGAATAAGATTCATATAAGGAAAGTCCGATTCCGGAGTTCGGGAATGATTTCGATGTTTTCATCGGAGAGGTTCTAGAAGGGTCTAGAAGGTTCACCTGGACCGGAAGGGGAATGGTCCATGAATGTGTCATGGGTAAGTGGAATGATTCGATCATATCCTAGGTCACTTGGTTTGGGCATTTGCGAGAGAGAATTAAAGCTCTAAATTAAAAGTCAAAAGGGAGGTTTGAAAAGTCAAACTCGAACAATAGTTTCCTAGTGGAAGAAGGAAAGAGTCGTTCCTTCTATCCAACTTGGGTTTGGGTATGGATTCAAACTCCCCTCTCCCAAGGCTGCCCCCCCTCTCATAAATAGAGGGGGAGGGCTGCCCCAAACAACACAAGAGCCAGCCCTCCCCATGCGCCATGCCGCCATTGCCTCATGACCCCGTTGTTCGTCACCGCCGACACCTCCTCCTCCTCTTTGGCCTTCTAAACCTAGATCGCTGGAAACCCTAGATCCACCATAACTCGCACCGGCTTAGGCGAAGCCCTATGGGATCTTCCCTCTACTTCTAACACCATGTTGTCGTGCTGCCGGAATCGCGAGGGGAGAACTACAACCTCCGCTGCCTGCTGGAACAAGGGAGAGGAAGGTCTTCATCGATTACCGAACGTGTGACCGACTGTGGAAGCGCTGCCGGAACGCAACGCCAAAAGGATCGTCTACGCGATCTTGAGATTGGCAAGTGTACGACTACATTGCCCACGAGAATCTGCTCTCGTTAACCGCTTTGGAATCTTCGAGGGTGAGTACTCTAATCGACTCGTTGCTACAATCTAGTAGATAGATCTTGGCTTGTTTGTGTGCATGCAGTAGAATTTTTTTGTTTTCCATGCTACGAACCCCTACAATGATGAGATGTATGACTTCGAGGATAGCGGCAAGGGAGAACCTATGGGGGAACGAGACCGTCTTCTCCTGTCTCAAAAGTGTGCGCTAGGTGACGATGTACGCCACCATATTCAAGACGAACGCGACAATCGAGTACCATGTCATGGAGTTGTCCTAACAAACCGCTGCCAGGAAGGAGAATGCCCGCCAGCTCATGCCCGCCAAGTGGCAAGCCATGGAGTATATGGCCTCCTAGTGGGTGGCAGACCAAGGAGCGGAGGAGATGGCATGCGTTGTCACGATGGAGGCAACCCGACAGTTGTGCGCGGAGGCGGTGGAGACACTGTGCGGGACCTGGAGGTCACGGTGAAAGTACATGTGTGCCCCATGTATGGTTTTGGTAATTAATGATAATCTATATGGAGTAATATTTGAGTTACACTTATAGGAATTTTCCATTGGCATCGCTTAAACCATTTGTTAGTTTCAAGGTTGAAAGATGAAGAAAGGAACAAGAATAAGAAATGACCAAGAGAATATTCAAGGTTGATTAAGAATAGTGCAAAGAGTTGATTCAAGTTGGATCAACACTCAAAGAAGAAACATAGTGCAAGTTCAAGATGATCCATCTCGAGAAGATGATATGATTAAAGCTTGATCTCCTTGTTGATCATGGATAGGTAAAGATATGACCAAAGAAGAGACTCTTCCATGGAAGTATGGGGGGTCCATTCGCAAGTCTTCATCAAGCTAGCATGAACAAGAGCAATCAAAAAAGATATTCCATGAATCTTGAGAAGGGCAAGATCGTCTTCATCAAGCTCAAGTGGAATGCACAAGGAATCGGTATAATCTTGATAGGTTTTCTCTTTTTCCGGTCTCATGTTGTTAGTTGGAAGTCTATGTTTTGGATAGATAGTCGTTCTATCAAGAGGGGCTCGGTGAGTAACTCGGCCGTATATTTTGGAGAGGGCTCAAACCATTTCATACTTAGCATCATATTTCTTGGTTATTATTTAGATCTTATCCATGTGAAGTTTTAGATATTGTGGTTTTCTCATGACAAGTTCTAGTTCATCAAAACGGATTTCGTATAAAAACCTCATTGCGCTTTTGATGTTGAAGTCTTTCCTGGTTCTTCTTCAAGGAGGTTCCACTCCTTTAGTCACTTGGTAATTTTTTTGGATACTACTTGTTTTATCTTTCTAACAAAATTGGTTTTATCCTAATCGGATTTTACAAGCTCGATTACTTGCGTTTTAATATCGAGATTTTACCTATTAAATGCCGCTTTTAGAGAGGTCAAATTTTTCATATTTTGGTTTTATACTCCATTGTATTATTATTATGTTTATTTGGATAATCATGTATAGCTTGTTGTTCTCTTCGAAACAAGCACAATATCATCTAAATCGGAGTCTGAATGCACAATCTATTGAAGTTTCCATTCCATATTGTCCGGAGTTTTTCATTAGCAGCAGTATCGCCCTACTACCGCCAAAGGCTCGCCAGCTTGCAGTAATGTTCAATTTATTTGGTGGTACTACTGCCAAAATCCGGAGTAACAGTGTCTGGCTTGTGCATAACGGGCATATTTCTCTTGTCCTATTTAAGGGGGCCTTCTTCTCCAAAGTTTCTCCAACTCTTGAGCTCTTTTTGAACGCTTTGTAAAAGGATATCTAGATCTATAATCCTACCGAATCAATCTCCTCTTTGTGAGAGGAAGCTATTATATCTTGGATTTTTTATGGAGTTCTTTTCTCTCTTATTCCCCCAATCTTTTGTAGCTTTGGTAGTATTTGAGAGTTAAGGACCTGCCATTTAGGTGCATCGGTTTAAGTTCTCTACGAAGGATTTGATTGGTGAAATAAAGAAAGCTTGTTGGTGGCCTTGGTGGTGTTTCTTGGGGCCTCCAATTAAGATGTGGAGATTACCTCAAGCTTATGGCCTTATGTGACATTATCTTGGGAGCCCTCAATTGAGTTGTGGAGATTTCTCCAAATTTGTACGGGTTCGGTGATCATTCTCAAGTGTCCCATTGTGAATCATGTGCCCGCCTTTGTGGTGCGTATACATGAGAATACGGTGAGCCTTTTGTGGCGTCAACGAGTGGTGTGCGTCCACACCTTGGAATGAGAATTTGTGTGACGTTAGGTGTGCATCGAGCCACCACACCTCAAGGTGGGCTATTTGTGACGTTCGAGGAGCATACCCCGCCGCACCTCTCCAACGGAGATGTAGCTTCTTTGGAAGTAAACTTCGGATTAAAATTATTGTCTCCGTGTGTCTCAGTTATTTCTATACCCAAACTCTTTACTTATGCACATGACATTTATGATAACCTTCGTGTTTGAAGTACTATGTCTTGCTATCATCTTGTTGCTTGTCTTGCTTAGCATAGGTTGTTGATGCACTTAGTTGAACCTAGTGAATTTAGGTTTTGTGATTGATAAATTAAACACTAGTTTTATTTCGTATTTAGTAGAGCCTAAACCGTAATTATTTTAAAACGCATATTCATCCCCTCCTCTAAAGATATCTAAATCCTTTCAATTGGTACCAGAGGCAGAGGCAGGTCTCACTTTTGGGCCTCACCACATTGAGAGTAAAGATGTTGGCTAGGAGATTAATGCACATTGACACCTTCTATATTTGATGGCACAAATCATGGTGTCTTAGAGATTATTTTCGGGAATTAAACTTATAGAGCTCGAATTCTTGGTACGTGTTTTTCTTCTCCCAGAATCCCCAAAAATCTATCTTTAGATGAAGAGACAAACTTTTATCTCGATGCTCAATCTTCTAAGGTGCTTACTAATGTTGTGAACTTTGTAGTTCTTTTCACGATCCTGCTCCGCGCTAATCTCGCCTCAAGCTTAGAAAAGATCTCGTTGTGTTTCCGTGTCAAAAATCAAGGAAAGGAAGAATAACATAGTTTGGGGCAAGCATCGCTGCCGGCATGTGTACAGCAACACGATGCATGAATCCATAGCACAGTGAGAGGGTGACACTCCAAGGAATGGCTGCAGGAAGATACTACGACTCTACTGCTACGACGGAGGGGCTATACTAGTACGGTGTGACACTGTACGCGTGTGTATACATGGCGGCAGGCTATACCTATTATACGTGCAGAGTGGGCATGTTGACTCCTCGGGAAGTATGAAGCCTGGCGGGAGATTGATCGACCGACCGGGCCACAGGCCAATCGCTGGATCCCATGATCTCCAAGGAAAAGACACGTCGAGCAGGAATTCTGCCGAGGAAGGGTCCACACAAGCTTTGCCATCCATCCATCATCATGTAAGCGGAGGAACTTCCAGTAAAAAACCGAGAAGGGACACCGGCATACTCCCAGCACCCACACAACACCACCTCTCGGGCAGATCAGCGACAAGTTGACCATCTCTGCATCATCGCAATTCAGGATACCATTCGGCATTCAACAACAACAAAGTGCAGAACACATCCGACTCTTCCAGTAATCCTATCGATATAAGCGGGCCGACCGCTAGACCAGACCAAGCAACTATACTCAGTTTCGCAACTTCGGGGTCTCCCAAGTGTGTTTTTGTTCACTGTGAGAGGTTTACAATGCTGACTGAGGTTCCTATAGAATCAAGAGACGCAAAAGTATCGACGACGAATGCCTGCTTTTAGCTCCCTAAATGCCAGTGAGGTTCAAGAATCATAGTGATGATAACTTTTTCTTCTTTGATGTGTTGTGGAGCTTGCACTCTTTAGCAGCCTGCACGAGAAAATCATTAAATCAGATCTAGGAAGGGCCGTGTGTAGTATAGGTATGGATGACTAGTAGAGAGGAAAGAAAACAAGAAAATGACAGTGTTATAGGAAACCATGAATATCATGAATGAAGATGTCCTATATGTGGTAAGTGCCATATATTGAAGCAAAACTGGAGTAACAAAAGAATATCGTGTCGACTCTTAACTGTTTCATATGGCAACAATCAATGAGCAAACAATGCAAGGAGACACTATGGACCATAAATATCAGGTTCCTGTAAACAGAGGTGACAGTGCCTAGATTACATAACTGCTTTAGTATCAGGAATGCCCTTTAGGGACGAGGATCCTTGTACACATTTCAGTTTGTCACGTTATATAGTGTCTACTGTCTTACCCAATAATTCACTTGGAAAAGGACAATCAGAACCCATGCCCACTATATTATGGTATTACCTATGCTTCAGTAAAAAGATGGTAGTACCTTTGTTTTTCTCTTGTTCTTTTTCTTTTTCTTCTTCATCTTTCTCTGCTCCCCATCATCTTGACTAGAAACCTCAGAGGAATCCTCAAATGATGGAACATGCCGTACTACTCTGCCAGAAGTTGAGGACCCACCTACATTAGCAGGACAGTGTAGGTCAAATTTGGTCTGGTCTAGAAGAGATATAGGTCAAAATAGGTTTCTAGGGGATGTACGTCGAATTTGCTAGTGCAAAGATACATAAAGAGTAAAATTGTCAACATCAACAATTACAAAATATAGTACTCCCTCCGTATGGAATTAAGTGACTTGGATTTGTCTAGATTCGCATGTATCTACATGCATGCTAAAACGCGTCTATATACATATGAATCTAGACAAATCCAGGTCACTTATTTCTGGACAGAGGGAGTAGCAGAGCTCAATCACAAAATTATATCTGCATATCCAGTCCAGAAATCACACAAACTTAACTATCAATTGAAAATATAAATCAGTCAGCATAAAAAAATACACGTCAAGTCTTAAAGTTATCATTACTGTCTTACTCCATCTATAATCTATGACTAGATACTTCATGGTCCTAAACAAATGGCACTATGTTGTTCAAACCTTTGCGTCATGTTCTATGGAAAAAATCGCAAGTGCATGACAAGCACTGTAAGAAGGCAGAACTTCATCAGAAACAAAATGGTGTAAAACACAGTTTATTCATACTACTAGTTCAATACTGAGCTCAAAAGTACCAAATGGCACCTAAATGGAAATCTATATCACTAGCATTCCCTTAAATTGCTGCACAAAGTTTTATAAATGATATAACTCATGCAGTGCAAGCATTTCAAGGACTACACGTGAATATCAATATAAGTTGGAAAAAGTGACAAGTTGTACCCTTGCTAGCCTTAATGGTTTCCTTCGCATTTTTACGGCCAGATTTACAAGATCTGGATTAAGAGACTCAACCCATCAGGTTGCTGAAGTTTTCTCTCGAGGAATTTCGCTAATCAGCAGCCTTGTTTGTAGTTAGTGGTCCTCCAGGATGGGCCATCCTATTTAAAAGGAGATGAAAAGCATTTTAGGATAATGTCGATGTGTGTAATCCAAAACAGTACTCATGCATATTTATGTCCTTGAGCAAGTCACGAAATCAGAAGGAATTCACTCTACTAGACAAACAATACTGTACTCTATCGCAAACCAAAGTAAAGCGTTGCTTTATGAGAAATGAGATACCCATCCAGCATGAACGTTCTGGTTTTTGTACACAAAACTGGGACTCTGATGAAAACAAGCAAGCATAGAAGCAATAACGCCTAATTGATCTAAAATCAGAGACTCCAGACTCAGTGAATCAATCATGACAACAGCCAAAACTAAAGCATGACAGTGATATGAATTTTGAATCACATAGTAAACTTGGTCATTCTATGGCTCATGTGCAAGCAGCAGACCAAAAAAAGAGTGGTGAATGAACAATCGAAATCTGAGTCAATTTTCCCATCCAGTACTACAAACCTCACCATTTATTTAATCAGCAGCACAACAGCACAGAAGTAAAACTGTTGAGATATTACTACAGATCAGCTAATCGTAAAATTGAATCACACAATATAACCTCAACTAGACGTAATTTCCTTCCACTTCCGGTTAACCAATCAAAAGGCAAAATGACGAAGCCCTAATCAGCCGTTCCAGAACGCACTTCAGCTCGATCAGTTAGTCGCCAAAACTGATCAAGCAAACAGCAAACGGAGAACCGAAACCCAACCAGCCCACTACAACGGTGAAGCTACACGATGCGCTTGAACCACCAGATCGTAAGCTACATTGGTGCATCTGGAGGCAGCAGGTACCAGCGAAGGGGCGATGCGTTACCTAGGATTGGGGCGGGAGGAAGGTGGAGGCGCCGGGAGAGGCGCGAACTTGCTCCCCCGGAGCGCGCGGCGCTCCTCGTCGGTCAGGTCGCCGTCCGCCGCCATGTCGGCGCCCGTTGCGGTAGGCCGAGGGAGGAAGAGGAAGATGACTCTTGTGTTCGGGTCGGTTGCTCTCTCGGGGTTGACCCGGTTGGGTCGGACCAGATCATCTGTCCCTCTTGGAGTTGCCCCCCGTAAACCCATACGGGTTCGATCGGACAGGTTTGCAGCCTGACCGGACCGTGCGATCCGAGTCAAAAGTCTCTTCATATGACATATGGACCCGGCTACGGTATGCTCCTTTTATGAATATTTTAAAATCATGATTTCAAAGTTATAAAAAAAGATAAGGAAAAAATAACTAGATGTAGTTATGTATACTGCGATCTTATGAAATTTCAGTGTGAAATATCTCGTTATGTTGAGCTCAGCAAAAAAGATAAATCGGATAAAAATTTAGAAGATTCGAAATGCATACTGTTCATACCCTAGATTTGGACATTTTGACATTTTTTCCGAGGCTAAAAATATATGGTATTTCGTGTTGAAAATTTATACACCGTTAGAACAAAGCAACGGCAACATGCTGTTATTTTTGTTGAAATCGTCTGAATCTTCAAATATGATTTTTCACCTAGTCCCGGGAGCCAGGAGCCACAACACCACACTCCGTGATAAAAGAAATGCTAAAGAAAGTGTATCTCAAGCAAAATTTCAAAATATAAGCATTCCAGTGCAAAATTTGAAAGGCTATGTCACGATATGCTGCATTTCAAACTTTCAGCTGCATTCCAGAGCTCGTAAAAAAGACCACAGGGCGTACAATGTATAACATCCATTGTTCATCCCAGCCTGACATTTGTTCATAATAAATTGGTAATGAAGCTACTCACACAATCAAATAATCAAATTCTTGGATCTGTAGATTGTATTAATTCGTGCTGCTAACTATCATGGACAGATAATGTATTTACATGTTCACCGAAGTCCCGGAATTCAGAACGGTGGCAGCTAGCTTGTTCGGCCGGCCACCATCTTTACATCGCCTGATAACTCGGCAACACTAACAGTAACAGACGTCCAAGAGGAGACAAAAAATTACACTAATGCCTCAGCACATGCACCAGAACCTCGCGATTACTTTGCATCTGCTGCAACACCTTGCAGTCCTCCCTACACGTAGTAGATCATGCCCACCTCGATGAGGCTGATGTGGGGTATGTGCAGCGTCACCGACGGGCCCCTGCAGTTCTTCCGGAGGAAAGAGTAGGCGTAGTTGATGGCGAACGACTTGAACAAGTTGGAGTTCTTCCTCGCCTTGACGTAGGAGTGGCCGATGATGTAGGCCACGCCGGCCTCCTTGGCCTCCAGGAGGTCAGACAGCTCGTCCCTCACCTGCGGGTTGATCTGCTCCTCCTGTGAGATCTGGAAGCGGACCCTGCGGCGGCTGATGCTGCCGGACTCCTGCTCGTAGATAGACTGCAGGCTCTGTAGGGTCTCTGACTTGCTGCTCCTAGTCAAGGAGGTGCCTGCTGCACTGTCGTTGGAGTCTCTCATGATCAGCCCAGTTCCAGTCGCGTCAGTGGTGTGTATGACAGCCATCCTTCCTTCGTTCGATGACTCGTAGCTTCCTGAAGAGGCGGCTTCCTCCGCTTCCATTTGGATGAACTTGGCGATGCTCATCACCAGGTGGTTCTCAAAGTTCTCATCGTCTTTCTGCAAATCTTTGTAGCCGTACCTCACGATGCACCGGTACATCCGGTACTGCCTGGGGCCAATGCGCCCGATGAGATACCGCTCTTCAGCTGGAACATAGGGCACCGGCACTGACTTCACGCAGACAAAGACCAAAACCTGGTGAAATGCAGGCAGGTTGGTGACGAAATGTGAGAAGATGGCAGGCACTCCGGTCACCAGCTCTGTGTATATGAGGCCAATCCCAGGTACACGCATGATTCCAAGGCTTGGGCCAAGTGTTAAAATCCATTTCATCGAAACCTTGTTTTGGAGATCAAACAGGTACTTTCGCCGCGTCCCATAGTGCCACACGTACATGATGAACATGAAGACAAAAGCAAATGCAATCGAAGTCCAGCCTCCCTGTGGAATCTTTATGAATGATGCTGACAGATATGCTCCCTCGATTGACCCAAAGAATAAGAGGAACAACAAGGCAAGCAGGATATTCTTTTGCCACACGAAAATGATGACCAATGCCATTAGCCATGTTGTAACAAACATCACAGTGATGCACGCAAGACCTAAGACCATGCAGAGGAGAGGAGCAAAAGTTAGTCCTGGCATATCATGCATAAAGAAGTCATGCGAAGAAGTCAGTCCAGATCATCAACAGTCTCACAGCAAAGTAAGGAAAGATGCTAGTGACAAACTGACTATACACCTCCAAAGATAACATCAACTTACAGCCTATCCAAGAAAAACCATTCACTTCCGAAAATATGGACATCACATATATAGCTTATATCCAAGAAAAATACCAGCTGGTTGACTGAATTTGCCAACATCAAGGACACATGTATGATAATATGGTAAATTCTGATTCGTTTTTTAAGCACAGCCAATTATAAAATCATAGCAGCCATTTTGTTTTAACTAAGAATGGTAATACTGAATGTGTGTGATAGTAATGAATTATCAACAGGGTGAACTAAGTTTCAGAGGAAAATGGAGGTTCTGAATGAAATGAAGTATATGAGAAACCATCTGGTTCAAGAACAGAATTCAAGTCCGCAGAATCTGCAAGTTTTTGTATTCTTGAAGTGGTCAGACTTACCATAAGCATTTCCTATAATGGTGACGTCACGGAAGCCAAGTGTCACGGCTAAACAAAGGACCATCAGAATCCAATTTATCTCAGGTATGTAAATCTGGCCATAGATCCACCTTGATGTATGCACAACCTTCACTCTTGGAAAACATCCCAAAGAAAGGCATTGCTTGACAATAGAGAAGGTTGCAGAGATAATTGATTGGCTGCCCACAATTGCAGCAAGAGAAGCCAGGACAAACATGGGCCAAAACACAGTACCTGCAAATATGATGTGATATGATTTAATACTATTTCCAGCAACATGTGAAGCAAGAATTCCCAAGCAAACTTTTGTCTTCTGAAACTTACGTGGAATTGACAGGTAAAAACTGTCATGTACAGCAAACATGTTTTTGGAAAGAAACGCAGCCTGTCCCATGTATTGCAGAACAAGACAGGGATATATGACACCAACAAAAGCCAACTAAATAAGAAGGTGAAAAGCTGGAGTCAGTAAGCATGAATTTCTTTTATCAGTCTAGCTTTAATAACTTAGATCACAACTTATGTAAGAATTTCTGCATACCCTGATAGATGCAGCAGTGAAGTGGCCAAGATCGGCAAACATAGCTTCAGTGCCTGCATGTGCTCACAAATTCGTAAGACAAACTATTCACTGGAAATAGAACAAATAATCTTAGCTAGATAACCCATCTATTTGAATTCACCTGTCGCGGCAAGAAGTACGCCTCCTAGAGCAATCCAACCATCTCTTCCTGTTGTCTTGAAAAACTTTACAATATAATGCGGGGAAAGTGCAAGACATATTCTGGGATTCCAGTGGATGATATTATAGAGACCAATGATACCAATGCTCAAGAGCCAAAGTATGACAATCGGGGCAAACATGAAGGCCACCCTATGTGTACCACGGTGTTGCAGTGCAAAGAGGCCAACAAGTACAACACATGCAATGCATACCACCCAACCTGTAAACCAGCAAGTTGGTCAATATGATGAAAGCCATTTACTGACAGAAATTACAAGTGATGCAGATATGTTACTCAAGGAAGAAATCGATGGCATCAGTAATATTTTCAATGCTAGGAAAAAAAGAACTATGTATTCAAAAGATATACAGGTCGTAAGTCATAAAAGGAGTTGATGGAGATTGTACACCAGATCATCATGCAAACAGAGGGCATCGAAATTTATCTAATATTTAGTCACTACAAACGTTGGATGAATATATGGTCTAGCCAAGCCACACTCCATCAAGTTGAATACAGTAGTAGCAAATAGCACATGTGTGTCTGACTGCAAACTGAGTTGGCCTCTAGGTTATAGATGTAACTTTCCATATTCAGATGCATACTACATGCTCCTAATAAATTGACATTCAACCAGGTGATCCAATTCATTCAAATGATGTTACACCTGTTACTTATCAACTTTGTCCGACTCATGCAGACTCATGCAAATAGGTACATGGAGAAAATCCCAAGGTGTACTACAGAATTGGCTTCAGTATCACGGTATGAAAGATTATTTTCCTCGATTAGAGATGATAATGACTACGAGAAACCCTTTGATTACTTGCAGGTAAGTTGAGCTACAGCTTAGAGAGTTTTCTTCTCTTTTAAAATCACACATGATAGATAAATATTAAACATTGACAAGATTAGATTTTAGCATAATAACAGATTAAGAACAACTAAAAGTAATGTTATAACAGATAGCTTAACTTGCATTTCCGGAACAAGAGAGACACTAAATAGAATTTGACTGTACTCAACACAATTTTCAAACCCAAATATAGGATACTAATCAAGAGAAGTATGGAGATTCTTGTGTTTCTTAATTCCATTTACGTCCCAACAAATGAAACTTCAGCTACCCACTCTGAAGCTACGAAGTAAGACTAGATGAAACACCTTCTTTAGAGGGTTTTCAATAAGACAATGATTAGAACATATTGATGTTACAAAAACAGTTTACTAAATAGCCATTATGCGGTAGTGGAAAAAATAAGGAAGAACATACCATTTCCTAATCCACCTGTGTCCTTGTCTTGTAATCCAGACAAGGCTGACAAAACTGCAACAAGTACAGCATGAGATGTGACAACTGACAACAGCAAATGTATGTGTTCCATAATTAAAGAAAGGAAGACAGAGCAGGTAAACAAAGACATGTCATACATACCAGAGATGGTGGGTGTAAGGACACCATCACCTATCACCATACATGCCCCAAACAGAACAAAAAGAAGCAAACATGTCCGCAGCTTCTTGT
Source organism: Avena longiglumis (assembly GCA_030063025.1). Taxonomy (NCBI): domain Eukaryota; kingdom Viridiplantae; phylum Streptophyta; class Magnoliopsida; order Poales; family Poaceae; genus Avena; species Avena longiglumis. The sequence continues at coordinate 96,867,147 of CP125976.1, forward strand.
GCTTCTCCAGAAACCTTTTGAATGGAGATGAAACAGCAGTACGATCAATCCCAGGCTGATAATATGTTGACAGCTCTTCGTCTGCCGCTTGCTGATTTGGAAGCAGACTCAATTTTGCATGCCTGCAGAGTAGTGAATACAGCGCAAATGTCCCACCTGGATAACGCATTTACTTAATTCAGTAACCATGTGTAGTGAAAAAACCTAGAAGCTAAAGAAAACAACTGCTGGTAGCTCAAGTCACCACTCTGCTGTAGAAGAGAAGGAACACACAGGAGAAAGAATAAATACTTATTGCAATTAAAATTTGTTGCTTGGTATGCTTAGAATCTTATTACACAACTTTGTCTTTTCTATATTCCTGTTCGCCTACCAGAATTTATGGGTGATGTAAGCTAGGCTAACACTTGCTCAAAATTCAATGGACCAAAATTAGAACACAGGAGCAGATGTAGCTTAATTGGAAAACCTGTAACACAATTTATGGGTGATGCAAGCAGTAACACAAATTACTCACCTTCGCCATTGTCGTCAGCAGCCAGGACAATTATGACGTACTTCAGCAACGGAACAGTGTCAATGTCCAAAATATCAGCGAGAGCAATCCAAAGATGGTCGTCTCATCGTGGTACTTTTGCAGATTTCCAGACAGTGCGCTTTTGAAGACGTAGAGAGGCGACGTACTGAGGTCTCCATACACCACACCAAAGCTCTGAAACGCTAGCAGGGAGAGAGCTCTGTATTGGTGTTTCCACTGGCCCTGCGAAAATAAACAACAACCATCAACACAGCAAGACTGGACAGCAGCTACAGGAAACTGGTAGCTGACTTGCTGAATATATATCTCTCTCCTAAACCAGTACCCAAAACAAACGGGCAATGGAGTGGTAAGTGAATTTCTGGTGACGTTGGCTAAAATTGGATAGAGCAGCTTTTGCTGCATCATCAAGAGTTGCCCAATACTATAGTCTATGGTGGTTTCAAATTTCGATAGTTACTACCGATGGAGAACAGTGAAGAGGATGAAGATGTATGAGGTAAGTGACAGAAGAAGAAACTGTTCATGGTCACCCTGAAAGTTGACCAGATTGAATCACATGATAGGTAGTAGTACTACGGATGAACCAAGCGAAATTGGACTAAGCGAATCAAACTATCCAGCGAATTGACCAGGATAATTGCGCAGCCGCGACAGTCTGTACTCCGAATCGCGAGATCGAAATCGAACTGAAGGCGATTCCTCCCAGCAGAACACAGCCGCCATCCAGATCACTCCTTGAAACCCGAGTGGTCGATGCGAGGGAGTTCGGAGCAGTAGGAAGAGGGGTGGAGTGGGGGAAGCGGAGCGGTTACCTGCCGCGCGGCGGCGCCGATCTCCTCGTCCATTGGGGGCTCCCGCGCGCCACCGGAATCGACAGCAGCTATACCCGAAGCAGCAGCAGCAGCAGTGGGGGAGCTAAAAGCGGAGCAGGGGCAAGGTAAAACCGCGACCACGTAGTGGCGGTAGGGCGCCGGGCTAGCTCGCCGAGGCAGGAGGCCCTGGGAAAACGACGGGGGTGGGGTAGGAGTAGGAGGAGGAGGAGAGACGCTTCCCTTCCCCTCGTCTATCTAGTTTTGTAGGCGCGGACGCGGACGACGACGAGAGTGGAGGGGAGAGCTCGCGACCGGGGGAGGGGAGAGCCGGGAGGGCTTGGCGCTTGCTCACGTCGCCGTCTCGAGGACGACGCGTAAGAGCAGCGTGGGCGCGGCGGCGGGCGGGCGGGCGTGCGTCCTGGGCCCGCGCCGTGGGGTTTGGGGCGGGACGTCGCTGGCTGGTGGGTCAGACAAGGTGGGCCGGCGTGGCAGTGGAGGCGGGTTTCGCACGTGGGGTGGGCGTGCACGGGCAGCGGGTGGAAACTGGAAAGGACGGCCGCCCTGCCCAGCCGTGGGCCCGCGTGGGCAGCGGGCACGCAGCACACGGTACGCTGGGATCTGCTGCGGAGAAGCGCGTGCGCGAAAATTCTGTCATGCCAGTTTACGGTTTGCGTTGCTTAAAATTCGGGTTTACCGGTTGTTAAAACTGCTTGGGGGCTGACGCGTTAATTTGCTCAAAAGTCAAAACTAGATATGGATGGAGTAGATAAAGATTTGATTAACCAGCCGGAAGATTAAAAGCTGCTGTGGTAAAGAACACTTGTACTACCTCTATCCCAAGGGTACTTTTTTTAAAAGTCAAACTATATAAAGTTTGACTAAGTTTATAAAAAATATATTAATATTTACAATATAAAATACATACTCTTTGATACATCATGAAATATATATTCACATGATATTTATATAATATTATAGTTTTTTTTAAATTTTGTCAAATGACTTTTTATTAAAAAAATATAGACCTTAAAGGCTTGTTTTATTTATAGGATAGAAAAGGTATAGAAATAAAAAAACATAGAACTGAGATGTCATACCAACTTAAATCCTATGGAAAGAGGAATTCTGTTTGATGTAGTAAAGAGAATTTTTTATAAGGTCCGATCAAATATTTCTTTTCTATAGAAATTACACTATAAGATTTTTATAGAATTAATTTCTATAGAATATATTCCTATGAATCAAACAATAATATAGGAAAAAATTCACAAAATTTAAATCTTACAAAATTCCTTTGAATCAATCAAGCCCTAAACCTTGGAACGGTATACAAAGGGAGCAGCCACACCCAATCTCTGAATCTCACATCGTATGAATACGTTTGGTGTCCCGATCGTGCAATAAAAAACTGCAATCATTGGCGACCATCTTCAATTATTTACGCAGAATCATCGGCGATATAGTACTAGTAAATCCTACATACTCCCTCCGTCTCATAATAAATGTCTTAAATTTGTTAAAATTTCTATAAATCTAGATACTATTTAGTATATAGATTTATTTAAATATTTGAAAATCTAAGACATCTATTTTAGAAACGAGGAAGTATTTTTGAAATTTGGATGGAAATATGCTGCACTTCTACATGTACGGAACCGGTGCGGTCAACGTACTGCGGTAGCAATTGCGACAGCTGATCGAGGATTCGAGGCCGGTGTTCTCAGTTTGAAGGGTACGTGTCGCTTTTTTTTCCGAAAGTCCGCTGATCTACTCATAATCTTCATAGCAGTACAAGAAAACTTATAAAAGAAATAAATATTACAAACATGTCACTCGACATCATAGAGACTACTACTCCCTCCGTTCACAATTACTCCCTCCGTTCACAATATAAGATGTTTTAGATTTGTGAAAGAAGATGTATCTAGACACATTTTAATGTATAAGTTAAAATGAATCTAGACACTAAAATATATCTAGATACATCTTTTTCATAAACCTAAAACATCTTATATTTCCAAACGGAGGGAGTAGATCGCATTCTGGGTTTAGTCAAAGTCAAACTTTTTAAAGTTTGGCCGCCAAATATTTAGTAAAAAATAGAAGTATCTATAATATAAAACTTATAGTATTTGAATCTTAGTAAGTTATATTTTTATAATATATGTATTTGAAATAATAAATGTTTATATATTTTTCTACATTTTTTGTCAAAGTTGACAAAGTTTAACTTTGAAAATTGCTAGAACGCGAACTAATAAAAAACTGAGGGAGTACTAACCGAAGATGCGCTACCGTCCTCACCCCTCCTTCACTGGAGCCGGGTAAAATTTGATGTTGTGGAACTTGTTGTAATAGATAGACCGGAAATCGTCGTGCTAAGCCCCAAACAACTAGGGATGAAAATGTAGCGGAAAGTTTTCAACTTTTTCGCCAAAAACAAGAACGGAATGAAATACACTGAAATGAAATTTTGCAAACTGAAACGGAGCAGAACATCGTGTTCTGTTGGAACAAATGCCAAATGTGGAAATGAATCGGCTAATATGAAATTTCCATTTAGGATTGATTGCATGGCCAAATATAATCCGCCAATTACATGACTTTATCAAGCCAAACTTTCAAAGCCACTCATTCTAAAACCAACAACCACGTAATCCTTTCATGTATTCAAGAAGGCTTCCACGATTTCATATTTTCCTTATTCCCTTGTAAATCGAGTAGAGTGCTAGATTTAGGCAACAGTCCTGTTAATTTGCTTCAATGCTTGATATTTCTGCATTATTTAAGGGTTATCTTGGTTTTGGGTAGCATCAGCATCACTCTATGTCTGCATCATCGATATGTATCTGTTTTCGACAATATCCGCTTTCATTTTTGTTTCAGGTGTTCCTATATTTGTTTCTGCTTCCGTAAAAGAATATGAAAATAAATGTGGCACCACTCAATTCCATCCGTTTCTACACTGTTTTTATTTCTTTAAACGACCAGCGTACGAGAAGCGATATCGAAAGAACACCGACCAAAACCAGCGAGATCCGCCGGAGACACCTCCAAGCGCCCTCCGGCGACACTAGACGCACTGCCGAGACAGGGGCGGGACGGAAAGGACTTTATTCCATCTTCAAGGAGCCACCATCGTCATGTCTTCCTGAGTAGGACACAAAACCTAATATAAATGGGGCTGACGTGTTAATTTGCTTAACTGCGTGGTGCTGACGCGTTAATTTGCTGAAAACTATATATGAATGGAGTAGTTTTTTTTTAAAAAAAATGGACGCTTTATTACGTAGAGTAATGTTTATACCCGGCCTCTTCATAACTAGGATGACACAGTCAATGCAAGTACACAAGTTATGACCAAAACAAAAGTACGAGAATTACAAAAACATGGTAATAGCAAAAACGGCCTCTAGATATGGCAGATCTATCTGCAGATCATGTCGTCATCCATGTCGGGAGAAAATATCTCTCGCTGTGTCCTCCAATCGCGTACATCCCTTCACAAACAAGTCACGAAACTCCATACATTGAAGAGTAGTCCATGATCGGAGAATAGTCATAGACCGATAGATAACCTGTAGAGGAAAAGACATCATGTTATTAAATATCTTGTCATACCTACATATTCAAAGCGACCAAATAATGGCAACCACTCCCATACTAAACAAAGTCTCATATTTATTCCCAATCATATGCAACCAGTTACCAAAAACATTGGCTACCGAGCAAGCAGGAGATAAACCAGAGGCTACTTAGATGATTGACCATATAGCACGACCAAATTTACACTAGAAGAATAAATATCGAATTGTCTCATTGTGATGAAAAAAAAACACATTGTGTACTTCCATGCCAATTCCACTTAACAAGATTATCTTTTATAAGAATAACCCCTTTATGAAGATACCAAGAAAATATCTTTGTTTTAAGGGGTATTTTCATTTTCCAAATTTGACTATTATCATCAACTGAAATATTCGGTTGGATCAAAGCTCTATATAAAAAATCAACAAAAAAATTACCACTATGTAGTAATTTCTATTTGAATTCGTCCACACCCTACGACAGTTGTATCGTGGATAATCTCAACAAGAGATTGTTCCAGGATGCCAGTCTAGAACCTATGAGACATCTTCTGAAAGAAACATTAGGAGGATTGCAATCCAGTACCGTGGAAAGTGTATTTTCTTTATGCCTAACAATCGAGTATAGAGCAGGATATTATTCTCGAAGATAAGTTTGGCTGAGCCATTTATCTTTTTAAAACCTAATATGTTATCCATCCTTAATATTGAAAGCACCAAAATGGAAGAAATGTTTTTTGGATGCTATTAGTCCAATCCAAAAGTATGAATCACGGGGTTTCCAAACCACTTGAGGCACATCTTTGGAACCAACATACTTTCTCTATAGAATGGTTTGCCAGACACCTTCTGTAAGAAGTTTGAACAACCATTTACCAGAAGATCGGTGATTTGACTTGCAAATCATAAATGCCAAGTCCACCGTATACCTTGGGTTGGCAAACCACATTCCATATGGCCAGTTGATATTGTTTTTCTTACTATCCCCTTGCCAAAAGAATCTTAAGCGGAAATAATCCACTTTCTTCGAGACCCCTTTCAGTAGGTGAAAGAACGAGATCATATATTGTACCATGTTGGTAAGTAGTGAATTTATGAGTACAAGTCTTCCGCCAAGAGATAATAATTTAAATTTCCAATTATTAAGACATTTTTGGAGCCTTTTGTCAACGAGTTTCCACTCGGCGATCATGATACGTCAATAATGTATCGGTATTCCCAGATAGTTGATTGGAAATTGCCTATGACCATAGCCGAATAAATCATTATATAGATGGGCATCATTTTTGGCCTCGCCAAAACAATACAAGTCACTCTTATGGAAATTAATTTTTAATCCCAAGATTTGCTCAAATGCTGATAATATTAATTTTAGATTTTTAGCTTTCTCCAGATCGTGTTCCATAAATATGATTTTATTGTCAACGTATTGAAAAATGGAGAGACCACCATCTATCAGATGGGGAACTAATCCTTCAATTTGGCCATCAGCCTTGACTCTCTTAATAAGGATAGACAACATATCAGCCATTATGTTAAATAGTATAGGTGACAGTGGATCCCCTTGTCTCGGTCCTTTTTTATGTTTGGAAGTATTTACCAATGTATTTGTTGACATTTATGGCAACATTATCACAAAACACAAAAGACTGTATGAGAGCCCGTCACTCCTCCGAAAAACCTTTCATACGGAGTGTTTGCTGAAGGAAAGACCAATTAACTTTATCATAGCCTTCTCAAGTCAATCTTGAACAATACACCGTTTAGTTTTAAGTATAGTTGGTGGATAGTTTCATGTAGAATTACTACATCATCTAGGATGTTTCTTTCTTGCATGAAAGTTGTTTGAGTCCGCTACTGAATTAAGTCTAATCGTAGCAGCTTTTGTAAAATAATTAAAACTTATGTTAAGAAGGCAGATTGGGCGATACCGTTGTATATGTTCTGCATTATTAACCATAGGGAGTAAAATTATGTTGTCAAGGTTCAGCCTAAACAGGTCTAGCTGACCTTCATGCAAACTCTGAAACAAATGCATCAGGTCTTCCTTGATAACTTTCCAGAAATTTTGATAAAATTCTGCTGGAAAGCAATCATACCCTGGAGCTTTGTTGTGTTCTATTTGGAAAACAACTTTTATGACTTCGTCCTACATATACGGGGCGGTTAGAAAGTTGTTTTCCTCAACAGAAACCTGAGCAATATCATCAGTTTGGGATTCATCCAGCGAGAAAGAATTTTCCGGCGGTGCCCCAAACAAGGGTTTGTAATAACTTGTAATATAAAATTTTAGTTGCTCATGTCCCTTAATCATACCTTCATCTTGAATTAAAGAGTGAATAAATTTTTTCTTATGCTTGTCATTGGCAACATCATGGAAGTATCTTGTATTCGCGTCTCATTTAAGGATGAATTTCGCTTTAAACATTGGTACTATTTAAATTCTTTCTCGTGAAGTATTCTATCAATTTACGCATTTGATTGTTTCTTAAGCTCAATCTCAGATGCAGTCAAAAGCATTACTTCTGCCGAAGTCTCTAAATCATTAATAATAGGTAAAAGGCGTATTTTTTTAAGAATTTCATATGTATGTCTGGTCCAACTACAAACGAATTTGCGTAAGGCACATATTTTGTTATTCTATCACTGTGACCACCAACCGGTTTCTCTCAAATAGCCTTCGCCAACTCATGGAAACCATCCCGCTCAATTCATCCAAATTCAAATTTGAAACTATGTTTGGATTTACGTGGTGGTGTTCCAACAGATAAATATAATGGAGCATAATGATCCGACAAAGTTTTAATACGTTCTAGAGCACGAACAGTTACCATAGAAAATTATCTCTCCATTCAGTATCCATAATCACTATATCTAATTTTTCGTATGTCGGCTCCAGAAGACTATTAGCCCAGGTGAATTGTCTCCCTAATATAGTAACCTCTCTTAACTCTAAGCTATCTATGACAACATTAAACATGAAAGGACAATGTTTGTCAAAACGTGGCCCCGACTTTTTTTCACCAGAAAATCTTAGCAAGTTGAAATCTCCACCTATAAATATAGGATAAGGATTGTCTTTAGCTAGATTAACCGGCTTAGCCTTATTGTGGATATGCAGTTTAATAAAAAATCTCTCACCGAACTAGATAAGACTTTCATAGTCTCATCTCTAAGGCCTAACAGGATTTCTCCGGATCTACTACGCGGCGGACATGATACCCTAGTCCACTCCATCTGAAAGACAATTGAGCAAGGCTTGTGAAATATCTCGTCTACCAATTTCAGAAATACACAATATAATCTCTCACACAATCGTTAAGAAACAAATTTTCAACCAAGTTATGTGGACTGCTGCTATTCGAAAACATGTCATTTATTAAGAACAATAGAAGATTTAGATACACAAAAGTTAAAGATTTGCTTAACCAGCCGGAAGATAAAAAACCGTTGTTATTGTGTAGATAGAAAACTGTTGTTGTTGTGTGTGTGGGTGAGGGACACTTGTACTCCGTAGTACAAAGGGAGCAGGCACACCCAATCTCTGAATCTCCCATCGTATGAATACGTTTGGTGTCCCGATCGTGCAATAAAAAACTGTAATCATTGGCGACCATCTTCGATTATTTAGACAGAAGAATCATTAGCGATATACTAGTAAATCCTATTTTAAATGGAAATCTGCTGCACATCTACCTGTACGGAACCTGTGCGGTCAACGTACTGCTGAGGCCGGTGATTTCAGTTTGAAGGGTACGTATCGCTTTTTTTTTTTTTTTTTTTTGCAAAAAGTCTGATGCTCTCAACAACACAGTATAAGAAAACCTAAATAAAAGAAATAAAATTTACAAACATGTCACTCGACCACCTAGCGACAACCACAATCATTTGATCGAGCCAAAGTTGCGTCACCGTTCTCATCTCGCTCCAAACAATCAATGCAAGAGAGCAGCAACCGTCGCCGATGAAGAAAAGATTAGATCAGAAGAAACACCACGTAGCGTCCCGTACTTTCCGTGTTTGGGGATGTCACTCCAGCTTACTAGGATCTCTAGACTAGCTCTATAGATCAACACTAGTCTTTTTTGTGCACTTTATCTTTACCCGTGCGCACCTGGTATCCACTTTTCGGTCGGTCACCCATCCTCAAATTGCTCTAGGACAAACACGTTTAACCTTAGAGTTTTTTTCAGATAATCTTTCGAAAAAAAGTTATAACGTGTTAGTACGAGTATCCTATCAATCCTATTAAGTCATGTGCTAGGATCTCATACATGGACCAAAACCAGTCAGATCCTCTCAAGACACCTCCACATGCCCTCTGGCGACACTAGACGAACCATCGCACCGTTAGGACATGAAACAGACGGGAAGAACTTTATTCCATCTTCAAAGAGCCACAATCGGCACGTCTTTCTAAGTAGAACACAAACCCTAACCAAACTAAAACAACAAGAAATAAAGCCTTGCGGCCAACAAGAAATGGGAACAACTGTGCCTCTATGGCCCTAAGGCCACAGGGGGCGAGATGGATCACTAGCGGCGTCGACGGGAGGTGGAAAACCTAATCACGTGTGTCTCCCGAGGGTGGAGAACGAAGATGCAGTCGATTCTAACCACTATACTTGTGACATGGCATATTTCGTTTTAATAAGCAGCATACAAATTTAAGCCGTAGTGTTGTAACTTGGACTAGTGTCATGCACATGACACTAGTCCAAGTCATTTTCTTCGTAGTGCGTAGTAATCATTAGATAGTGTCATAGATGACTATATTAATTAGCTTATATACTCAATTTTCCTAGAAAAGTATGATGTTATGCTAACATACCTACTTATCATAACCGTCTCTCATCATTTAATAGTATACCATATCATCAAATTGCTTATTTGAAAATACATGTAGTTTCAACAATCATCTCTCATCATTTAGTACCATACCATATCATCAAATTGTTTACCGTGCATGTAGTTGCATGTTACTGTATGCTACTCAACAATGACTAGTCTTAAAGCAACTGTCAAATGAGTAACAACGATTCAAGCAAGTGCTTATTACTATTTGCTCTGCGAGTCAAATTAAAGGGAGGGTTAAGATACTGAGCACACTTAGTAGGACGGGCTTTGTCGTGAAACCGATTTTGTATCTTCCAAGTCAAGCTGAATGATCCTAGCTAGTCAGATGACATCACATGATTGATTGGTAACCACCGCCGTTGCAAAAAAAAATATACTCATCCGATGACAGGCTCTCACATAATTGTCATCATTTTGTAACGGAGGACAGGGACGTGTATCATCAATTCATTCTAAAAAAAATAGCAAGGGAAAGGAAATGAAAAACGGGTGTCGAGCGTACACGTACGTACGTGCGTCCAAAAAGCGAAGAGATTTGGGTGTTGGACACGGGAGTACTTCACGACATGTTTAGGTGGAACTACCGGACAATTAACGGTACGTGTCGCCTCCGCCTCGTTTTACATTTATTTACACTCTTGGGTAAAATTGAGAGCAGGGTTGATGCTTGGATCGGCAGGATCGATACAAGTTGTCCGACGACGTGACCGGAGCAAAGAACACGGGCAAAGGTAGGGGGAGACGTGCTAGCTGGTCCAGGGTATCGTGTCATGGGCGAGGTTTTATCCTGCGGCGGATACGATAGGACCGAGCCCCTCCTGATGAGCGATGCCACACGCATAACGCTGGTCTAAGCATTCGGACATATACGTACGCGGGTCGTGCCTGTGTACGGTGGTCCATGTTGGCTGCTCTTTCTGTTTGCCGTTTTTGAACCGTGCTGCAGATGCCCCATATATTTTCCTACTAACCCATGAAATAATTTCCAACAACTGCTGTATTTTCCAAAGGGTCGTACCATGCGTTTCTCGGGGAATAATTTTCCAAAATCCTCCGGATCCTCCTGCTGACACGTGTCTCCTAAAAAGCCTTCAAATCCTACTTTTGCTATAAACATACCCGCTTTTTTACAAATAGTTTCGCTTTTGCTACATGTAACAGAAAACAATTTGTTCTAGAAAAATAAGAGACAGACTAGACATCGCCAGAGACCTCGCCGGAATCTTTGTAGCAAAAAAAAGTACTAATATAGCAAAAACCGATTTCGCCAGAAAATATCGCCAGAGACTCACCGGAAAAAACCTAGTCCGAGACCTTGTAGCAAAAAAAATACGCTATTGTAGCATAATACAGAATAGATGATAGCAAAAACATTATGATAATGTAGCAAGACTGTGTAGCAAAAAAATTCTAGCGAACTGTTGTAGCAGCAGCGTCATGCCTTTGTAGCAGCATCATCGTGCTATGGTAGCAGCGTCGCCCTACCATTGTAGCAGCCCTACTCACTCGTTGTAGCAGCGCCTTCCAGCCCTGGTAGCAACACCGTCGTGCTGTTGTAGCAGCATTGTCATGTTATAGGAGCAGCATCAGCAGCGTCTCCCTGCAGCGTTATGCAGAAGCCAAGGACGGAGGAGGAAGACGACCTGCTGGACGAGGAAACTGCTGCACTCAACACCGTTGGGATCCGCTGGGGCAGCACGACGGCGAGCTCTGCAAGGGAAGGCGACGCTAGATACTGGCGATGCAAGCTGCAGGGCGGGCGGCGCTCGGCGCGAGCTGCAGAGACAGGAGGTACACGAGGCGCGAGCTACAGTAGTGCGGCCGCAGTGCGGGATCTTGCGGCGGGCGGCGAGATGCCGGCGACGGAGCCAAGCGCTAGCTACATGCGGCGGCCAGCAGCGCTGCAGTCTTGCCGACAGTTCCATGGGACGGTTCTGCAAGCGAGAACAAAGGAAAGGATAGAAAGAAGATAAAGCTGTTTTGGCGGGACCATCACCAACCGCAGCGTGAGAGCAACCGGGGGATCGTATCCCCCGAGGGTATGGTATCATTTCCTTTTCCATCACGGTACGGGGCAAAAATCACTCAACGGTACAGCGTATTCGGTTTCTTTGCGTATTTTTCAAAGTAATATGCACCAGAGGTCCTAAAAGTTTGGACGAAACCATGCAGGTCCTAAAGTTCCAATTTGTGTCTGAGGTCCTAAACCTCGATTAGTTGTGGACCGCAGTCCCTAATTCTCGATTAGTTACTGCAGTCCTAATTCTGCTATAGACGACTACGGTACATGGATCGAGAATGAGGACTGCTGCCTGTTGAAACTTTAGGGCGTGCATACGGTTCGTCAAACTTTTAGGACCTTTGCATTTACTCTTTTTAAAATACCCCTCGTCTTGCATATATACAACATCACACGGCGCATATTTTCCACCTCCGTCGACCACATTCGCGCACCCAACCGCTTTCCCGCTTTCGTTGCAGCCATCGATGATCCGACGCGAATCCCGCCATGCGCCTCCTTCCATATCTGGTCGCTGCACCCCGTCTCCTAGCCCTAATCGATGACGCCATCATCCAATCGGAGTTGTAGCCATCGGAATCGACGATGCCGCTGACCAATAGAAGTTGTAGCCACCGGAATCGACGATGTTGTCGTGCCTCCGTTCGAAGGGCATCACTGGCTACCTCGCCATGAGGATGCGGCCCTCAACTCGCTTCGCCGATATCGGCCGGGGCGGAGTCGTGGTGGTGGGCACCTTCGGCCAAGCGGCGGCGGCAGCGCCTCTGACGGTTGCATGGCGGTTCAGCCGCCCCCGCCGCGACATCAACTTCCCTAATTTAGGGTTAAATTTTTTTGAACTTTGTTAAATTTCACAATGTATTTTGAATTTTCTATCTAGGTAAATTTAAGTTTAACGCTATGTGTACATTTGAATAAAATTAACCGTTTTACGATAATTGTTAGAGCAGTGGCTGCTGCATTTTGCGGCAGCCGGTAAAGCGGGCCGCTGTTTTGGTGCCATAAAAGTACAAAACAGCTGCCTCAAAATACAGCAAATGCTCGAAACAGATAATCGAGGTCTCCTATACATGCGTGGAATATTTAGTCACGTGTACTAACTCCGTAGTATACGTATGCATATATAGGACGTTCGTGTTTATTCCATGGCGTATACTTCTAAATGATAAGGTATTGCCAATGCACATTATATATGTGCCGTCATTAAAAAAATCAACGTTTTAAATAAAAGACTAAAACGTTAATTTTTTTTAATGACGACATGTATCACCTTACCTCCTTCGCATTGTTCACATTGACAGGTACGTGTTCGCTCGTTCTGACGGCTAAGCATCACGCAGAGTGACACGTGCCTTTTTCTTTTGAATGAGCGACTCGTGCTTTTTTTTTTTTTGCGAATGAGCGACTCGTGGCTTTAAAGTCCAAGTATAACATAGCCCATATGACATCACGAAATGATCGTTGGCCGTGGAGTATGTTTAATTTAGAAGTTTAAATTGAACTTTTAGAACTCATCGTACGCAGGGTATATCTTCGTACGGAAGGAGTACACTATAATAAGATGAGCTGAGCCATGACCTGAAAACTATTCTTTACTATAGCTCGCTAAGTCAAAGCTGAATAATGATCAAGATCGTAGCCATAGCCCATATGACATCACGAAATGAAGAGAGAGAGAGCAGGTGTTCCGGTGATAATTGCCATTTTTCAATGGAGAAAAGCAAGATCGGGTGTGCATCTCATCCAACAAGGTAAAAAAAGAAATAGATCGAGCATTGACATTGGGTACATGCATGTACATCGCTTAGGCCAGTCTTTCCGACTACTCCCTCCCCTCCGTTTCAAAATATGAAATGTTTTATCGTTATAAAAAAAGTGTATATAGACTTTTTTTTAAGTGTAGGTTCACTCTAAATATACGCACTAAAAATTTTAAATATATTTTTTACAAAACTAAAACATCTTAGTATATTTTAAAAGAAGAGAGAGAGAGCAGGTGTCATCTCAGCTTCTCCCGCTCCAAACGCGCGCGCCTAAGATTTTCAGAGCACGCTTACGTACGTACGGGGACGACAACAAAGCTAGCTGGTCGTAGTAGCTAGATAATCAGCCTGATTTCCGATGACGTGGCCGGGGGACGGAACCTGGGCGAGAGAAGAGAGACGACGAAGAGGAGAGACTTGTCGCCGTACGTGGTGGTCCAGAGGGGTGTCGTGCATGGCGGAGGTTTATCCCTGTACTCGTAGTGCACCGGCTCGCAATGACGTACGCTACGCTGGTCTGGCTTTGGGACGTACTCCGCTGGTCTGGCAGCTCGGGGCCTCGGGCGGCCTACCTGCAGAAATTTCCCGGCAACGTGTCTGTCTTGTTCACCGTCCATCCCTAGCGATCAGGAGAGGGCGTGTAGTACTACTCCGTGGTTTATTAGGAGGGATTTTCACTGAGCACGAGCGCAAAAACCGCGCGCGCACGGGATGATTTCCACGGAACGATGGCCGATCGCACGCACAGCAGGAGGGGAGGAAGCGGACGTGAGCTGTCCCGATGACGTGGGACCTGCAGGCGCGTAGTACGTGTGGGGGGGAGAGGGTAGACTTGTCGGGAGACGTGCTACCGTGCCATGGGCGAGGCTTATCCGCGTCGTCGTGCTACACGAGTACTCCAGCCGTAGACCCCTCCCTTGTAGTATTGGCGTACGGTACGGCTAGTCTAGCTTTGGGGCTTGTCCCGATCCATCCATCCGGTGGTCCATGTTGGCAGCTTGGCGGCTGGCCCGCGTTCCGTTACGGCGCTGTCAGTGTCAGTGTCAGATACCCATGCCACCCATCTCTAGCTGCCCAATGATCTCAATTGAAGGACAAGAAGTCAAGAAGAAATGTGTTAAGAGCCACGAGTTAAATTCTTGAACCAAACTCTCCGAGAGTCCGATTTTAACCAAAGACGTACGTAAGTTTGGTTTGGAGTTTGGAGACTCGCCGTGGGGGCACTAACTCGTTAGAAGGTAACGAAACGATGCAAATATTGCATTCAAATTTGGATTCGTGGTGGGTGATCCTGTAGTTGACCCTATTTATATATACTCCCTTTGATTTTAAAATATAAGATACTTTAGATTTATAAAGAAAATATATTTAGACTTATTTTAATGTGTAAATTTACTCCAAACTTCACTGGACCTATATATTAAAAGTAGTCTAGATACATTTATTTCAGAAAGCTAAAATATTTTATATTTTAAAACGGATGGAGTATATACAAGTAGTTGTACAAAAGAGAGGTCTGGTCGAAACCCCCCATCTAGACTATAGCTTATCGGGTCACATGTCGTTTCTAGTAAGAGCATCTCTAATGGAACGTCTAAATCTGAACGTCTATATGTCTATATAAACGACCGTTTAAAAGGAGAGAGAATATAGACGATTTTAGTTTTTCAGCGGAACGTGTATATATAGGACGTCTATATCCCTTCTCCAATATTTTAATATTTTTTTATAACTACCATCAAAATTTAGAAGCAATATTCAGTAGCAAACAGGACAACAACATGATTATCAATACAAGCAAACATTTATATATTATTCAGCGATACAAGCAATGTCAGCAACATTCAGTAGTACATCACCTCATCTCTATATTTTGTATCGATGCACAAGCAACAAGTTTAGTACTAGACAAGCCTTCTCTCTACAACACCGTCGGAGTAGCTGCAGCCCTCCACCATGCCCCTGGCGCTGCTCCTCCCAAACCGCCGCCATGCCCCTTCCCATTCTCCTCCCTATCCGCCGCTAGGCCCGACGCCTCGCGTGACCCCATGTCCCCCCTCCACGCCCGAGCCTGTCCCCAACAGGACCAGATGAGACCGCGCCCGGCTACACTGATTTGCATCCGGATCTGGCAAAAAATGGCTGCCGGCGGACGAATCTAGCGTGGGCCTAGGCACCATGGTTGAGCATCCTCTCGTTTCCGTCCAATTTATCTCTCCCTCTCGCCAAATCTACATGGAAAAGGAGAGTACATGGAGCCGGCGAGAGGAGAGAGGCCTAGGGTTCATGACAGAAAACAAAAAATTTCTCGATGTGAACTATATACCAAGATCTATCTACTAGATACAAACAACGAGCGGATGTATATCCGTAGAACATACCCTTGAAGGCAAACAAACGAGTTCAACTCGTGGTTGATGTAGACGATCTCTTGCCAATCTCAAGATCGAGAGGAAGTCCTAGCGCCAAATCGAACGCATCGTGCTCGCACACATGTTCGAGGCACCGAGCAACCTCCGCCTCCTCGCTCCGGTGATGCGAAGCACAACTCTTTCTTCTTAGAATAGCCAGGAACATGTATCTCGCTAGTCGAGACCATGGGAATAAATTCTAGAGGGAAGAGATCCTTCACGAGGAGGTGTGTGAGACAAGTGAGGAGGGGCTCCTTTTATAGGAGGAGGGGAACCCCAAGGGGTGGCGCATGGGGCTGCCCCTTGCCTCCCTCTTCATGTGGTGGACACTCCACTCACAAATCTCCTTTAAATTCCTCCACTCAAAGTCCACTCAAATTCCCATTAAATTTCCACCAAATTTAATGCAAACTCTCATTAAATAAAACTCTTTTATTTTATTCAGAATTTTGTCAATTACTTTAATGACAAACATTCACAAATAACCCCTTGCTAGAATTCTATTTCACATGCATAACCACTTTATGCAATTTCACCCGAAAACTGTTTGGTATCTAGTGAAATAAATTCCTGCGCTTGTTCATTCTTTCGGCATGAAACATTTGCTCCAATTGGATGTCGGTGTCTCTTAAGTGTGTCACCCTACGGTTCGTGAATAATGCGGACATGATCGAGACCCTCTCGAATCAATAATTAGAAGCGGGATCGGAGACCCATCTTGACTCCACACATTCAACGATGACTTTCTTCTGATCGTCGGAACCTTTTACGCTAGTATCTTAATCCCTTTGTTTCACGATATATTACATGTCCGAGATTCGATCATCGGTATCTCCATACCTAGTTTGATCTCGTTACCGACATGCACTCTTTTCTCGTTCCTGTGATATAACATTCTAGTGATCAAATCACTTGCTTGCAAGCTAATCGATGTGATATCACCGAGAGGGCCCAGAGTATATCTATCCGTCATCGGGATGAACAAATTCCACTATCGATCCATGAGCCTCAACATAACACTTTATTAGTTCTAAATCTATCTTTATAATCACCCTGTTACGGTGTGACGTTTGATGTTATCAAGAAACTCTTCCGGTGTTAGTGATTGACATGATCTCATGGTCTAAGGATTAGGATCACTTCGTAAGTTGTTATAGCAATATAAACTCAATGACTTTGATAATAATGCTATACTTCGGATGAATGTTCATCACACCATTACACTAATGTTGTGATCCCGTTATTAACAACATCCAATGTCCATGATCAGGAAACCTTGATCATCTTGTTAATCAACGAGCTAGTTTATGAGAGAGGCATAACTAGGAACTTTCTATTTGTTTATTAAATACACATGTATTAACGTTTCCGTATTAATAAAATTATAGCATGAAAAATAAACATCTATTATTTACTTGGAATACACATAATAAACACTTTATTATTGCCTCTCAGGGCATATTCCCTTCAGAGACCTCGCGCGAGTGCCACCTGCGTCCTACGTCTCCAACTGCTAGCAGGCGCGGGAGTGAGCTCCTGGGCGAGAAGTTGCTTTGGACGGTCGTGGCACCTCGTCCATATATGGACGATGGGTAGCAGTTTTGGGAGGACGTCTAAATTTAGACCTTCGTTTAGACGAGCCACTGGGGAGGTTTTTTTCATCCACCACTACTAGGAAAAGGGCTATAGGTAATCAGCACATCCGTGGCTCACATGGTTGAAGTGCCCCACGGCTAAAATAGGCGTGGCTCACCTGTGGACAGTGCCCTATTAATAACTAGAACAACCGTGGCGCACATGTGGTATGTGCGCCACAGGTGTGTGTGGGCCAGGGGACTGCCAGCCGCATGCCACATACCCGTAGCGCACATGTGGTAAGTGCACTACGGTTGTTTGGGATAGCTGTAGCGTACATGTGGCGAGTGCGCTACGCCTGTGTGAAGTCCCCTCTGCTCCTTAAGTGGGGAAACACATCCGTGGTGCACTGTGGCATGTGCGCCACCGTTGCTTTTAATGCTTGTGGCGCACTAGGGTCATGTGCGCCACGGATGTGTCAACCATTTTTTTTTGCAGCTCCACTTTATGCACATGTGATCATCCACCACCCACACTTCACTTTCCCCTTCTTCTTCCTCCTTAGATCTAGTCGGGATCTTTCTCCTTCCCACCTCAATTTCTCCACTCATTCACCATTTTTAGCATGTAGAACTTTCCTTGGATGTTACATACATAATAGAGGAAGCTCTGCGGTCTCGCGCGCACCTCCTTTCCATCTTCTCTCGCGATCGGTCTCTCATCTCGATAAGTTGTCCATGTAAGGATGTGTACATGTGTATATGGATGATATGCTCATATGTATGTAGATGATTGTAACATCCCAGCATTTAGGAATCAATGAAGGGTAGATTTAGGAATCTGTGAAATTGCATGCATTCATTTGTAAAAAAATATGGGTAAATTTTTCGCCAAATAAAAAATCTAAAGTGATCAAAGTTTCTTTCATTCTTTGGGATTAGGTATAGTCTTGGAGAATGATTGTTATAAACTTTGATATGATCTTTGTGGATTAGTGTTTTTTGGGAAATGAAATTTGAATTTAAACTTGAGTGTTGGATTTATAATTCAAAAGGATTTAGAATTATGTTTGAGTATTTTGAATTAGTCAAGAGTTGATAATTAGTAGCTCAAACTTTAAATAAATAACATAATCAATAAAATGAATATTTATTCCATAATTTTATTCAATAATAAGTTACAAAAGGTAACTTATGAAAATGATCAAGAATCTTTACAATAGTAATGAAATAAAAGAAGAACCTTTATATATTGAGTAATAGTACAATCTTTATTACAAAAGAATAAAATAAAGATTATAAAAGAATAAAAGAAATGTTACAAGTAACTATCTATAAATAAAAGGAAGACCTAATCTAAGTCTTGAATCTTCAAGTGTTGTACCTGCAAAACAAAGCACAAACTAAAAGAAAGAAAGTTAAGGATTAAAAATAAATTACTCTCAGTTTTGACAGTGAGTTGCACTGTTCAATTTTTCATCATTGAGTAATCTGAAAGGGGCAAGTTTCACCGATATGAAAGAACTATATCTTTCATAATTTTAAGCCATAAGTCAAATAAACAGCAAGAAGGGGCAAGTTTCACCAGACAAGTAAAAGTAATCAAATAAAAAGGTAATCTTTAGCCCTGAGCATATCCACAAGGTGCAAGACACAAGCAAAGACACACACCAAAGCGCATGGTGTGTCTTTGTCACAAGACATCAACTCCAACACACAAAACTACTCAAACATAGTGGAAGGAAACCCAACACCATTCCCTGGTTCATACACATCAAGCACAACAACCAAACTAAACCAAACCAGATCACACCAACCATACCTTTGATCATCTCACCGAGATGGTGACATAAGGAGGGGGTAGATCAGGTGGATAGCAAGAACAAGGTCGAGCCACCAGGACCAGGAGGTGAAGAGCTAGATCAAGGACAAGTCCAGGAGCTGGAAGTATCAGGAGGAGCACCAGATCAAGCTAGCCACACAACCAGCAAGATCAAGCCACAAGATCAACAACTTGCAACCCCAACAACACCCAGGTGTGGTGAGTAGAAAAATACCATCAGATGATTTATCTGTCTAAGCTAGATAAGCATTCATGAGTTGTCTCATACTCAACTTCTCAGAAAAACACCCAAGTGGGGTGATTCCATCATTGAAGTTTTAAACATTAAAAGCAATTGAAAACTATATAGACCCAACTAGGATCTCAGGACAACCTCATTGATCCTAGATATCAAGCTATATTCTAAACTCCAGGAATGAATATAGCCAAGATCTGAACTTCTAGGCACATCTCTTAAACAAGAGTAGCACCTTAGAATTTCATCTTATGGATCCATATAATTTATCAAGCCTACAAATCATTTTTCCCAACATTCACTCAAGAATCAGTAGCTGGTATCACTACCAGAACCAATCCATGAGGAACAACAAGATAAGGGCCTAGTCCCTAAACCTCAGACCAACATCATAGGTTTTAGGGATTCAAGGAAAGAAGTTTCCATTTATTTCTGATTCCAAGCTAATCTTAAGCTTGAACAAAACCAAGCCAAGTAATAGAACCTAATCTTGTGTGCCATACTAGGATGGTGTCACAATAACAACTTCTAAACTAAGCAGGTTAAGCATCCAACTCTCACAGATACACTCACAGCCAACTACAAATCATTTTCCTAATACTAATCACAGGAATCATTTCCAAGAATATCCATATATATATCATCACTGTAAGAGACCATTTGATCTCAAGCTATATATGAATTCATAAGCCAACAACTATAGATACAATGACTTCATCACTCAAAAATCACTATCAGTAACTAAGTAATGACAGTGGTGAGTTCTCAAACCACTAGAATTTCCAAGTAATGATTCTAGATTAACATTACCATCTGAACCATATCAAATTCACAAGTGGAATCAATCTGGTAAGCCGCTAGCCTCATCAAAGCTAACTATAAGCAGTAATACACAGCAAATAACCACTCATCATGCTTAGGGATCATCAAAACATGATCCAAATCATCATATATTCAATCAACAGAGGGATATGAACCCTAAGTAGAACAAACAACCCTAATCAGGACATAACCACTAGCCAGGAGTAGCCACTACCAACACATAGCATAGGGTGGCCTAGCACAGAGGACACGAGGGGAAGAAGAACAACTTACTGAAGGATGTTGATGTGGACGAGAAGAGGAAGCAGAGGTCGTCGACGAGCATGGCGGCACGAGGAGCACCCAAGGGGGCGCTGCGACCCATACCACGCCGAGGCGGCGACCACAACCACGCCTGAAGGTGAGGAACACCACCACAGCACACGGCAGCAGCGGCGGCGACAGCACCAGTGCCACCCCAAACCCTAGGGTTTGGAACGGAGCCGGTCTGGCCACAGGAGGGCTCCAGGTCCAAATTGAGTTGGACAGGAAGGTGGAGCAGGGTCGACAACCACCCTATACATCACGGCGGCGGCTGGGGAGGTCCACGGCGGCGTGAATCGCCGGCGGCGGCATCGCAGACCACGGGGTCGGGGGAGAAGAAGAGAGATGAGAACGAGAGAGTGACAAAGAGAGTGTGGGCTGGGTTGGGCCAGGACCCCTTTGGGGTGTCGTTTTGGTTCTGACCTATTGGGCCACAAGGGTGTTGGGCCACGCAGAGATAAAACAAAACTTTTCCTCTAACGTGGTGATCCCAAGACCTAGCTGAGGTAGAAAGCCACGAGGTTTACCACTAGACGCGCGGTTGCGGATTACTGATGAAGCGCGTCAGTTGATGCGGCGATCCTCACGATCCGATCGTCACTGTGCCGATCGCACAACACCTCCGCTTGGTATCCACGCATATGAGGAGGCCGCGTGAATCGCTAGGTTAAATTACGGCCGGACTGTGGAGCTAGGGTTTCAACACATGGAATGACCTAACCGAACAACGATTAACCTTTCTGTTGTGCTCCACTATATATAGGAGTGAGCGTGGGCTCGCTGCCGACCCATTCACTAAAGCCCATATAAAACTAGTCACCGTGAGTCCAACTCACTAACTTCGATCCTAATCGGTTTAGGTCCAACCCAACCAGATTACGATTCGGATCCAATCCGAACTTGCTCCGCTCTTAAGTGTGTGACCTCACA
The DNA here is from genome assembly GCA_030063025.1 of Avena longiglumis. NCBI lineage: Eukaryota > Viridiplantae > Streptophyta > Magnoliopsida > Poales > Poaceae > Avena > Avena longiglumis. Next base: position 96,888,845 of record CP125976.1, read on the forward strand.
GGCTCATGGTTACTTGGACACGATTAGAGTCCAACTCAATCGATCAATCGATCGGCTCCTAGCGTAACATGCCGATTCCCACCAAAGAGTCATGACGACTTGCCTTTCCAATGCGACTTACGTCGAGTCCCTTGTGCCTCACGATATACCTTGTCAGACTATAGGCGAATATATGTCATCCCTTAAATAGTCCAACTCTCTTCTCGATCCGAGGTAAGTGATTCACCCGACTAACTCTTAGTCGATCGCCTCGGTTAACACTTAACCGAGTCGTGCATGGACATGCTTCAATCATATCTCACGAGAGGGCCCAGAATATCTCCCGAGGAGGGCAAAATCCCATCTTGGTTATTCACATCATGCGCTTGATTCTCGATTCCGAACTACGCTTTATAAGCGCCGATTCGGATCAGCGTTGATGAACCTAAGTCGGTGATCCTCAACTCGGACTATGCAACAACCTCAGGTCTAAGGATTACATTGATTGAGATATACAAATGACAGCTTAGTTCGTTGTACCTCAATATGGGTCAATCCGACTCGCTAAACTCTTTAGCCTAGTCTGTGTAAGTTGGAATAGCATCTCCATGCCCATGACAAGTGGAAACGAGTCATCAAGCCAACTTTCACATTGGTCTAAGTTGTGTGTCCAGCACAACCTCAATGACCAAGGATATTTAGTACAAACAACATGAATGCATAGTTCCACAACTGAATCACATATTCAATGATACACATCAGATGTTTACACAAGGACTACTTAATAACTTTATGAATACAATGGGAAATATCATCATACATGATTGCCTCTAGGGAATATTCCCAACAAAGGGCCCAATAAACCAACACAGGCATCCCATTTACCTAAAGGCAGATTCTAATAAATAAGAAAACACCAAAATGCCCCTGAATTTAAATAAATTCTAGAAAATAAAATAAAAATCCAAAAATTATAAATAAAATATTTTTGGATTCACAATAATCCAAACTATCCAAATAAATTAAGAAATAAAATTTTAGACATATAAATTTTGTTAAGAATTTTGTAATATATATAATCCTTATGGAATTTTACAAAATTATTGAAAGATGATAAAAATAAATAAAAATCACTTTCATTATATATTAATATTGTAGTATTTTAGAAAAATACTAAACAAATATTTAATATCAATTTTTGGTATTTAAATGATAATTCTTAAAAGAATTATTAAATAAATAAAATTCATATAAAAGGAAATAAAATAAAAGAATACAATATTCAATAAATATTAAAAATTAGTATTTATAAATCCTTTATTCTTAAAAGAATTTTTATAATTTAAATAATGGGGGAGAATGCACACAAAGCTAAATAATGCATTACATTACTTTGCATAATCATTTTGCTTCTTTTAATATTGTCCTTGCCGGGCAATAATGATGGTTTTGTAGACCTAGAAGCTCAAGGTCTAGTGCAAGCATCCGACTTCACTACCTTGCAATCACAAGGCAAGTTCATCACTTTCTCATGTCCTTTGAAGAGTCTTTATCAAAGTATTTGCAAATTGTGTGTTATCATCTATATTCTAGAAAAAGAAAATATTATTTTCTCAAGATAAATAAATCTTAGATATCGTCCTAAGTGATGATATGATGGATCAATAGAACTTAGGTTTGTAATTGCAATAATGATGAACAATTAGGGATTAATAACCCATGACATCAGTGATTCTAGCATCGTATATTACGCGTTAACCATGAGATTTGGAATGGGACGGAGAAGTCAGTTGTATCCTTTTCCTCTTGTATGGAGGCAAGATGTAACATCCCAGGATTAGCACCTCGAAATAGACATGACACATGTTTGTGCATTGCATTCATGCATCAGAAAATCCGGAGAATTTTCGTGCAAAACTAAAGAAGCTATAGGGGATCGAGATCTCTCTTGCTCTGATGAAAACATCAGGTCAAGTGCGATGGATTTCGACATGACCTCTATTGTACTCTTGTGTTTGAGGGGAAGGAGATTCAAATTTGAATATTCAATTGATGAATCTGAATTCTAAAAGAAGTTGAAATGGAATAATAATTGGGAACTAAATTGTAATGGAAAATAAGAGGTGAACTCTTATTTATAAACAAGGTATAATCTTTTATTCAAATAGAAAAGATAGTGGGAATTTAAATAAAATGAAATGAGTCAATGATTAATGTAATATGATATTACAATAATGAAATAATAATCAAGAATTGATAAAGAATAATCCTATTTACATCACACATTATTTTATTACCTTTACAATTATGAATCAAAGGGATAATAAGGTAATAAAATAGAGAGGTATCGTTTTATTACAATAGTACAATCATTACACTATTTTTATTAAGTTCCAAGAATAATGGAACACTTTGTTATAGAATATAATGCTTCATTGTTATTACAATAAAAGAATAAGAGTAAATTATTGTAAAACAAATAAATATAAAAATGAATTACATAAATAAATAACTAAAAAGATTCTTATTACAAGCAGATATAAATACTACATTGTTTTTGCAAATACATTATAAAAGAAAAAGGAAATTAGTATATATTACTGAATAAAATAAATAATACAATATTCTTTACAAAAGAAGAATGAATAAATAAAAATAATTCCTTTATTACAATGCTTTATATTTCACAAAAGAAAAGGTGGATTACAAAAGAATAAAAAAAACTTAAAACTAAATTCATCTTCTAAATCCTCTCGTTATATTCCTGATCATGTTCCCTGCAAGCACAAGCAACAAACAAAAGAAATGCAAAACATGGGGTTATGGGGTTATGGTACTCTCTGGTTTAGCAATGTAATGCATTGCTTTGCCTCATTATTGAGTAGTATTAAATAAGAGGGGCCAATGTGAAATTTGTTCTTATCTAGATTTTTGCCTCAGGCTTATGCATCACAGGCAGGGGCAAGTTTCACCAAATTAGTAAAAGATAAAAGTCAAAACAGTAATACCAACAAAATATCTATCTTCACTTGATCTGATCCATGAGTCACAGCAAGCAAGCAAGCTGCTCACACAACCATGCATATGGGTGTGTTGTCAACACAACAACAGCCCAGGAAGGAGACAAGAAAGCAAACTTATGTACACAAAGGGATGAACTAGCCATAACAACAAGCTACCATTCCACCTCTACACTTCAGAGCATATTCCCCATCTCATCATCTTATCATCAAACCAAGAATACTTAGATCATCCCACCAAATCCACCACCTAATCAGTATCTGGTTTATTACTTAAGCCATCCAAGAAAAGATCAAGTGAGCCCAAGGAGGAGTAGATCAAGATCAACAACATCACAAGGAGAAGTAGATCAAGATCAACAACGCCACTAGGAGGAGTAGAGCAAGATCAACAGCATCACAAGGAGAAGTAGATCAAGATCAACGGCACCACGAGGAGGAGTAGATCAAGATCAGCAGCATCACAAGGAGAAGTAGATCAAGATCAGTACCATCACAAGTAGTAGTAGACCATGATCCCCAATAGGCCACCAACAACAGGTACAAGTCCAAAATATAAATTAGATCATGCAGCACTTGTTCTTATTAGCTTGCATCATCAGATTGAAAAGAAATAATGGCTATGTCACAAATCATCCAAATCCATATACCCTTCAACTAGAGGTTGTCTAGGAGGATTAGAAGGAGACTTCTCTCAGTTTGCATAGGAATGCTATGTAGGGGTTCGTAGCATGGAAAACAAAAAATTTCTATCGCATACAAACAAACAAGCCAAGATCTATCTACTAGATTGTAGCAACGAGTCGTTTGGAATAACTTACCCTCGAAGATTCCAAAGCGGTTAACGAGAGCAGATTCTCGTGGGTGATGTAGTCGTACACTTCCGATCTCAAGATCGTGAGCGATCCTTCCGCGCCACGTTAAAGAAGCCCTCAATCGGTCACACGTTCGACTCGACGAAGACCTTCCTCTCCCTTGTTCCAAGAAAATGGAGGTTGTAGCACTCTCGCGATTCCGGCAAAGTGGCGTGGTACCTAAGTAGAGGGAAATCATGAGGCTTCGCTTAAGCCGTAAGTAGTATGGTGGAGCTTATGAGAGAGGCTATTAGTGGTCTAGTAATTAGACACACCAATTAGAAGGCTCTAAACCAATTAGAAGGCTCTAAACCGCAGGCTAAAGCAATTAGAAGCTCTAAACCAAAACGGCTCTAAACCGAGGTAGAAGATAGGAACTTGTGTGTTCTAGGAGGAGCCCGCCTCCTTATATAGATGGGAGGGGGCTGGCCAGGGAGGGAGGAGTCCTCCCAACTCGACCTAGGGCTGGCCGGCTTGGAGGAGAGAAACTCCTCCTCCAAGTCGGTTCCAACTCCTCTTGCTTGTTTCCCAGGTTTCTTGTTTTAGCTTGACTTTCAAACTGGACATTTGACTTTTCTGTTTTAGGATTCAATTTAATCCTTTATTTGGGACAGAAGAACACTTAGTACATGATGCAATCATTTCAATATGTAATGACACATTCATGTACCTCCCCGAGTGCCGGACAATCCGAACCTTCTAGAACATTCCCGATGAAAACACCGAATCATTCCCAACTCAAACAGGACTTTCCTTATATGAATCTTATTCTCCGGACCATTCGGATCACCTCGTGATATCCCGGATCCCATCCGAGACTCGAACAACATTCGGTCTCTTTCTCATAATACCATAACTACTCAAACAACGTCAATCCTTAAGTGTGTCTCCTACGGTTCGTGAATTATGCGGACATGATCGAGACACTTCTCCGAACAATAACCAATAGAGGAATCTGGAAATTCATATGGATCCCACATATTTCTACGATTACTTGCGATCGAATGAACCACTTACATACGATACCAATTTCCCTTTGTCTCACGATGTGTTACTTATCCGAGGTTATGATCGCCGGATCTCTCGCATACCTAGTTCAACCTCACATCGATAAGTACTCTTTTCTCGTTCCGTGATATGTGATCCCTTGTGACCAAGTCACATGCTTGCAAGCTAATTGGATGACATTCCACCGAGAGGGCCCAGAGTATATCTATCCGATATGGATGGACAAATCCCACTCTTGATCCATGTGTTTCAACCAATACTTTCAACACTCAATGCCACTTTTATAGCCACCCGCCACGGTGTGGTGTTTGATGTCATCAAAGCATCCATCCGAAAGGTGATATGCATGATCTCATGGTCGAAGGAATTAGGTAACTATGTATCGTAAAGCATATAGCAATTGAACTATTGAAATGACTTGATCTTTATGCTACGCTTATCTATAGGAGTACGTCCATCACATCATTCTCCGATGATATGATCCTATTGTTAATAACATCTCTATGTTCATGATCGTGAAACCATGATCATATATTAACCAACAAGCTAGTTTAACAAGAGGCTTTACTAGGGACTCTTATTTTAGTTTACAAATCACACAAGTATTAATGTTTCCGTTAATACAATTTTAGCATGGTATGTAAACATTTATCATAAGTGTGAAGATATGATAATAACCACTTTATTATTGCCTCTTGGGCATATCTCCAACGGTCTCCACTTGCACTAGAGTCAATAATCTAGTTTCAAACCTTGTGTATATAACACCTATGGCTTTCCTGTTGTTGTGTACACGATTGCTAGTGGTCAACTGATCTCGGATCGACACTTCCAGTCCGTGTGTAATTGCATGTCTTTATGCCTCACGCATCACTCATTCTCTAATGAGATGGCTTTGTATAAATTTGGTCTTCGGTGTGACCTTTAGCTCTTTGGGGTTAAAACATGTTGATAATATTGTCGCACAATATATCTTCATAGTATTATCCCACTGAACTACACCTAGTTTGATAACAAACTACTTGACACAAATGCCTCTTTGTCTTTGCTAAGATAGCAGTTATATACTTGGCCTTTTTTTGTAGTATCTGTCACAATGTCTTAACTTTGGAACTCATCCAAATCCATTATGGAACTCACCTTCCATTATATTGTGCCACCCTTAGTTTAGATTGAGATAAACTTAATTTGTACTTTGTGACAAAACTAGTATCAATGTAGTACTTTTACAATGAACTAACCATCTATTTGTCATTTCTACAAATATTATACTCTTAGTTCTTCCAAAAGATCATAAGAATATCCTTACTATTGTCCAATGATCATCTTTAATCATTCGGTATATGCTCACAACATTTAGAGCATAGGACATATCTGGATTTGTACATATCACAGTATGATATAAATACTCTTTGTGATTTTATACATCAAGTATCAATCTATACTTAATTATTTGTTTCACTTTACCAAATGTCAATACACTTGAATATATCATCAACGTTGAATTTATTCAATCCTTTACGTCTTGACAAGAACCTCTCTTGTAGTTTCTATATTGAACTCATTCAATATCTTGTCTATGTACTTCGCACAACCATATTAGCGTCTATTGATGCCAAATATTTAGGTTTTGCCTAAGTCTTTCATCGGGATGAAATTCTTAATATGTGTTAATAAAAGATACATTCTTTCCAATCAACAATATGTCTTCCACATAATGTATTAGAAACATGTCTTAGCGCCCCACTTAATTTATTGCAAATGCAAGCATCTTCATTGTCTCTAATGAACTTTTAAACTCCTTTAACAGTTTCATCATAGTGAAGATTCCAACTCCGATGCTCACTTTAACCATTGAAGTTTGCATATGCTTTTAGCATCCTTTGAATCAACAAAACCCTATGGACCGTGTTATGCACATGTCCTAGGTAACGATTCTATTAGAAGAACTTGTTTTGTTTATTCAACTACCATATAACAAATTATATGTAGTGGTTGCTACATTAATCCGTCTAGACTAAATATCCCTATGACAGATCAAATCTTGTCATAGTCAACCTTGAACATTGTTGTGAACTCTTTCCCAACATGTCGACTATTTCATAGATGTGAAACATCCATGTCTATTTCTTTATAGATCCGACACAACTATAAGGTCTTACACCTTTCTCGAGGGTCCTTCAAGTTCAAAACTTGATTTTCTCGTATGGAACTATCACGGATTTTATGGCTTCAAGCCATTTTACTGAGTCGTGGCCCATCATCGCTTCTTTGCATGTAGTCGGTTCATTATTCTCAAATAATGATTCAACCCTCAAATCTTGGTATTTGATTGTTTATCCGACCTACTTGTTTCAATAGGAACTTGGATCTCCGTGACCACAACCTTTGAGGTACGTGAGCCATGAGCTTTGTTGCGCCTCCTAACACTTTTCTGGTCTTGCAACTCTGCATATAGCTAAGGTTCTTTAACCTTATCAAAATTCTATTGTCCTCCTACTTAACTTTTCACGAAAAATTCCTTCTCAAAGAAACTTGACGTTTTAAGTGACAAACACTTTTGTCTCCGATGTTATGGAGGATTACTTAATGATTATTCAAAATAACATACAAAGACAGTTCATCCGACTTTGGTTGCACACATCTTTCTTATGCATAGCATACCAATGTTTAAGAAAGGACAACTTGGGTTTTATCCCAAACCATAACCTTATATGGTGTCATTTCAACGGATTATGATGGAGCTCTTTTCGAAGGGAAAACGGTAATCTCTAAAGCTTTTAATCTTTAAAATATAATGGCAGTTTTATAAATTATACCTTTGATCTTACCATGTCAAACAAGGTTTAATTACATATCTCGAACGCTCCATACTCTTATGGTGTTTCGGAAAAATGCAAATCCATGGAACGATTCCTTAAATCTTAGGTATTATGCTAAACTCAGAACTCAAATATCTTCCTTTATGATCTTTATCATAAACTATTTATATTCTTGTTACAATGATTTTGCACTTCATCTTGAAAGTCTTTTGAACTCTTCAAATATTTCACACTTCATCCTTATTAAGTAAATATTCATATATTCACTCAAATTTTCGGAGAAAGCATATGAAGTTGAAATCCATCGCTCTTGACTACACATAATGGATTTCATACAACAATATGTACTAGTTCCAATAAGCTAGTCATTCGTTCCTTTCGCCTATGAACGAAGTTTTAATTATCTCTAGGAAAGTTTCACAAGCGTCATTTGATCAAAATCAAATAGACTCCAAAATTCCATCCATATGGAGTTTCTTCATGTTTTCTTTCAATATAATTTAAACGGCGATGTCACTTCCTAAGTGATCTTTCAATCAATTTGTCTTCGACATTTTTAGCACTAGTTTTATGGATGTGATTCCTCCAACGAGATTTGAATCATCCATCTTTTATGGATTACGCAATTATTTGAACAACCCTTTTGTTCTCATAATACCGATAAAACAAATCTTTGAAGGCAAGCTTTGATGTTTAACGAGCAACACAATAACCCTTTATTTTGTTCTCGATGAACATCATCACATATTCTTTGCTAGTTACTTAGGCCATTGTAGTTCATGAATTGTGTTGTTTCGATGACGATTCACACCAACAAATTCAGTATCAAATACTTAAGAACCACATTGTTTAACAAGCAAAGAATACAGCCATAACACGATATCATCTATATACTTAAACTGAACAATTCTAGTCTTTTCTTTTCTGCCATATACTTATGAGATTCTCTTTCAGTATTTCCTTTTCTGTTTGAAAGAATCTATCAATTAGTGGAGTCATTCATATGACACATAGCCCAAAACATGTATAGTTAAATACCAATGTCTTTGGACTTGCACTTTGAAGTAGATCACCATCATCAAATGTTTGGTGTTCTTTCAAATTCCTTTATTCAGTAATCTTCTTGGTGTAGTAAACATTTTACCTACATCAAATATTCACCCTTATTATGGATTTATCCATGATCAAGCTACTTTTAGCTTGTAACGGTGAATCGCAAGTATAATGTTGCTCTCCAAAACCTTTTGGAGGATTAGGACAACTAGTGTCTCCAACCTTTTTGCAAATTCTCATCAAATATGAGAACATGACTTTTGCCATATTATACTCTATCATGTTGCAACCAAAACTTTGTTTCAGATATCACAATATCTTCCACACATCATGGTTTCTGAAACAACTCTTTCAGATCCTAGATAACCTTGATATTAAGACAATCCTTTGAATATCAAGAATCATGGAGACAAACATGATACTTATATACTAACATTGGAATTGTTACTCTTGTTTTAATACCAATTATTAAACTTCATGGAGTAACCGGAACTTACTGAAAGTTTGCAATAGGACTTTTAAACTTTAGATTAACACTTCAAAACAATACGATACTACCAGTTAAAGTAACTAACCAGAATTCTATAGCTCTATCATCTCAATTATAACTAAGCGCAAGGTGATAAACGGATGCCAATGACTACAACAACTATGCAAATTCACTTTGATTTAGTTTATGATAAATTGAGTTCTAATTAATAATTAAATTAATCTAGGTGAACTCCCACCAAAACAATATCCCTCACATTGTTTTAGTGATCACACGAACCAAATCCACCACATCAAAACCGATCATCACGAGAGTTGATGTAGCTTCAATGGCTAACAATCAACATGTTCATCATATCTACTATATGACTCATGCTCTACCTTTCGTAATCCGTGTTCCGAGGCCATGTCTGTACATGCTAGGCTCAAGATCAAACCTTAGTTTCCGCATGAGCAAATCTGGCTTGCTCACGTTGTATACACTTGCAGAATCTAACACACCCGATCATCACGTGGTGCTTCGAAACAACAAGCTTTAGCAACGGTGCTAACTAAGGGTGAACACTTTAAGACTTGAAATTCATGTGCATGAGGGATCATCTTATAATGCTACCGTCGTCTACTAAGCAATACAAGATGCATAAAGGATTAACATCACATGCAATTCATAATATGTGATATGATATGGCCTTTCTTCTTTGTGCTTCCGATCTCCATCTTCCAGCACGAACATGATCTCCATCATCACCGGCATTGCATCAAGGTCAATGACGCCTCCATGGTTGTCGCCCACCGGCTTCAACTATTACAACTACTTTGAATAGACACGGTCTTAACATAAATTAAAGACAACCATATATTCTCGGCCCAACTTACAATAAGGAACATTGCATACATCATATATAATCACAATCATGGCCATATCACATCAGACACCCGCAAAACAAAGTTAGACCTCTACTTTCTTTGCATATTTTACGTGGTTTGGGGCTTTCAATAAGTGTCGTTCTAACTTACGAACAAGAACCACAACATTGATACTAGTATTGTCAATCACCCGTTGTAAATTGGATCTTAACTATGCTAGGAGAAACAGCACCATAAAGCCACTTATGCAATACAAGTTGCATGTCAAGCGTGGAGCAAGTCTCATGAACGATGTCATGTAAGGTTAGCCCGGCCGCTTCATCCCAACATACCGCAAGATACAAAGTACACAAGAAGCAATCGACAAAAGCATCAACGCCCACAATGACCATTGTGTTCTACTGCAACAGATCTACATAGACACGGCTCGATACCACCGTAGGGTTCGTAGCATGGAAAACAAAAATTTTATATCGCATACAAACAAACAAGCCAAGATCTATCTACTAGATTGTAGCAACGAGTCGTTGGAATAACTTACCTCAAGATTCCAAAGGTTAACGAGAGCAGATTCTCGTGGGTGATGTAGTCGACACTTCCGATCTCAAGATCGCGAGACGATCCTTCCGGCGCCACGTTCCCAAGCGCCCCGCAATCGGTCACACGTTCGGATTTCGACGAAGACCTTCCTCTCCTTGTTCCAAAGAAAATGGAGGTTGTAGCACTCTCCTCGCGATTCCAAAGACAACGGCGTGGTACCTAAGTAGAGGGAAATCCATGAGCCTTAAGCCGGTGCGAGTATGGTGGAGCTTATGAGAGAGGCTATTAGTGGTCTAGTAATTAGACACACCAATTAGAAGGCTCTAAACCAATTAGAAGGCTCTAAACCGCAGCTAAAGCAATTAGAAGCTCTAAACCAAAACGGCTCTAAACCGGAGGTAGAAGATAGGAACTTGTGTGTTCTAGGAGGGAGCCCCGCCCTTATATAGATGGGAGGGGCTGGGCCAGGAGGGAGGAGTCCTCCCAACTCGGCTAGGTCACGGCTTGGAGGAGAGAAACTCCTCCTCCAAGTCGGTTCCAACTCCTCTTGCTTGTTTCCCACAGCTTGTTTTAGCGTTTGACTTTCAAACTGGACATTTGACTTTTCTGTTTTAGGATTCAATTTAATCCTTTATTTGGGACATCAAGAACACTTAGTACATGATGCAATCATTTCAATATGTAATGACACATTCATGTATCCCTCCCCGAGTGCCGGACAATCCGAACCTTCTAGAACATTCCCGATGAAAACACCTAATCATTCCCGAACTCCAAACGGACTTTCCTTATATGAATCTTATTCTCCGGACCATTCCGGATCACCTCGTGATATCCCGGATCCCATCCGAGACCAACAACATTCGGTCTCTTTTTCATAATACCATAACTACTCAAACAACATCGAATCCTTAAGTGTGTCTCCCTACGGTTCGTGAATTATGCGACATGATCGAGACACTTCTCGAACAATAACCAATAGAGGAACTGAAATTCATATGGCTCCCACATATTTCTACGATTACTTTGCGATCGAATGAACCACTTACATACGATACCAATTTCCCTTTGTCTCACGATGTGTTACTTATCCGAGGTTATGATCGTCAGATCTCTGCATACCTAGTTCAACCTCGTTTCGATAAGTACTCTTTTCCCGTTCGTGATATGTGATCCCTTGTGACCAAGTAACATGCTTGCAAGCTAATTGGATGACATTCCACCGAGAGGGCCCAGAGTATATCTATCCGTCATATGGATGGACAAATCCCACTCTTGATCCATGTGTTTCAACCAATACTTTCTAAACACTCAATGCCACTTTTATAGCCACCCGTTATGGTGTGGTGTTTGATGTCATCAAAGCATCCATCCTAAAGGTGATATGCATGATCTCATGGTCGAAGGAATTAGGTAACTATGTATCAGAAAGCATATAGCAATTGAACTATTGAAATGACTTGATCTTTATGCTACGCTTATCTATAGGAGTATGTCCATCACATCATTCTCCTGATGATATGATCCTGTTGTTAATAACATCTCTATGTTCATGATCAGGAAACCATGATCATATATTAACCAACAAGCTAGTTTAACAAGAGGCTTTACTAGGGACTCTTATTTTAGTTTACAAATCACACAAGTATTAATGTTTCCGGTTAATACAATTTTAGCATGGTATGTAAACATTTATCATAAGTGTGAAGATATGATAATAACCACTTTATTATTGCCTCTTGGGCATATCTCCAACATGCTATGCCAGCTCATCACAGAGAATGAAAGCCACTAAAACTAAATATATTTTTTATTATCCAATGGTGCCTCAGCCTTTGCATCATAGGCTAGGTCAAGAACTTCCTCCTCAAGAGTCAATCATAGTATCTGATCTCAATCATGTATCTAGGAGGAGATTTAGAAAATAGAAAACTATCAGATCCACATAGAATAATATTTAAGTACCATCCCTGAGATATTTCGCTTCAGACCAACATCATGAGCCTATTATCTAGTTTTGCTAGACAAACATAACCACAACTGCTAGGTTACATGGCACATTCCTAGAGGGTAGCACCTCTGTACCTAGCAGATACATAGTTTCTTGAGTATAATCTCAAGATCATGTTTTTTATTGAAACCCACAAATCATTTCCCAAACAAAGCATCTAGGAATCATTTATTAGATCACCTTATCATTAAACAAATCAAGCAACACTTCAGCCTTTGCATCATTTGCATTCAAGAACTAATTGTAATCAGCTAATACACCAACACATCATGCTAAAAGAAAGATTGTTGTGCACACTCTAAAAAGAAGGCACCACAACACCAAATTGTGCCCCAAATAAGATACCACCATAATAAACCATCTCAATCTAGCAATATTGCTCAGCAGAATCAATATATCAATAAGAGTCACACATGCTAGGCATGATTAAGTCATACAGATTGAATCACCACACTTAACAACATTCTATCTGCAAGCAATATCACATATACATAGACCTTATTACTAGAAATTCTACTATATATCAAGTATAGTTATCTTAGTATTAGAATACGAATGATCCTCTAGCAATAACACCACATCCTATAAATTATCCAATGGGAAGCATCTAAACCAATGAGCTTTCACAAACAAGAATCAGGGAACAATTAAACCATAATTTAATTAAACAATAATAGAGTTCTTATAGCTAACAAATTAGCACTACCATAATCCAGCTTAAACCATAACTGCTAGGGTAAATAATCATCCAAATTAAAACAACAACACAAGTAAGCCAGAATATTAACAAACACAATCATGCATGACCAATCTAATAGCACCAAGCTATAGGCCAGTAATAACTTAAGACAACAAGGTTCTAATCAAGGTTGGCCATGGGCAGTAGGAGTTGGGTCAGAGAAAGGGGAAAACCCTAGGTTGGTGCCGCTCCATCAATAATGGAAGTAGAGGATGAACATAGATGGAGATAAGAGAGGTAGAGAGAGAAAGACCTACCTTTGGTGAGTCACATCTCACCGGAGAGGAAGCAGAAGTAGTATCGACGGCAGCAGCAAAACAGAACACTACGACATGGCGGCACGAGTAACACCACGGTGCTCAACTCGCGCCAAGCCACACCGCCACACCACGACCATCATAGCATCAAAGTAGCCCTGTGATAAGAGAAGTACAACATCGGTGAAACGGCGGCGCCGTGGGCATCAAAACCCTAGCACCAATAAGGGATGGATGCAGCCTAGTACAAAACGTATTCCCAAATCGAGTTGGAGGGCCAGGTCATGCTCGAGTAGGCGAAGCCCCGGCGAACAACGACAATAATAGTGCCTTGAAATCGGCAGGACGGCTGCAGCGTCGCCAAAGATCCGTAAGGGAAAGTGAGAGCGTGAGGTGTAAGAGAGAGTGGATGAGGGAGATTAGGCCGGGGTGGAGTTTGACCCGAGCCCAGTTGGGCTTGATTAAAGTTGGGCCAGTTGAACTAGTCGGTGAGCCTGGCCCATTTCCAAAGGAAATTACCAAATAATTTTTTTACCCAATTATTAAATGACCAAATTACCCCTAAACATAATTTTTACCCTAGGAAAATATAGAAAAATCCCAAAAATACATATGATATACCAAAATGACCAAAAAATAATATCTACCTAGTAAAAATATAATATTAATTATTTAAGCTAAATAAAATACCATTAAATGTTAAGGTCACTAGAATTCTCAATAAATTATAATAAATGAGGAAAAAACCGTAAAAAATAAATAAAAATCATTTTTGTGTATAAAAATAAATCCACTATTTTATAAAAATACTAAATCAATTTTTTTATATAAGTAAAATTTGAAGTAAATATTTAAATACATTTAGTCCTTTTATGAAATTTTATAAACATAAAAATATTACTTAAAAATTAAATAAAAATAGTTTTTAAGGTCTTGAATAAATATGTTACACTAGAAAAATATTAAATATATTATTAGAAAAGTCTTTAATATTTTAAATAATAAATCCTTACCTAATACCTATTTTGTGAATTCTTTAAAAATAATTTTTAAGTAAGAAATAATCACAATTCTTATAAAACCTTGAGCAATTAGTGTCTTTGTACTAAATTCCAAACCCATAACTTAAATTCATAATCTAATTTAAGTATAACTTTTAACTTTAAAATATTCTTTTAAGAATCTTATTAAGAATCCTTTTAAATAAACATTGGGTATCACCCATTTATATAATATGGTGAATAATCATTATATATTAACCATTATTAACATAACTTTAAATTCTAACAAATTACTAAGATCAACTAATTATGCTCTCATTAAATAAATACAAATTATTTTCTTAATAAGCAAAACAATTTAGTCTAAATCATTCACTTAAATATAAAGTAAATAATTCCACACCTTAGTTATACCTATCATAAATCTAAAACTTGGGAATAATTAAAATATATTACATCTTAAGTTTACTTAACCTTGTAAAGTTAACTTTAGACTCAAAGCTTATAAACATCAGGTCTAATAAATCACTTATGTTTTTATAGTTAACTTTGGTCTATTTAACTTAAGACATAAAGCATCTCAAGTCCAAACTAATAAATCAAACACCAAAAGACATTGATCATGTTCCATTAACAATGATGATTGTTTAAAACTTAGAAAGGAAATCTTTTCTTCAAATGTTATTCTTTTTGCCACTTCGAGCAACAACTCTAGGATTGTTCTTTCAAACCGTAATAATCCAATACATAGACTTCCATCCTAACCGCCAAATAGCAAATAATCTAAATCTTAAATTACTATTGCACTCTACTTTTATATCTTGAATATCAAAACTTAAAATCCCTATAGATGCACTTCATGTAAAGTAAAAATTTGTAGATAAACCAACTCTTAAAGGAATCACCTAAGTTCACTTAACTTACATTATTAGGGATTCACTTTGGGTTTTTTACAAAATACATAGCATTACTTATGCACAACAGCATACTGCTTCTTTAAACATTAGTCCTTACCGGACCAATGATGCAGATTTCAGATATTGGATCTTATGTCGTCTCGAAAACCGTGAGTGCATAATCATGCAATCACAAAAGGCAAGTTCACACTTGCTCATGTCCTTTGATTATTTTCTGTAAAGTATTTTGCAAATCCAGTGTTGTCATCACCTGCATTTGAAAAAGGTCCGAAAACACTATTTTCATAATAATGTGATTATAGGTTATTTACCATGAGGTAATAACCTACTACGGTGGTAAAGGAACATATTATCTAGGACTTAACAACCAATGTCGCCAGTGATTCTTGCACCGTATATCACGCGTTAACCATGAGATTTGGAATGGGACAGAGAAGTCAGCTGTATCTTCTTCCTCTGGCATGTAGCCGGATGTGCAGGTCGTGGCTGTTATCACTCGTAGCATGCATATTAATAGGTAATTCGTAGAGGATATGCAGCATATGGGTGGGAACCCTCAACGTCCCACGATAGTTCTGGCATCTAACGGTATGTACAAACCATTTCCGTAATTCAATATGTGGGCATGGTGTACACCAAGGAGGCATGCGGGGTCGCGAAGGGGGCAGTGATTGTCTTGGATATTAGACTAGGCCCCATACCAAGGAAGTATGGACAAGGTCATAACTGGTTGTGCAACAAGGCTAAGGTCTCTCATGGGTAAAGTAACGCACCTCTGCAGAGTGTAAGAACTGTAACTTTTTACTCTCTATTTCGGGAAGGAGCTGCGAACGCGGCGGGAAAGGAACTCCATGAAAGTTCTCGTAAACCCGTGAAGTCTGACGGACATAGCTTTTCAGAATAAAAGCAACCTTTGAAGAAATGTTTACGAAAACTTGCATTGCCTACGACCTATGGTCTGTGGTTGTTGATATAGTGCATCAAACACTCCTTTTTTAGTGAACTTGCTGAGTACGCTCGTACTCAAAGTATCTTCTTAACCCTTGATAGGTTCTAAAGCCAGTACAGACGATGACTACATCAAGTCATACCCCAGAAATCATCATCAAAAGCTAAAGCTCTTCAATGAAGTCAAGAAAGCCAACATATACATCAACTCAACTAAAGACGAAGTTGCTGTTTAGATAAGAATAGAATCTCTAGCCATAGAACCTATTTCTGTAATGTATTGCAATAGCAGCAATGCCAGACCATTAGTTAAGATATTAGTCTTAATAGTATTATAGTTTTGGAGTTGTTTATTTCTGATTCTTCTTTGTAAGAAGTTTCTTTCTCTCTCTGTAACCTAGAGTGTTCTCTGGATCTTGTGTAGAGAGTTGCGTTGTAGCCTATAGTCATGTCTTGGACCTGTTGTGTTTCTGTTGTACCACTCTGAGGGATGTAATACTAGTGAACGGTGTTTCATTAACGTTATATTAACGACTATAGTGTACTACATCATGTAGTGGTAGGCTGGGTCACCGTAGTTGGTATCAGAGCATATGCTTTGACCTTAGGATTAAAACCCTTTTAGGAAGATCTGTAGGTTGGATAGTGACTTTAGGAGCCATCTTATCTAAACCAAATATTCATATGACTTGTGATGAGTATCCACTTGAGGATAATATTGTCACACCTAAGTCAGATGCTTAAGTCATTCTTTCTTAGGAGTAATTAATTTATCTTTTCTCAGTATTGTGCTAGTTAGTGCCTTCCGAAGGAGACGTAAACCACCAAGATACTGTAGGAAAGCCAATTGGTCGCAGTAGAATAGGATCAAGTGTAAGATATCAATTGAAGTAGTCTAAATGGTGTAGCCTAACCCTAGAATTCATGTAAGGCAGTGGAATCTTATTGTTAATTGGTAACCAAAGACAACATGATGAATATCATCAGGATAATGTTGATGTAATGAGTAGTAATCATGTGGGATCCACTTGAGAATTTTCTACGTGATAAAGTGAAATTATGTTAGGATTTAGTGATAGAGAAATGTGAAACAAAGTCATCATGGTTAGATTAGTTCTTAAATCCTGATGTTTATGTAAAACATAACAATATCATGGTGAGATTAGCTCCGAAACCATGATATAAGTATAAATATGACAAAAACTTAGTAAATTATCTTGGAGTAGAAGTAAGCAAATAACATGGTAGAACTAGGATAGAAGTCATAAGTGTCATAACTCCCGATAAAATTCAATTTTAGGGGTTCAATAGAAACTAATTTGTCATTTTGAGTGATCATGTGAGGTTAGTTACTAAATAAGAGAGGTTGGTCATAGTTAATCATTGCAAAAGGTGAGACAAAAGGTTAGTCAAAAACCAAATTTAGACCACTTTGCTTAAAATTATACTGTTGCAGTTGTGCAATCTGGGTAAATACTGAGACAAATAATAGTTTGACCCTAAGTGCTAAGTATCACAATGTAAACCTATATGAGGAGGTGTCATATACTACACAACTAAGCCTGAATTCTAGAGATATTATACTCAATTACTATATTATGGGCTTAGAATAATGTGTGTTATATGTACCACATTTGGATTTCTTGATTTTTCTTGGATCTTCTTGATTGACTAGATCTGTACATGAAGTTTGACTCGGTGTGCAAACGCATGTTGTAACATCCAGTTACTACTTGATGTTATAGACCTAGATAGAAATGGGAATTCGTGTAAGGGAGTGACGATTTTCAAAGATCAAGATGAAGACTTACACGAAGAATGAAGCAAAGTATAAGGAGTATCAACGCAGTTTGAAGGATAGATCAAGCTCAGGTTATTCTTAGCCAGATATAAGAATAAATTCTTGTGTAGAAAATACACGGAGCAACAAGAAGTAATAAACTTAAAGTTCATTCAAAGTAGGTAATATTACTAAGAAGTAATGGAGTAGTAGTACCAAGTTCATGGAAGTATCATGAATAAGTACAAAGAAGTAGCTTTGGAACCAAAGTGGTATTCAAGCTCTGACAGTTCAGAGAGAATGCCATCAGGATGTTGGAAGCCGTAGGGTAATACCTACAACCTAGGATAATCCGCAGCTGGTATTTGATCCATAGTTGGTATTCTGATCCATAGTCGGTATCTTGTCCGCAGCCGGTGTTGGTTGACATAGTTAACCCAATCATCTTAATGGTTGCATAAAGAGCATAAAATCTGTCCTAAGCTAAGTAAGACCTAAAGTAGTATAAAATTTAAAAGCGATCATCTTTCGAAGCGTTTCGCAAAGTCAGACTTATCCAAGTGAAAATGTCCAAAAGTAAGTAAGACAAATAATGTTGAAAGATTGTTTCGGAGATCCACAATGGTGTGGATACACCATACAATCTTTCATAAGCCCCTAACTAGGTAGAATATAAGCTGGATAGAGACCAATATTCTAATTATAAAGCCAATAAATACTATGTAGACAGTTTGAAGACTATTAGTAAACCCTAAGGGGGAGTGTAAACATTAGAAATGAAAGTAATATTATCTAACTTTATGAATAAAGGTTGGAGAAGAAATATTATCTAAAGTCTGCTAAGGTAAAAGCTTGAAAGAGATAGATTAGATTAATTCTAAACGAACTAATTCTAGAGGAAACAACTCTTAAGTGATCTCTAAGAGTTTATAATCACATAAAATTAGTCATGTATAGAGGAACAAGAAATTTCAATGGGTATGGACTAAATGAGTTCAAATCCAATCTTCAAAAGGACTACCAGTATAAACCATACCATCACAAATCAAAAGTTAGTCTTTTGGCCACAACTATTGACTAATAAAATTTAAAACCCTAATTTAGTGAGACTTCCAAGACCTTATATAGTATAATAAGGAAGTTTGATAATCAAGTAAAGGAGTTGTATTAGGATACCTAATTAGGGTAATGAAATAAAGCAGAGACCCCAATTGAAGGATCTGATTGTAAGGACATTACCAAGTATGAGGAGAATTCAATGAAAAGGTATGGATAAGGGATACTACAATTATTCCTATTTGAGGATATCATGGAGTTGATAAGTGTCGTGATCAATACAATAACAATTTCTTATTCTAAAACGTGAGAGTATACGAACTTCGAGGACGAAGTTTATTTTAAGGGGGAGAGTCTGTAACATCCCAGGATTAGCACCTCGAAATAGACAAGACACATTTTTGTGCATTGCATTCATCCATCAGAAAATCCGGACAATTTTCGCGCAAAACTACATTGTTTTTGCAAATATTCTTATTACAAGCAGATATAAATACTACATTGTTTTTGCAAATACATTATAAAAGAAAAAGGAAATTAGTATATCTTATTGAATAAAATAAACAATACAATATTCTTTACAAAAGAAGAATGAATAAATAAAAATAATTCCTTTATTACAATGCTTTATATTTCACAAAAGAAAAAGTGGATTACAAAAGAATAAAAAAACTTAAAACTAAATTCATCTTCTAAATCCTCTCTTTATATTCCTATCCTGTTCCCCGCAAGCACAAGCAACAAACAAAAGAAATGCAAAACAGGGGGTTATGGGGTTATGGTACTCTTAGGTTTAGCAATGTAATGCATTGCTTTGCCTCATCATTGAGTAGTATTAAATAGGAGGGGCCAATGTGAAATTTGTTCTTATCTAGATTTTTGCCTCAGGCTTATGCATCACAGGTAGGGGCAAGTTTCACCAAATTAGTAAAAGATAAAAGTCAAAACAGTAATACCAACAAAAAATCTATCTTCACTTGACCTGATCCATGAGTCACAGCAAGCAAGATGCTCACACAACCATGCATATGGGTGTGTTGTCAACACAACAGCAGCCGAGGAAGGAGACAATAAAGCAAACTTCTGTACACAAAGGGGTGAACCAGCCGTAGCAACAAGCTACCATTTCACCTCTACACTTTAGAGCACATTCCCCATCTCATCATCTTATCATCAAACCAAAATACTTAGATCATCCCACCAAATCCACCACCTAATCAGTATCTGGTTGCTTACTTATGCCATCCAAGAAAAGATCAAGTGAGCCCAAGGAGGAGTAGATAAATATCAACAGCATCACGAGGAGAAGTAGATTAAGATCAACAACACCACAAGGAGGAGTAGATCAAGATCAAGAGCACCACAAGGAGGAGTAGATCAAGATCGTCAACATCACAAGGAGGAGTAGATCAAGATTAGTAGCATCACAAGTAGTAGTAGACCATGATCCCCAGTAGGCCACCAACAACAGGTACACGTCCAAAATATAAATTAGATCATGCAACACTTATTCTTATTAACTTGCATCATCAGATTGAAAAGAAATAATGGCTATGTCACAAATCATCCAAATCCATCTACTCTTCAACTAGAGGTTGTCTAGGAGGATTAGAAGGAGACTTCTCTTAGTTTGCATAGGAATGTTATGCCAGCTCATCAGAGAGAATGAAAGCCACTAAAACTAAATATATTTTTTACCAATGGTGCCTCAGCCTTTGCATCATAGGCTAGGTCAAGAACTTCCTCCTCAAGAGTCAATCATAGTATCTGATCTCAATCATGTATCTAGGAGGAGATTTAGAAAAGATAAAACTATCAGATCCACATAGAAGATTATGTAAGTACCATCCCTGAGATATTTGGCTTGAGACCAACATCATGAGCCTATTATCTAGTTTTGCTAGACAAACATAACTATATCTGCTAGGTTACAGGGAACATTCCCAGAGGGTAGCACCTCTCTACCTAGCAGATACATAGTTTCTTGAGTACAAGCTCAAGATCATGTTTTTTATTGAAACCCACAAATCATTTTCCCAAACAAAGTATCTAGGAATCATTTATTAGATCACCTTATCATTAAACAGATCAAGCAACACTTCAGCCTTTGCATCATTGGCATTCAAGAACTAATTACAATCAGCTACTACACCAACACATCATGCTACAAGAAGGAATTCTATGCACACTCTAAAAACAAGGCACCACAACACCAAATTGTGCCCCAAATAATATACCACCATAATAAACCATCTCAATCTAGCAATATTGCTCAGCAGAATCAATATATCAATAAGAGTCACACATGCTAGGCATGATTAAGTCATCCAGATTGAATCACCACACTTAACAACATTCTATCTGCAAGCAATATCACATATACATAGACCTTATTACTAGAAATTCTACTATATATCAAGTATAGTTATCTTAGTATTAGAATACGAATGATCCTCTAGCAATAACACCACATCCTAGAAATTATCCAATGGGAAGCATCTAAACCAATGAGCTTTCACAAACAAGAATCAGGGAACAATTAAACCATAATTTAATTAAACAATAATAGAGTTCTTATAGCTAACAAATTAGCACTACCATAATCCAGTTTAAACCATAACTGCTAGGGTAAATAATCATCCAAATTAAAACAACAACACAAGTAAGCCAGAAGATTAACAAACACAATCATGCATGACCAATCTAATAGCACCAAGCTATAGGCCAGTAATAACGTAAGACAACAAGGTTCTAATCAAGATTGGCCATGGGCAGTAGGAGTTGGGTCAGAGAAAGGGGAAAACCCTAGGTTGGTGCCGCTCCATCAATAATGGAAGTAGATGGAGATAAGAGAGGTATAGAGAGAAACACCTACCTTTGGCGAGTCACATCTCATCGGAGAGGAAGCAGAAGTAGTATCGACGGCAGCAGCAAAATAGAACACTACGGCATGGCGACACGAGGAACACCACGGTGCTCAACTCGCGCCAAGCCTTCACCGAGCCAGCTGATACAACCAACCGGCCCTTTATTCTAAGCCCTAAGACACTACATAGGGCGACCGGTGCTCAGATTGCGGTGCCTGCCCGCTCTCCAAAAGTAAAGAAGGCCAGGAAAAGAAAATCTAGCAGCTCAAGCCAGCCGGTGGCGTCAACTACGAATCCGATCAGGTTTCGGGACGGGCCACCAAGACCCGAGGGTATTATGTGGAGGATTCATGTGGCGGGTGAGCCCATGCTACCTAAGAATTTGCGGAGGCTCGCCAGTTCGGAACTGAAGAGTGTGCATGACGGTGTGCAGAAAGACGCCTTCTGGCGGAGAAAGATCCCTCGCACCCAGTATTCATGGTTAAGGTGCCACCAGGCTTGGGCTTCGTCGACAATGCCCCCACGGATCTGTTCTTCCTGCGGTTTGATAACATCTTCAATATGTTCCACCTATACCCGCTGCACTATACCATGGTCCGCCTGTTTTCTCTTAGCCTGGCCATGCAAATCATTAGAGAGAACACACTGGCATTGCTATACTGGACCCCTACTACATGTGTGACGGCTGCTTGGGAAGCGCCATTGAACGACGTATCGTGGCCTCGTACCTAAAAAGAATCTTCATGGCGAACAAGACAAAGGAATACATTCTCGTGCCTTACTTTCCCGAGTAAGTCATTATTCACTCGCCACCATCGATTGACTTTATTCGATTATCATCATTATTTTTCCAACACATTCTATTTGAATTTTTTTGCGCAGAGATGAACACTGCACGCTCTTCTCCTTATCGCCGAAGCATTCGCACACCACGTATTTCGACTCGGGGAGTCTAGAAAAGAAGAAAAACTACGACAAGATCAAGGAAGTTCTGGATGATGCTCTCACTGGCTATGCCTCGACGGTGGGCACCACCTTCGTGCGTACGAAGGTTAAGTTCGGCAGGCACGTCTTCAACCACGTAATGGAGTTCCCCTGCGTGAAGCAGCCGGAAGGCAGTAAGAAGGAAGCCTACTACACACTCCATCACATGAGAGCGTTCCTACTAGACCAGCAGAATTCTACGCTGCTAGATCATCTCAAACAGTGGGCCGAAGCTGTAGCACCCCGGGTAAATCCACTACTAGAAAATTGCGTGTTATTTTATTTATGCGTCATCATGACATCATGCATATTTCTGCACTAAACTATTTTGCAAAAGCCCTATTTTATTTTTTACATTAGCTCCCCTTATTTAAAATTATAAGGCCAATCATTCTGAATATTTTATCTGTCTAACAAACTGTCTACAAAATCTTTTAAATAAAATTAAATAAACTTATATTTTTTGGGTAGGCACTCCAGCCGGCCGACCCAAAAGCCCAACCGGCCAGACTACCTACTACCCAAAATAAACCCTAGCTAACCCTAATCCCCTTCCTACCCCAAACCTACCCAGCGGCCACCACCCCTGTATCCACCCTGCCGCCAAAAAACCCCACCCACCTTGGTACCCAACACACAAACACACAACACACGCACGCCACACCCCTGGTGCCCCTCCCCTGGCCCCACCCGCAGCAAACGGGCCCAACCCACCCCGTCACGTCTCCCTGCCCGAGCCACTCGACCCCGCTCCCATGTCCTGTTCTCGGGCCCACCCGTCTCTCCCCCTCGATCTGTCCCCACTCCCTCACGCGTTCCCCCTCGCTCGACTCCTTGCACGCAGCGACACCGCCGCCGCCACCTCTTCTCGCCCCACTAGAGATACGTCGGCTCTCTCCCTCACCTTCCCAAGCGCGTCGCCGCCAGCAGGTGATCTCCCTCGCTGCCTCCCCGTTGGTCACACCTCCGCGCAAGTCCGCCTCTGTCCGTCCCTGAGATCCTCTCCGACGCTCCCTCTTTTTTGCCGGCCACCGAATCCTGTCTGTCCTATAGCCGGCCGCCACTTCCTCTGCTGTCTACGCCAAGGCTGGACATCGCCCCCCCTTCTCCGTGCGGCCCCCTTCGCGTCTGCCTATCTCTGGTCGCCTGCGTAGCCTCCGTGTCGGCCTCGTCATGCGGTCGCCGTGCGTTTCTCCTCCGAAGCCTTGCTGCGTCGATTCTGCGATGCCGACCACGCTTCCTCCGCTTGGGACGACATCGCTTTTCGCAAACCTCTGGGTTCCCAGTCGTTTACAACCATTGTCACAAACCTCTGGTCCGTCTCGGAGCCGACCAACTTCGTCGCGGGTAGCTTAGTGGGGTGGCCCCCTGAAATCAAATATGAATCTTGCAAATGTTTTGTCGTGATGCCTCGTTGGGTTTTCATTTGGTTTTTCCCGAGGTTGATCCTGCGTGTGTTGCTATTTGTGCACCCCTGTTGGGTAAAACTTTCTGAAAGCCGTGTCCGCAGTTATGGACGACTTGGAGCACAGTATCTCGATCATAGACATCTATAACTAAAGTAGTGCTATAAATTTGACTTTATAATGACTAGTAATCAGCTTCGCTACAACGGAATGGCTAAATAAAAGTACCAACAACTGATGGGTTTTGGGATGCCTCATGCTATATGTATCTGACTAGTAAGTACTACAACTACAATAGAATGGTTAACTAACACTGCCCACTGCTTAATATCAGGATGACTCATGATATCTATATCTAACTAGTAATTGCCGCAACTATAACGGAACGAATAAAACTGCCAACTGTGTGAGTTTCTCGGTTGACTTTCTCGTTTGGTCTCGATGGGGAAATACTAGGATGGGTATGCTTGGTGATAGTTTCAGGTTGGGTCCGAATAGGTATTTCTTATCCCTATCTGATAGCCGCCAGTTGTATTGAGTCTCTATAGGTTGTTTAGTGCATGTTGCACTGCCGCCTGATCTACCATACCTATGGCGAGGACCACCAATTCTAGTCTCGCTGCAATCGGCCTCGATCTTGACCGCTCTCTTTTTTCCTTCGCCCTTTGTTTTTGACACCTTTACCGTAGGGTAAGCCCCTACGGTGTAAATTTTATTAAAGAACAAAGAGGGATACAAAGTACATCAGCTAAAGACTAAGAACATGAATAAATTAAAAAGAAAAATGAACAGAAGCTAGAGAGCTAAGAGGCTAAGAGAGACTAAGAGACTAAGAGAGAGTGAGGGACATCAAGGTGGAAGGAAATGCCTTAGGAAGAGAACAAAGGTAACAAGGAGGATTACACGAAAAGTGAAATAAGCATTTTGCCCTTTGCCCTTTGTCGGCACCCCTTTTGTTTAAGCAGGTTTTGAGATCGACGTCGTTAGCAGGGTTACCCTTCCGGCTTGGACTAGGCAGAGTTATGGACGACATTGGTTATTCTTCAGGGCTCTTAGCTCTATTTGCATCTTGTTCGTACTCGGACGCTGTATCATTTTCAAGTTGATTTGGATCTTTGTATTATGTATTTGTAATCTTGACTCATGGAGTCATTGTTGTATATATCTGTTCTGTGGGTTCCATCGTGGACTATTGTGTAATGATATTACTTTGTTTTCCACCCGCACGCAAGTGCCTGGTGGGCACTTCTTAATCGTTTCTATGCGGGTTTGGCGGGAATTGCTAAAAATTGCATAGGGCCGATCCGAGGGTGTTACAGAGTGGTATCAGAGCTCGGCAATTACGATACCCCACTGGTCCAGCCTATAGGATAACCTAGCTAACGAACATTATAGAGTGTCAAAACTATTTTGGAAAATCGGTTGGATAGATTTGATTAGGTCTGCTTTTACTTCTTACCCCTCTGCTATTCTCCTCTTATCCTAACGTGTTTTGAATATGCTCTCTTATCTTTTCTTCGAGTCTAGGAAATCTCGTGGTTGGGTTTTCTTCGTACCTTCAGGGTTTTCGCTGCCATACTCTTGTAACGGTGCTTCAACAACCGACCTTCATGCTATCTGATGAATCTTACGTCTGTTGTACCTTTTAGTGGACCGGAAATTCACTAAAAAAATTCTTTGTATCTTTCGGTGTTTTTCGAGGTGACGACCTCATCTACATCATGTATGATGAAGAACTTACATCATTCATTTGTTTCCAAAACTCGATTGTCGAGATCTTCAGTCTGATTCTGAGAGTTGGTTGCATAATTCCCTATTCATGTGAAGACTAATGCTTTGGGTGCGCGATGGACTGATCACCATCCGACTACTCTTATCATTCGCTCTTGTACATTGAATGGTGGATTGACGCAATTATACTCCTTCTATGGAAGTTGGAGGTGGCCTTACCTTTTGAGACCCTTACCTTCGACTTTGTTCTCCGGAGTGCTCTCTCGACGAACGTGAGCAACGACTTTTGTTGGTGGTGTCACCAATTTCATGATGGAGTAAGAAGCCTTGTTAGTGGTGTCGCGAGGATCTACATGAAGGGATAATATTCAGATCGTCGGCCTTCTTCCCCGTACCATGAGGCAGATCTCGAGGGCGAGATCCATTGTTAGTGGTGTCGAATTGTAGCACCCCGGGTAAATCCACTACTAGAAAATCGTGTGTTATTTTATTTATGCATCATCATGACATCATGCATATTTCTGCACTAAACTATTTTTCAAAAGCCCTATTTTATTTTCTACATTATCTCCTCTTATTTCAAATTATAAGGCCAATCATTCTGAATATTTTATCTGTCTAACAAACTGTCTACAAAATCTTTGAAATAAAATTAAATAAACTTATATTTTTCGGGGAGGCACTCCAGCCGGACGGCCCAAAAGCCCAACCGGCCATACTACCTACTACCCAAAATAAACCCTAGCTAACCCTAATCCCCTTCCTACCCCAAACCTACCCAGCCGCTATCACCACTGTATCCACCCGCCGCCGCACAACCCCACCCACCTTGGTACCCAACACACAAACACACAACACACGCACGCCACACCCCTGGTGCCTTTCCCCTGGCCCCACCCGCAGCGAACGGCCCTGCGGTGACCTAGCATACCACTGCATGTGTAGTACACTATAGTCGTTGACATGACATCTACAGAACACCGTTCCGTAAATATCACATCCCTCAGAGTGGTACAACATAAACATTGCAGGTCCATATTACAAAAGTACACACATTATTATTATTACTATACCGGAAGTTCAAGACTTCCAAAAGATCCATCTTACAAACCAAAATATAAAGTGTTCAGCGGAATTTAAAAGTAGCAACTCCGTCTAGGAGTGAGATCAACAGCTTATTCTATAGAGTTCATGCTGCTCGGCTTCATTCGTTACTATTAACTAGGGTTACTTAGTTGGACTCATTATCATCGACACCATAGAGGATTTCGTAATCCACTCCTTCAACTCCTCCAGACAGATCAGGTTCCTCGTAGAACACATCTTCTTGGCATTCGGCTGCATAAATTGGCACGTCTTCGGGATCCTCAGAGTCTAATCAAGGGATCAAAGGAAAGAATAAGTAACAGCGTTACCCAACAAGTTCATTATATGCAAGGTGGGAAGTTTGATGCTCTAACTACCACCTCGGATTATAAGTCCTTGGCACTATGCAGTTTTTGTAAATCTTTCTTCAAAGATTGATTTTCTTCCGAAAAACTATGACAATCAGCCTTCACAGGTTGACCAGAACTTTCATGGAGTTCCTTTCCTGCCGCGTTCGTAGCTCCTTTCCGGAACAGGGAGTAACAAGTTACAGTTCTTACACTCTGCAGAGGTGTGTTACTTTACCCATGAGAGATCAACTCCTTGTTGCACAACCGGGCGTACTTTCCCATCCACAATTCCATGATGTGGGGCCCAGTAGTTGGTCCAAGCCAATCACTGCCCCCTTCGCGACCCCGCATGCCTCCTTGGTGTACATCATACCCACATAATGAATTACGGTAATGGTTTGTACAGACCGTTAGATGCCAGAACTATCGTGGGACGATGAGGGTTCCCACCCATATGCTGCATATCCTCTATGAATTACCAATTAATATGCATGCTACAAGGATAACAGCCACAACCTGCACATCCGGCTTCATGCGAGAGGAAGAAGATACAGCTGACTTCTCTGTCCCATTCCAAATCTCATGGGTAACGCGTAATATACGACGCTAGAATCACTGACGTCAGGGGTTATTAAGTCCCTACTTGATCATCATTGTTGCAAATAGAACACTAAGTTCTATTGCTCCATTATATCACCACTTAGGATGATATCTATGATTTCTTTATTTATGAAAATAATATTTTCTTTCTTTTATAGCATACATGATAACACACAATTTGCAAATACTTTGATAAAGACTCTTCAAAGGACATGAGCAAGTGATGAACTTGCCTTGTGATGGCAAGGTAGCGAAGTCTGATGCTTGCATTGGACCTTGAGCTTCTAGTTCTACAAAAACATCATTATTGCCCGGTAAGGACAATATTTAAAGAAGCAAAATGATTATGCAAGTAATGTAATGCATTATTTAATTATATATGCATTTTCCCTATATAAGGTGCATTTTAATAAAGCATTTATAAATATTATTTTTTTATATTTATTTCATATATTGAATTATTTTATTTTATTTCCCTTTTTATTTGACTTTTATTGATTTTAGGAATTATTAATTATTCATTAAAATTTATTATTAAATATTTATTAGTATATTTCAAAAATACTATAATATTAATATATAATGAAAGTGATTTTTATTTATTTTTATCACCTTTCAATAATTTTGTAAAATTCCATAAGGAATATATAAATTACAAAATTCTTATAAAAATTTAAATGTCCAAAATTTTATATCTTATTTTATTTGGATAGAGTGGATTATTTGTGAATCTAGAAATATTTTATTTATAATTTTTGGACTTTTATTTTATTTTCTAGGATTTTATTGAGGTCAAGGGCATTTTGGTCTTTTCCAATTGATTAAAACAGTTTTTAAACAACTTGGGCTCGCCTTTTGGGCTTATTGGGCCAGTGTGGCCCAATAAGGTAGGGTGAAAATCACCACCCCGAGGGGTTTTGGCCCACCCAGCCCACTCTCTCTGCCTCCCCTTCGTTCTCACCCTTCCTCTTCTTCCTCGACCCCGCGGGCTCTGGCGCCGCCGCTGGCGATGGCCGTCGTTGAGGCTTCCCCTGGCCAACGCCGTGGTGCAGGGCGAGGTTTGCGACTATGCTCGTTCATCTAGTCCAACTCGATTTGACTCTGGGGCTTCCCCGTGGCCAGGTTCACCCCGTTCCCAGACCCTAGGGTTAGGGAAATGTGTTGTCGCCACCGCCGCGGTCCCGCCTGTGGTGGTGTGCTGGGCTCGTGTCTTCGTGGTTGCCGCCAGCTGGTGCAGGTGCAGCTGGTGCTCCACAATGTCGCCGCTGGTTCGGCCAATCTGCTTCCTCTTCAATTCATCAGCGAGGACCCCGGGTAAGTTGCCTCCGTGGTTCTTATTCATGCTACTACCATGAATATCTCTGTGTGTATCTAGTGGCTTCTCATGCCTAGTGACTATGTGCCGATTAGGGTTCATCTATTAATTAGGGTTCTTGTTCTGATTAGGGTTCATAACCCCCTGTTGATCATATCCATGATGCTTTAGATCTAGTGGTGATCATTCTTGAGCATGAAGAATGATTATTTGATGTAGATCATGATTTGTAGTGGATTTGATGATGCTAGTGGCTTGTCAGATTTATTCTAGTGGTGATTCACTATGATCCCATGCTAGTGTTTCTATGGAATTACTGATTGGAAATGTTGTTGATCTGAGAACTTACTCTACTGTCAGAATGCTTATACTCACAGTAGTTCTCTCAGTAGTTGCTTATTGCAATTATAATGGTAAGCTTGTATGAGATTATACTTACTGAATATAATCATTACATGTAATGATTTTCTATGGATGTATAGATGGATTTAATGTTGATTCCTGGCACTTGGCTTCAGGAAGATGATATTTATTTGTTTGTCCCTTTATCTGTGGAAACTAAGCAAAGATTGGTTTTTGCTCATTTAGAACTTGTCCTTGTGATACCATCATGATCTGGCACACAAGTGATTGAGTTTTATTTCGGGGCTTAGTTTTGACAATACTTGTGACTAATCCTGGCAAGATAAAATGAAAGCTTTTCTTGATTCTCCTACCTATGATGTTGGTCTGAGGCTCTAGGATTTAAGTCCTAGTTAGTTGAGCAAATAGTTTGTTTGAAACTTGTAGGATTAGTGGTGCTACTCTCTCTGGGAGATGTTCCCTTATCTGATAAGATCAAATGAAGAATGATCTAAGTTGCAAAAATTAACACTAAACTCTGTGATGCTGGTCTGAGAGTTTAGTGCTTTTGGCTGAGTTTGATTTCTTATCTTTATACTTGAAATCTCTAGGATAGATTCACCTCTCTTGGGTGATTATTGAGAGATTATTTCATAAAGCAACACATGCTTTTATCTAGATACTATGATTGAATCATGCGATGGTTTTATGAGGCTCACCACAAAATCTGATGATGGTGTAGTAAATTGATGATGATGGTCTTGATCTTGATCTGCTGGATTACTGTGCTTGATCTTGAGCTGGACTGCTCCTCCTAGCTCCTGGGCTTGGCCTTGTTGTCCACCTGATTCATCCCCCTCCTTATGTCACCATCTTGGTGATGTTTGGTTGATCTGGGGTGGTTTGGTTTGGCTGCTGTTCTTGGTTTAGCCGTTGTCTACACTGGCTGTTCTTGTGTGCTGTGTAGTAGAGTGATGCACTAGTGTCCCCTACGACTGTGCTGTGATTTTGTGAGATAGGGTTGTGCTTGTGAGGTTGACAACACACCATATGTATGCTGGTGTGTGTCCATCTTGTGTGCCTGCTATGCACTTGTGGAAATGTTCAGAATTTTTAAACTTACTATTACAAGATTACTTTCACCTGGCTGGTGAATTTGTCCCCCTTGGCTGTCATCTGACTCCTGGCTTTGAATTTATGAAAGATGGAATCGTTCATATTGGTGAAACTTGCCCCTTTTATAACATTTCTCAATGATGAATTTGTCAAGTGCATTTCACTGACATATTTGAGAGAAATATTTCTAACACTAATCTTTTTTTGTTTTTATTTAGTCTTTGTTTTGCAGGTACAAAGATAAAGATGAAGATTTAGTTTAGATTTAGATATAGGATAGTTAGTAAATATTCCAATGTAATTTTATTATTCTTTTGTAATTTTTCTTTTATTATTCTTGTAATCTTTATTTTATTCATTTGTAATAAAGATTATATTATTATTAACAAAGAATATTCTTATTTTTATTCTCTTATAAAATTGTGAAGTTTGGAAATGGCTTCAGTAGGTTACATTCTTTGTAACTTTTTTATGTATTAATAATATGAAATAAGTTTCATATTCAATATAGTTTTTGATAAGATTTAAGTTATAATACTTATCTCTTAATTAATTTAAGATTCAAAACTTATATCTAAATTATTTAAATTTTAATTCAAACACTCAAGTTTAAAATTGAAAATTCATTTTAAACACATAACTCCTTAAGATCATTTCAAAGTTTATAGAAATCATCCTTTAAGAATAAACCTAAGCTCAAAGTATGAAAGAAACATTGATCACTTAGGTTTTTTTATTTAGCGAAAATTTTACCCACATCTTCACAGATGAATGCATGCAACAATACATATTCCTAAATCTACCCTTCGTTAGGTCCTAAATGTTGGGATGTTACAGGGCCCAACCCACCCCGTCACGTCTCCCTGCCCGAGCCACTCGACCCCGCTCCCCTGTCCTGTTCTCGGACCCACCCGTCTCTACCTATCGATCTCTCGCCACTCCCTCACGCATTCCCCCTCGCTCGAATCCTTGCACGCAGCGACACCACCGCCGCCACCTCTGCTCGCCCCGCTAGAGATCCGCCGTCTCTCTCCCTCACCTTCCCAAGCGTGTCGCCACCAGCAGGTGATCTCCCTCGCTGCCTCCCCGCTGGTCACACCTCCGTGCAATGCCGCCTCTGTCCGTCCCCGAGCTCCTCTCCGGTGCTCCCTCGTTTTTGCCGGCCGCCGAATCCCGTCCGTCCTGGAGCCGGCCGCCACTTCCTCCGCTGTTTGCGCCAAGGCTGGCCACCACCGCCCCTTTATCCGTGCGGCCCCCTCCGCGTCTGCGTATCTCTGGTCGCCTGCGTAGCCTCCGTGTCGGCCTCGTCATGCGGTCACTACCGTCGTGCCTCTCCTCCGAGCCTTGCTATGCGTCGGTTCCAGATGCCGACCGCTTCCTCCGCTGCCGGACGACACTGCCTTTCGAGCTCTTCCGTCGACCTCTGTTGTTCCCCTTGTCAGCTCGCGTACGGTTCGTCAGTGATGCATGTAATCCTCAACCGTGTCTGCACATGTTTATTCATGTGCTTGTGTGTACCAGGTCACGGCGCCTAATTTGTCCGTGTGCACACTTCATCCTGATGTTGTCAAGTTTGACCGATGCAAGTGCTTCGATCCCTTTTGTCATCAAGATCCACTTCTGTTTTGTCGAGCGACATCACGACAGATGGTTGAGATGCAACCCGGAAACCCCAAATCCTCCTTCAGCGTGAAATCCCCAAGATCTTCCTCTCGAGCCGCAAGACCGTTCTCGAAGCCGAAGATCGACCCTGGTGTTTCCCCCCCATCCCGAGCCCGAACCCCCGGAGCCCCAAGATCGTCGAGACCCCTAATGTGTGATCCCTATCTCGGTCTATATTTTTATAATACATGACATCTATCCTTGTTGCATATTAAATTGTCATGCTTGCATACATATCATGTGGTTTGGGGGTTTTGCCAATTCACCTAGTAATTAATATGGAGACTATATGCGGGCGAATCTAGTCTAATATTGGCTCCATTTAAATTTGTGTAGCGTACCAATTATATATTTTGCCTTATTAAGACAACATTTAAATTGCGGGTATTTAAACAACATGAACCTTCTAATTAATTGTCGGGACCCCAGTTCCGCTTAATATTGCCTAGTTGCATCGCATCCTTGCCATGCCATACATCATACATGCATCATGCCCGATCTTTTGTCGTAGTATTAAATAGTGCATCCGGTGTTTCTTCTAGTGTTTGCTTCTTCACGGATTAGGCTCATGAGTTGACGCGAGAGCCGACCTGATCTTCGGATGAACCTTCGTCAATGTTTTTAGGCGAGCATTCTCCCTCTTTCTATCTATTTTACATTTCTAGTCTTTATTTCCTCCTATTGATCTATTGCTATCTGTGTTGTGATGCTCTAGTTTTCGTACCCGTGGTATCCCTTGCAGCCTTATATTGCCTTGGACACATCCTATTACCTGTAGCTTGATAGATAGTTGGACTTGCGTGATGTAGTCGCTTGGTCAAGCGCTGTTGCGGGGCGTCAAGTACCACAGTTGTTGGAAGACTGCCATATGCTTTATGTTGGAGATGATCATGGCTTTAATTACCGTTTAATAACTAAAATTGAAGTAGGTAAATAATGCAGAGGCACAGGTGGGCAATAGATGTTATTTGGTTTTTAATCGTCCACTTGTGTCTTGTAGGACCCCGAGTACTTGATACCTGTTCTTTGAATATTTGCACTATCCGCATGTGGGACCATGAATCCCCCTAACCCTAGCTTGAGTCATATTTAATTCCTTGGGGCCACAAGTAGTTTGGGGCTTTATTACTATCCTGTACTTATGCCATGCTTTACTGCTTTATTTACGATGCTTGGCGTGGGCTGCTTTTGGAACCAACGTGGAATGTTTTCGCGGTATCGACAAGCCCAGTCACACTTTCGGGTTCCCAGTCGTTTACAACCATTGTCACAAACCTCTGGGTACGTCTCGAAGCCGACCAACTTAGTCACGGGTTTCTTAGTGGGGTGCCCCCGTAAAATCAAATATGAATCTTGTGAATGTTCTGTCGTGATGCCTCATTGGGTTTTCATTTAGTTTTTCCCGAGGTTTATCGTGTGTGTGTTGCTATTTGTGCACCCCTGCAGAGTAAAACTTTCTGAAAGCCGTGTCCGCGGTTATGGACGACTTGGAACACAGTATCTCAATCATAGACAATTATAACTAAAGTAGTGCTATAAATTTGACTTTATAATGACTAGTAATTAGCTTCACTACAACGGAATGGCTAAATAAAAGTACCAACAACTGTTGGGTTTTGGGATGCCTCATGCTATATGTATCTGACTAGTAAGTACTACAACTACAACGAAATGGTGTCTATCTATATCAGGATGACTCATGCTATCTATATCTG
Organism: Avena longiglumis; assembly: GCA_030063025.1. Classification (NCBI taxonomy): domain Eukaryota; kingdom Viridiplantae; phylum Streptophyta; class Magnoliopsida; order Poales; family Poaceae; genus Avena; species Avena longiglumis. The sequence goes on from CP125976.1 coordinate 96,923,360, forward strand.
ACTAGTAATTGCCGCAACTATAACGGAACGAATAAAACTGCCAACTGTGTGAGTTTCTCGGTTGACTTCCTCGTTTGGTCTCGAGGGGGAAATACCATGATGGGTATGCTTGGTGATAGTTTCAGGTTGGATCCGAATAGGTCTTTCTTATCTCTATCTGATAGCCGCTAGTTGTATTGAGTCTCTATAGGTTGTTTAGTGCATGCTGCGCTGCCGCTTCAGTCTACCATACCTATGTAGGCGAGGACCGCCGAATTCTAGTCTCGTGTCTTGGCCTCGATCTTGACCGCTCTTTTTTTCCTTCGCCCTTTGTCGGCACCCCTTTTGTTTAAGCAGGTTTTGAGATCGACGTCGTTAGTAGGGTTACCCTTCCGGCTTGGCCTAGGCAGGGTTATGGACGCCATTGGTTATTCATCAGGACTCTTAGCTCAATTTGCATCTTGTCCGTACTCGGAAGCTGTATTATTTTCAAGTTGATTTGGATCTTTGTATTGTGTATCTGTAATCTTGACTCATGGAGTCGTTGTTGTATATATATATGTTCTGTGGGTTCCATCATGGTGTTGGGGATATGCTATATGGGTATCCTCATAGCATGTCTCTTATCCAACTAACCTGGGTGGCCCATAGTCGATAGCATGGCCTATGGCCTGATGGGCGGCCTAGTTAGGTGGATCCAGAAGGGAGGCCCATGCCGGATAAACGAAGGCTACGGTGGAGTCACCAGCGTACCCGGAGCCTTGGAGTGCAAGATACACAACACTAGTATTAGACGGTGTAGAACTGTGTAACCTGTCCAGCTAGGACTTTTCCCTGTAACCCTAGGATCGGACGACTATATAAGTCGGGCCTATGGGAGCCTTTAGGGCAACGATAACTTAGATTTTCTAGTCACCTCGCTGTGAAACTAATCTACGTAACTCGGTATTGCCATTATAGTGATTTATAGCGGGAGTAGGATTCCGCCACCGTTGTGGGATCTGAACCACAGGTAGTGTGTTACCTCGTGCCGTCAACCGTCCACCTTACCCCACGTATCTAAACACGCCGTGAGGACCCTCCATGGCGTGCTCGGCAATACCACGACGGTTAGGCCCACCGTGGGGAGAGGCGCCAGGCTCTTTTGGCGAGGACCAAGATCTTCAGGGAATCGGTGAAACCGTGGCCATCGGTCGCGTTCTCCTCCCGACGTTCGATCGTCCCCACGAGTTCGGATCCCGAAGATGAACCCTACACGGTGTTCGATCGTTCCTATCGGAGACATCCACCTCTTCATTGGCGAAACCGACTCGGGACTAGTTCCCTAGGAGTCGGAGGAGCATCAAGACCCGCACGGACCGCCTACGGGCAGGATACGTTCACGGAAGGATCGATGTCGGATCTCTCCTCGGAGTTTGCCGGCAAAGATCGGAAAAATTCAAGACCCACCCAAACCGCCCCTGTGTAGGATATAAAGGTGTAAGATCACTGCAAATCCGCCGGCTTTGTCCGTGCGTCTGGAGAGCAGAGATCCAAGTTCATCGGCGTGGTTACCATCTTCGATCTGGCGCGCTGTGTTCAGAGAGAGGGCGAAAACCCCCGCGATTACCTGGCAGGTGGCTCCATATACGAGCCGATCTGGCCCACTACCCCAATGATGATGCCATCTATAACTTTGTGGAAGGACTGGACCATGGCACGCTTCTCCGACATTCTCTAAGATGGCAACAGGTGTCAGGACGCCTCACCTTCGAAGGCATGGTGAACACCGTCAACAACTACGTGGAGGCTGAAGCGGCAGCTCAGACAGCGCTTGCGCTCATTAACGGAGCCCCTCCGATTCAGCCACCACCACCACCGCCTCCGCGCCATCGTCGCAGAACACCACCACTTCCGGTCATCGTCCGTTGCACCTCCACCGCCTCATCGAGAAGTCACAGCACCTCAGGCTACATCATTGGCGCTTTGTGCTGATTTGATCTGGTCGAGGAAATAAACTTCAGTCGGAAGAGCTAGACGCCATGCATGAGATGGAAGAGGAGTACTAGCGCGACGAGCAAGCTAATAACACCGTCATGTCTCGAGGGGTGTTCGTCACCATTGGGCGATGGGCGAAGACCAGCAGGCAAGCTCACTTCTGACCGGATAAGGGAAGGGCCACTAATTGCGGCGACATTGATCGCGCAAAGGTCATGCCTCCACCTAACCCAAAGGCAAACATGACTTCGGCATCGGCGAGCAACAACAACACATGAACTTGCCGCCTCAACATCCACGTCGGCAGAGCCCATGTTACTCCGGATGATAGAGTGATGTCACAATCTCTGGTTGAGCCTCTAACCGTTGATCATATCCGGAACGTGACTCGACAGAGAAGCGCCAAGGCCTTTGGAGGCGCAGCCATCAGCGAACAGGAGCTAAACTAGATCGAGATCTGGTCGACGCGTATAAGTCCATAGAGAAACCAAGAGCAATTGAGGCCGAGTACAAGACTCTCTGCAGCGGTGAAGGCTAAAAGCTCCTCGCGTCATCAACGATCCCGTGTCTGGCGCAACCTAGGATGGGCTCCTCGAAGCGGCACGAGCCAAGCCATACATTGACGGTGAAGGCAAGCGGTGATGCCCACCCACTCCTTAACCTCGCCGTCGCCAAGACCTTCAAGCGGGATAGATCGCTGAGGCTGGAAGTGTCTATGACCTAGTGGCCAAGCGGTAAGCAGCGGAAAAGGCCACCTCTCGGAGGGTTGAGTTTGACCAGTAGCTCTGCCGATCTAGCCAGACAAACCGCCAAGGCAGATCTCCTCAAGATGTCGGATCGCGGACGGGTTCATCGAGCGAGCGGAGGATGCGCAATAGGAAGGATGCTATCCCCATATCCTCCGACCACGGAGAAAGAGCCCAACCTCGCCCATCGCCACCGCCCGATCCCCGACGTCGGAAGACTACAAGGCTCACCATCACACGGATATTCCCCCACCAAAGCGGTGTAGCATCGTCATCCGCGACAACGGGCAGAACCCGTCATGACGGAAAGCTGTGAAGGAAATAAGAGCAGTCACGCTATGACCCTCTGCGTCAAAAACCGTGACAAGCGTGAAGCGTCGCGGGAGAATGCAAGAAGGCTAACCCACGCCACATCCGCCCGTCATGGCGATCATCATGGCGGAGGGGGGCCCGCTTCTTTCGCGCCGCCCATCCCCTCATGACAAAAAGAAGAATAACCCGGAGCCGTACGATGCACGTTCGCGGATCGATAAGATTCATGAGGCCCGGGAAGGATCATACCTGGGGCCACGTTGCTTTGGACCTGCAATACGGTCCGCAACTTACCCCAAAGGCTTCCGGATTGACAAGACCATCAAGCCCTATGACGGCACCACCAAGCCTGCCACATGGTTGCAGGACTACGACAACGCGGTGGAGATTGCCGGAGGCAACCCCAACGTCGCCGTTAAGTACCTCCCGTTAATGTTGGCGGGCACGGCCCGTCAATGGATCGACGACTTGCCGGAAAAATCTATCTACAACTGGCTGGAAATGCAAGAAGCATTCACCAAGAACTTTGAGGGTACATACAAGCGTCCCTGCACGGTGGGCGATCTACAGCGGTGTGTGCAAGAGAAAGACGAGACATCTCGCGCCTACCTCTCCTGCTGGATGGATATGAAGAATTCCTGCGTAGGAGTGCATGCCCAGACCACCATGGCCGCCTTCATCGATGGGTTGGAAAGAGGCACGTTGCTCCAACATAAGTGAAGCGCTTGCAGGACAATCATCAGCTTGACTTGAATCACATGATTCAGTTAGCTAGTGAGTTCGCAGCTGCCGCCGACGACGCTCGTGGCTCTTTGCCGGCAACAGACGTCCCAACTCAAGCTCGGAGGAACAGCAGTACAAAGTGGAAAACCGCTCCAGAAGAAAAGCAATCTACCGACATGGTCGCCATGACTTTTGCGGGACGAGGCGAAGGCAGACAACGTGGCCGAGGAAGGGGAGCAGGCCGTGGGCAGCAGCGAGGAAGTGAAACCAACTCGGCGTCGCTCCGCGTTCCCCAAACCTACGAAGAGTACCGCGATATGCCGTGCCTCGTACACCTCGACGCCAACGGCAAGGCCACCCATACCAATCGACACTGCAACTTCGTCAACGACCTCAAGGAAGACCCGGAGTTCGGCTATAAGCGAAGTTGGAAGAACAGACCGCGAGGCAAGGGCAAGGGGAAGAAGAAGAGGAGTAGTCCAAGGATTCAAGTGACATGGACGAGTACGTTGACCCCAAGCACGCCGCCAAGAGCGACGACAAGGGCAAGAACCCCTTCGCAAAGAAGGCCCCGGTCTAACACACTTTCCTTGGCACCCCCACCGTCCGACAACAGAAGACCTCTTTAAGGATCCTGATGGATACTCTCCCCCAGTTCCCCAATACCCGCGCTGGTCGAAGGTTCCAATCACTTGGGACAGGACGGACCACCCAGACCTTGTACCCACGAAGAACCAGTACGCCATGGTCATCAACCCATTGATTGACAGCGTGGAGTTCACCAAGTGCATGGTGGATAGTGGAAGAAGCATCAACATCATGTACCTGGATACACTGCAGAAGATGAACTTGACGGAGTCAAACCTAAGGCGGACCAACACTGTGTTCCATGGCGTAGTTCCTGGTCGGGAGGCTCGGTCCCTTGGGTGCATCATGCTTCAGGTGGCCTTTGGCGACGTTAATAATTACCGCCAAGAGCGCATGACCTTTGAGGTGGTCCCCTTCAAGAGCGTGTACCACGTCATATTCGGACGCGACATATTCCACATGTTCATGGCCAAGCCATGCTTCGTCTACAACAAGCTCAAGATACCCGGACCAAATGGTGTCATCACCGTCTCCGGAAGCTTTACCAAGGCAAGGGACTGCGAGATCAATGAAGCAGCCGTTGCAGAAGATGTCCTCTACAGTGAAGAATTCAAGGAGATCCAGAGCAAGGTCAATGACTCAGAGATGCCCGCATCAAAGAAGCAGATCTCCGACTCCGCTCCTGCGTTCAAGGCCGCCATCGAGACCAAGCCGGTGGAACTTGTGGTAGGCGATGCCTCCAAGACCGTCGCCATTGGGACGAACCTGGATCCCAAATAGGAAAGCGCGCTCGTCGAGTTCCTCCGTGAGAATAGGGACATCTTTGCCTGGCAACCTGCCTACATGAAGGGTGTACCTAGGGAACTTGCCGAGCATAGCTTAAACATAGATCCAAAATGTAAACCAGTGAAACAACCTCTACGACGCTTCGGAGATGAGAAGAGACGTGCCATTGGCAAAGAGATAGCTAGGTTACTTAAGGCTGAGTTTATCCGAGAAGTCCTTCACACCCTATGGGTGGCCAATCCTGTACTTTTCCCCAAAAAGGGAACCAATGAATTAAGAATGTGTGTTGATTACACCGGCTTGAACAAAGCATGTCCCAAAGATCTGTTTGCTTTGCCTCGCATTGACCAAGTCATTGACTCGACGGCTGGCTCGGAACTTTTGTGTTTTCTCGATGCATACTCAGGATACCACCAGATCAAGATGAGGAAGTCGGACCAATTGGCCACTTCGTTCACTACCCCGTACGACATGTTTTGCTATGTCACCATGCCCTTTGGGTTGAAAAAACGCAGGTGCTACCTACCAGCGGACAATACAACGTTGCCTTCACGACCAAATTGGTCGGAACGTTCACGCCTATGTGGATGATATCACGGTGATGTCTAAAAAGTCAAATGACTTAATCTCCGACTTAAAAGAAACCTTTGATAATCTCCGGAAATACAACATGATGCTCAACCCTAAGAAGTGCGTCTTCGGGGTTCCAGCCGGCAAACTGTTGGGCTTCATCGTTTCCCAGCACGGAATCGAGGTTAACCCGGAGAAAATCAAGGCCATCTTAAACATAAACCGTCCGACATGCCTAAAGGACATCCAACGACTAACAGGTTGTGTTGCAGCAGTTAGTTGGTTCATCAGCCGACTTGGAGAAAAAGGCTCGCGCATTGTACAATTCTTTGAAGCGGACAAATTCACGTGGAGACGAGGCGATCTGCATTGAAGCAGCTCAAGGATATTCTTTCCTCAGCGCCCATCCTTGCAGCACCCGAGCCTGGTGAACCCCTGTTAATTTACATGGCGGCAACCAACCGGGTTATCAGCATCGTCGTCGTGGTAGAGCGGAAGGAACCAAGCCATGAGCACGGAGTTCAACGACCAGTTTACTACGTAAGCGAGGTCTTGACGGAGTCTAAGCAGCGTTACCCACACTACCAAAAGATAGCTTATGGAGTATTCCTTGCTTCACGGAAGCTGAGGCATTACTTTCAGGAGCGCCCAATCACAGTGGTGAGCAAGACTCCACTCTCCGATATTATCAATAACAGCAACGCTACAGGAAGGGTCGCGAAGTGGGCCATTGAGCTTGCCGCCTTCGAGATCACCTACTAGAGACGCGACACTATTAAGTCACAAGCCTTGGCGGATTTTGTTGCAGATTGGACGGAGACGCTGGATGCCACTCCGTTGCTAGAACCAGAATACTGGGTGATGCACTTTGACGGATCAAAGCTGCTCAATGGCTCGGGGGCTGGTGTATTGCTACAGTCACCAAAAGGATACAAGCTACACTACGTTCTGCAGATCCACTTCGAGGCTACAAACAACATGGCGGAGTATGAAGCACTCATTCACGGACTGCGTGTAGCCAAGGATATTGGCATCAAGCGCATAGTTTGCTGTGGAGATTCCAACTTGGTTGCCTGTAACTACCTCGGTGAACTACGCTCCTAGATACAAGCCTGGATGAGTGGTAGCGGTTGAAATAGTACGGTGGGGCCCCAAAAGCCACTCACTGGTAGTCCTTTCAGACGTCCCAACCGCTACCCTCTCAACGGGACTGTCTGGTAGGCGTGGTCGGCGAAGGATCAACTACGTACACAAGTGGGTATGTCGCAAGCCACCATACAAGAGTACATCACGGCCATCCCATCTAGAAAGAAAGAAAATATAGCAACGCATACACGGCAAGATTCAAATAACCTAGATAGATCTATATTTTAGGATAACTCCTCATACAACACACATCGGTATCATGCAAGCGGCAAATGTAATCCGAGTATGGATAAGAAGCAAATCGGCATAAGATGCCATAGAAATAAGCACATCCCAACTACAGGTCTCACGGATCCCCGTTCCCGGAATCTCTACACCATACGATCGTTGCCCACCTCTTCGGCTTCTTCCACCCAAAGATCCGGTCACGAGAAGGTACTGCTCATGAATCAAGAATTTATCGTGTGAGACCCTAAGGGTACTCAGCAAGACTTAATGCCTCTAAAGGGGACACAACCTGGGGTGACGCAATTGCAGCGAAAGATAAACCCTAGAAATTCTACAGATATACGCTTACCATCCGCCTAACCAATGATAGGCGGATGTCGGAATTTAAGTACAACAGCTTATAATGGTAATCTTCTCCGATCCATCCTCCTCCACCTTACCAACAAGGAAGCGGACGAACAACCCCATCCGTTGGCAATTTTATTAACCATTCCATGAGTATTGCTCTATTTACTAGTCAAGTTACTTAGTCAAATTAAGGCGGTACTTTAGTTATGCTTGTCTATGATCAAGAAACTGCTCCAAGTCGTCCATATCGCGGACACGGCTTTGAGAAAGTTTTACCGGCGGTGCACCATTAACACACGCTCGATCAACCTCGGAAAAACCAAATCAAAACCCAACGAGGCTTTCACTGAACAATCACAAGATTCAGAAATATTTGAGGCCACCCTTGGAGTAGATCCATAGCGAGTAAGCGAGCTCGACGGACTCAAGGTTTGGGTGGGCAGTGAAACTAGGAACCCCAAGCGGGGCTTGTCGACACCGGAATCGTGTCCGATCCTAAGCGATGCAGTGCTACCTCGCACAATCGTAATAAAGCGATAAACATGGCATAAGTACAGGATAGTAAATAAAACCTCAAACTAGTTTGTGGCCCCAAGAAATAAGACTAATCAAGCTCCGCCTGTGGGGTCCCATATACCTCCGGATGTGGATAGCGCGATAAATCAAGGAACAGGAATCAAGTACTGGGTCTTACGGACACAAGTGAGCAGGAAAAACCAAATAGCAGATGTTGCTCACCGGTGCCACTTTCTTTAGTTGTCCCAGAACTACTCAGGTTAAGTTGTTTAGGTACCTCGTTGTCCATCAGACTCTCACAAACCCTACACATGCTGTTCTACGACTCGCATGGCTCAAACAACTCCTATAGTAGTGGCTCATGGGGTGGAGGTAACAAGCTTGGTGGGGTTTAAAAAGTAAAGGCTATGCATACTTGGGATTCAATTTAATGCAATCGCGACTCAATGATGCAAGAATAAGATAGAGGCAATAGGTACTGTATGTATGCAAGCATGTGGTAGTGCTTGCCTCATCTCTGGGAGCAAGGACTGATCTGGTAGTGCTCCTGGTTCTCTTGATACAACCCCCGCCAAAGGTTCTATCCGAGAAAAACCAAACAAACAAGGCCAACATGAATATAGAGCACAAGCATATGAATAAGATGCGTCAAGCAAACAATCATGACATGATGAATGATGCACAAATTACATGGAAAGTAAAGTAGCATGGCATGGTGAGGTGTGGTGGACAAGAAAATAACATTTAGTTGGTTTTTAGAATCCCATTTGTTGCCATAACATTTGTTGTTCAACATATATTTATATGATGCATGCTGCAATTGAAGTCATGGGTAGTATAAACAGAAAGGTCTCGTCGAGCTGATCAATTTGGACTACTCATTTGCTTAATTTGGAATTATAAAACAAAAGTTATTAAATATTTAAATTCTAGTGGCAAAAGTTGTAATTTAATTAAACTTGGGATTTTACTTGTGCAAAAGTCAAAATAGATGGCATATTTGAATTCCTCTCATCTTGCTGATATCCAAACATATATCATTTGCCAAAATTGGATTAAGTATGAAAAAGTTATAGAAAACTGAATTTGAATTTGAATTTTTGAATTTATTTAAACAGGTTTTGAATTTAAAAACAGGTTCGACGCTTACTCAGGACCGACTCAGCCTCGTCAGATGTGGACGTGGAGGTTCTCTGGCCCACACGCCAGCGTCTGGGGTCAGGAGGGACCGCGGGTTGATTAGGGAAAAGCCAGGGAGCCTAACTGCAAAGAGTACAGAATCGATAAGGGCTCGGGGATCGCGGGTTGGTGAACCAAAAGGCCAGGGGGCTAAGTGCAAAAGCGAGCCGCGGACGCGCTAGCGAACGAGGCGGCGACAGGTGGCAGCAGAAAGGACCGCGGGTTGATTAAACTAGCAAGCGCGGAGCCTTTTTGCAAGATCCCACCGGTCGCTGGCAGGTGGGGCTAAGGGACCGCGGATCTGAGGCGGGAAAAAGGGGAAGGGGCGATTTGCAAAGTAGTTGCCGTGTCGGCCGGCAAGAAGCAGCCGGGCGATCTGGCCGGACTTTGGCCGTCGATGGCGACGCCGCCGCTCAACCTCTCGGCCCCAAAACGAAAAAAACAGACGAAAGCCGGGCCTACAACCTGTAGGGATGCTAGCGGAGATGGCTCAGAGGGTGCAAGGGCTCGAAACGGGACCTACGGCCTGCAGTCTGCTTGCCGTGGGCCACATGACAGCAAGGCGCCCAGAGCGCGGGCATCATGACGCACGGCGAGAGGGAGAGGAAGAGGTTGTCTGGGGGGAGGAGGGACTCACTAGCAGCGCGACGGTGCGGTGGCCGGGGCTCGGGAAGGTCTGGATCCGCCGGCGGGCTCGGGTCGAGAAGCAGCTGCTCGCTCCGTGCACGACGACGACGTGGTCACTCCGGCGAGGCTACGGCAGGATCCTCGTGTCCTGGGCGAAGCAGAGGGAGCAGACCGGCCTCGGGATCCGCCAGCTCTCTCTCGACGCCACCGGATCAAGACGGGCAGAGGTGAGGCTAGGGTTTTAGGTGGCCATGGGAGTTCGGCTCGTGAGAAGAAGGAGGGCAGGGGATGAGAGGCTGAGAGGGGTGAGGATAAGGACGCCAGAGTGTAGGGCTGAGTAGTAGCTGCGGGGAGGAAAGCACAGGCGGTGGTGGCTTGCAAAAGGTGAGAGGGTGGCTCAAGTGACTCCCTTTCCCTCTTTTTAATCTGTGTGAGCGAGAGGGAGAGAGGAACCCAGGGAGGAGGCAGGGGGTGGCTGTAAGGTGGAGATAGGAGAGAGGAAGAGGAGGGCTGGTCATGTGATCAAGAGAGAGAGAGGTAGAGCTAGGATGGGGTGGGTAGCTCAGTGTGGGAGTGAAGAGGTAAGGTGAGAGGGAAAATATGGTGTAGCTAGGGTTTTGTCTAGGGAGGGTGTAGATTAGGGTGTTGTTGTAGCTAGGGTAGAAGGCAAGGGAAGGGTAGAAAGGTTTGTTAGAGAAAAGGGTAGACTAGGGTTTTGGTTTAGGATAAATTTGAATTAGGGTTTTGGTTTAGGGAAAAAGAGAGATGGCATGGGTAGATTTAAAGCTTGTTAAGAGGGGTAAGAAAAGAGATGGAGGTACTTTACATTAGATCATGTCTACTCCAAAACAACTACTAGCACATGGCAAGAGAAAGAGAGATAGGGAGAGGGAAAAGATGGTGATGGGTGGTCTTTGGTACATGCATGATCCAACAAAGAACAAGCAAGATCAAAGAAAAGGTAGGGAGAAGGGTGGTTGGTGTTGTGCATGCCACATAAGCACATTTGTGCATGGGGCATGGGGTTGGGGCTTAGCTAAAGGGAAGAAGAGAGGAGATGGTTTGATGAGGAGAGCTTCAAGCACAAACCAGTTAAGCAAAAGAAAAGGTGCTCCACTTAAAATGCAAGCAAGAACCAAAATCGAAAAGGTGTACTTGCATGGCCCATGCAATTAATTAATGCCAAGTTATTCTTGTGAAGACAATGTTATAATCATGGCATTCTCCATATGCATTCCAATAGATGGGCAAGGCCAAGCAAAGGTTAAGGTGGATCCAACCAACAACATGGGCTAGAGATAACTCAATAAAATGCCAAGCCCATATTATTGGATGGTGGAATTAAAAGGTGGTGAAAGATAAGGTGGTGGATTCAAAAGAGAGATGCCCCAACTCAACTTGGGCATTTAACATTTTATTAAGAACCAAATACAATATCAAGAGGCAACTACAATTAATCATGCACATGAGATAAGAACCAAACAAGAAAAGGTTTTATATGATGCTCGATGCAAGGTGATATGATGACATGAGCATGATATGATGATGATGCAACAATTATATGTTGAAGTGGCCCTTTTATTATTTTGACATGTAGCAATACAGGGTTAGACAACCGGGATGCTACAACTCTCCCCTGACTAAACAGGAATCTAAGCCGAGATTCTAGGAAGAAGAAGAAGATACAAAGAGAGAAGGATGGTTGACACGGAGTTCATCTTCACGCTCCCATGTTGCTTCATCAATGTAATGGTGTGACCATCGCACCTTGCGTAACTTGATGGACTTGTTGCGAGTCCTACGCTCATGTCTCAAGGATTTTGGTGGGTGTTCTGATGGACAGATCTTCTTGAAGGTCGATTAGCTCATGGTCCACGGTCTTGCCGGGTCTTTGAAGCACTTCTTGAGCTGAGATGTGGAAAACATCATGGACTTTGAGTTTTTCCTAAGCTCTAGTGCATAAGCAACTTGTCCTCTTCTACCACGTATCTTGAAAGGACCGATGTATCTAGGAGCCAACTTTCCTTTGATACCGGGTGTGTTCCTCTCATGGGAGTGACACGAAGGTAGACGAGATCACCAGGGCATATACCATATCTGTGCTTCTCATCATAGTTGCTCTTCCGACGACTTTGAGCAATCTTCGTGTTCTCCGAATGATATGCACCTTCTCCTCCGCCGAGTCACAATGTCGGCCAAACCAGATTCTTTCTCCACCCGACCAACCAATGGGAGTTCGCACTTGCGACCATAGAGTGCCTCGAATGGTGCCATCTTGAGACTCTTCCGAAGTCTGTTGTTGTAGGAGAATTCAGCATATGGAAGGCATTCTCCCACTTCATGCCAAAAGAGATGACGCAGCTCTAAGCATATCCTCCAGAATCGATTGATCCTCCACTTGCCCTTGAGACCGAGGGTGGTAAGCAGTCTTGAAGTTCAACTTCGTTCCCAAAGCTTTTGGAAACTCTCCGTAACTTTGAGGTGAAGATGCTCCCACGATCTGAACTGATTTCAAGTGGAACCCCATACAAAGAGACAATCCTGATATAGAGCTCACCAATCAAGTCCGTAAATTGTTTCTTTGACTGGGAAGAAGTGAGCCACTTTAGAAAGCACATCGATGACAACAAAGATTGCATTGTTGCCCTTCGCGACCTTGGAAAGCCGGTGATGAAGTCCATCTCAACTTTCTCCCATTTCCATTCCGGAGGTTTCAATGGCTGTAGAAGACCAAATGGTTTCGATGGATGCCTTGACTCGCAGCAGACATCACATTCTCGAGACGACTTGGCACAATACCTTTTAACCCGTGCCACCAGAGATTGTGTTTTCAAGTCCATGTACATCTTTGTGCTGCCAAGATGGATAGAAAGAACCGAGTCATGTGCCTCCTTGAGAACTTGGTCTCTCAGACCCGGGTAGTTTGGAACAAACATCCGGTGTTCAAAGAAGAGCGTGCCTTGATCATCGACATGAAAGGACTCATACTTGAGTGCCAAGCTTAGAGATGAGCTTTCTAGTGTGGATCACCAAGTCGACGAGAACGAATCTGTTCTTCCAAGAGAGGAGTAGCCGAAGGTTCAGAGATGCCCTTGTTCCACAATTTCTGTGTTCACCGACGGAATTCCTCGCACAAGAGAGGTCACGCTCTTCTACCATGAGGTTGTTGACATAAGCTTTACGACTAAGCGCATCTCGCCATGACATTTGCTTTGCACGAGTGTAGTTGATGGTCACACCGAAGTCATTGATTGCTTACATCCATATACTCTCATGTAGGTTGAGCTCCGGTTGAGTTAAGTTATACTTCAAACTCTTATGTTCCTATAAGATCTCACAACGGTTACCAAGCAAGTAGTGCCTCCATAGCTTCAAAGCAAAGACAATCTTTGCTAGCTCGAGGTCATGTGTGGGATAGTTGATCTCATGTCTTCAATCGACGAGATGCATAAGCAACCACTGTCTCTCTTGCATAAGGACCGCACCCAATCCTTGCAAAGAGGCATCGCAGAAGATCTGGAAAGGCTTAGATGTATCTGGAGGAACCAAGACCGGTGTGGAAGTGAGCTTCTTTGAGTGTCTCAAACTTTCTTGGCAAGGTGAGTCCACAGTACTTCTTGCCTTTCTTGAGGAGGTCGAAGAGGCTTTGCTATCTTCGAGAAGTTCTGACAAATCGACGCAATAGCTAGCCAAACCGAGAAAACTCCGCACTTCCTTGACATTAGGGGAGGAAGCCATTCAACTATTGTCTTCACGGTTCCGGTTGACGCAATGCCCTTGGCGAGATGACATGTCCCGGATATGTTACTTGTGCAACCGTAACTCACACTTGAGAACTTTGCATACAAGCGGTTCTCACGAAGCTTGTTCAGACACACCGCAGTGCTCTTCATGCTCCTCCTTGGACTTGGAATAGACGAGAATATCATCCAGATATACCACCACAAACTTGTCCAGGTACTCCATGAAAACGGAGTTCATCAGCCTCGAGAAGGTAGCAGGTGCGTTGGTGAGGCCGAAAGACATGACCGTGTACTCATACAGCCATAGCGAGTGGTGAAAGCTTTTGGGCACATCCTTTGCGAATTTTGATTTGGTGATAACCACTTCTCAAGTCCAGCTTAGAGAACACCACAGCTCCTGCCAGCTGATCAAATAGATCATTAATCCGAGGGAGAGGATATTTGTTCTTGATGGTTTTAGCATTTAGAGCCCGGTAGTCAACACATAGCCTATCGGTTCTGTCACGCTTCTTCACAAAGATTGTTGGGCTACCCCAAGAAGAAGTGCCGTGTTGAATGAAACCCAATTCTCTTGTTCATCAAGTTGTCGCTTGAGTTCACCCAACTCGAAGGACCCATTTTATATGGCCTCTTGGAGATAGGAGCCGTCCTGTGTTCAAGCTCAATCACGAACTCAACCTCGCGATTCGGAGGCATACCGCAACTCTTCGAAAGACATCCGGAACTCACAGACCATCGGTACCTGAATAGCTTCCATAGCATCATTATTCAGAGCCAAGGAATAGAGCTGGACAGCAGGAGTCGACTTGGAGAAAAGACTACATGGCCTTCGTGAATCTTCGAGACACCGAAGGCTCAAAGACAATCGATCACACCTGCATTTGTCACAACCAATCCATGCCCGTGATGACATCAATGTCGAGTCGCCAGAATAATCAAAGAAGCCAAGAATGAAGAACCACCAATCTCAACTGATTGCCATGACCGATATGAGCAGCCCTCATGTTTGCCCAGGAGAAAGAACCATTAACCGCTTTTGGAGAGGAACCATGACTAACTCATTCTCATTTGCAAACTTGTGAGACACAAATGAATGCGATGCACCGTAATCAAAGAGAACTCGCAGGAATTGAGTTAATCGAAAGCATACCCATGACAACTCCAGTAGCTCACTTGAGAGGCGTTGACGATTAGCTCGAACAACCGCGAACCCGGGCTTAGTGTTGATGTTGAGAGCCCGAGGCGGTGGTGCACGAACCGAGGGAGAGCTTGTTGCAGATCTTGGCGGGGGTTGAGGGAGAGCTTTGTTCTTCAATGGACAGTTCCAGTGGGGATGTCCAGGATCTCCACACGTATAGTGCACCACCGGACGTGGAGCAGTAGCTGTGGACTCCGCCAGCGCCTGTGGTAAGGGTTGTTGTAGCCCCGGAGCCGCAGTGGTGAAGTTTGATGGCCTTGGCGTAAGTTGCGTGTCTTGGTGGAGCCGGAGCGATGGGTGTTAGGAACCCAAACACGCCGCTTAGAAGGAGCCGCCATTGCCGAGCTTGATGCATCCTGCTGTGTTTCTTGGACTCGAACATCCGCTACTAGCCTCCTCTTGTAGTGCCATATGTGCAGTTCCGTGAAGGTTGCCGGTCTTGCATGCGTGAGTGCATACTTGATCGACGATTGAGCCCTTGCTGAATCTTTTCGCTTTCTTGTCATCGATACCTCATCACCACCATAGCGAGACAGTTCATAAAGTTCTGATATAGGTGTTGACGTTATCATTTCCCCGCTTGAGTTGAGGAAAGCATCCTTCATCTTTTCCATCACAATCTCCGAGAGAAACTCCTTGAAAGCTGCAGTGAACCTCTCCCAAGTTGGGCTGAAACCAGGCAATTTGCCTTCAAGTAGTTTTCCCACCATAGAGCTGCCTCCCTTGAGAAGGTGAGTAGCACACTTTACCCATTCCTGCTCGAACATCGCAGCCTCGAGCAACCTTGAGATCTCAAGCAACCAATCATCCGCATCAAGAGGTCCGAAACATCAAACCGACGGGGTTGAACTTGAGGAAGCTCTTGATGTCACCACGCTTGGGAGGTGGAGGAAGTGGAGCGAACTCATTCCTTCGACGCCTCCTCAAAGCGCTGGTTCTCTTGCATTGCCGCCAAAGCATTAGCTATGCTTGATCCGAGCCCGCCTCGAGGAATGTCCTCCTCATCCCATGGGGAGCCATCCTGTCATTGATATAAAACTCAAGTCAAGATTATAATGGAGAATGATAATAATCCAAAATAGTACCAAGATGGAATTAACCAAGATTAAAGGATACAATTTATCGAGATGATATAAAAATATCAACAAAGTTCATAGCACCTCAAAGATATTAAGCATATCGCATCACGATCGAAAAGGAGTGTGGTACACATATCAAAGAAAAATTTTCCACAAATTTCGCATTAAAATACCAATAGATGCTAAAATTACTTAACGAATCAAGATTAGTGACTCTACCGATTCAATATACAAAAGCGAATGATACAAGTAGTGGTATGGTCGCGACTCCATCCCGCACTCAAATCATTACTCAAGACATGAACAAGTGGAACACATATCCTAACCCCTTCTTCTCACGTTAAACCTAAGATTGGTACTACGGAAACGAACACCCCAAACAAGATAGCGTCGGATACAAAGAGGAAGATAGATTGCGCGGTTTACAAAAGCCCGGTATGGAATGTACCAACAGTTGATAACCAAAGGCGTATAAGATAACAACTTGGATGCAACAGGTAGACAAGGGATTACACACACACACACACACAACCTATGGTACTACGGAAACCCAGAACACGTGAATCCTAGTTTGAACTTTGAGAAGAGGATTGAAAACGTTACACTTCCTTACCAGAAAAGGGTGGGTGGGAGGGTAAGAAGAAAAATGAAGCCCCTACTCTCGCTTTTGTTTTTCCCTAATATACATAACTACCAAAATATTTCTAGACCGACAACGACTGCTTGAAACCTCAAGGTCGGGATGGCTCGATACCAATTGTAACTACCTCGGTGAACTACGCCCTAGATACAAGCCCGGATGAGTGGTAGCGGTTGAAATAGTACTTGGGGCCCCAAAAGCCACTCACCGGTAGTCCTTTCAGACGTCCCCAACCGCTACCCTCTCAACGGGACTCAGACGGCGTGGCAAGTAAGCGGGATCAACTACGACACAAGTGGGTATGTACGCAAGCCACCATACAAGAGTACATCACAGCCATCCCATCTAGAAAGAAAGAAAATATAGCAACGCCATACGGCAAGATTCAAATAACCTAGATAGATCTATATTTTAGGATAACTCCTCATACAACACACATCAGAGTATCATGCAAGCGGCAAAATGTAATCCGAGTACCGGATAAGAAGCAATCGGCATAAGATGCCATAGAAATAAGCACATCCCAACTACAGTCTCACGGATCCCGCTCCCTAATCTCTACACCATACGATCGCTGCTCACCTCTTCGGATTCTTCCACCCAAGATCCGGCCGAGAAGGTACCTGCTCATCCGAATCAAGAATTTATCGTGAGACCCTAAGGGTACTCAAAGAAGACTTAATGCCTCTAAAGGGGACACAACTGGGTGACGAATTGCAAAAAAGATAAACCCTAGCAATTCTACGAGATATCGCTAACCATCCGCCTAACCAATGATAGACGGATGTCCGTGAATTTAAGTACAACAGATTATAATGGTAATCTTCTCCGATCCATCCTCCTCCTCGCTACCAACAAGGAAGCGATAACAACCCCCATCCGTTGGCAATTTTATTAACCATTCCATGAGTATTGCTCTATTTACTAGTCAAGTTTAGTCAAATTAAGGCGGTACTTTAGTTATGCTTGTCTATGATCAAGAAACGTGCTCCAAGTCGTCCATATCCGGACACGGCTTTGAAAGTTTTACCGGCCGGGTGCACCATTAGCAACACACGCCGATCAACCTCGAAAACCAAATCAAAACCCAACGAGGCTTTCACGACCGAACAATCACAAGATTCAAATATTTCAGGGGCCACCCTTGAGTAGATCCCAACGAAAGTAAGCGAGCTCCGAGACGGACTCAAGGTTTGGGTGGACGGTCAGAACGACCGGGAACCCCAAAGGGCTTGTCGACACCGCTAATCGTGTCCCGATCCTAACAAAGACAGGTGCACTCGCACAATCGTAATAAAGCAAGAAACATGGCATAAGTACAGATAGTAAATAAAACCTCAAACTAGTTTGTGGCCCCAAGAAATAAGACTAATCAAGCTCGCCCGTGGGGTCCCATATACCTCCGGATGTGGATAGCGATAAATCAAGGAACAGGAATCAAGTACTCGGGGTCTTACGGACACAAGTGAGCAGGAAAACCAAATAGCAGATGTTGCTCACCGTGCCACTTTCTTTAGTTGTCCCAGAACTACTCGTGTTAAGTTGTTTAGGTACCTCGTTGTCCATCGACTCACAAACCCTACACATGTTGTTCACGACTCGCATGGCTCAAACAACTCCTATAGTAGTGGCTCATGGGTGGAGGTAACAAGCTTGGTGGGTTTAAAAGTAAAGGCTATGCATACTTGGGATTCAATTTAATGCAATCGCGACTCAATGATGCAAGAATAAGATAGAGGCAATAGGTACTGTATGTATGCAAGCATGTGGTAGTGCTTGCTCGGTATCTCTGGAGCAAGGGACTGATCTGGTAGTGCTCGGTTCTCTTGATACAACCCCGCCAAGGTTCATCCGAAAAACCAAACAAACAAGGCCAACATGAATATAGAGCACAGGCATATGAATAAGATGCGCTAAGCAAACAATCATGCCATGATGAATGATGCACAAATTACATGGCAAGTAAAGTAGCATGGCATGGTGTGGTGGACAAGAAAATAACATTTAGTTGGTTTTAGAATCCCATTTGTTGCCATAACATTTGTTGTTCAACATATATTTATATGATGCATGCTGCAATTGAAGTCATGGGTAGTATAAAGAAAGGTCTCACGATGATCAATTTGGACTACTCATTTGCTTAATTTGGAATTATAAAACAAAAGTTATTAAATATTTAAATTCTAGTGGAAAAAGTTGTAATTTAATTAAACTTGGGATTTTACTTGTGCAAAAGTCAAAATAGATGGCATATTTGAATTCCTCTCATCTTGCTGATATCCAAACATATATCATTTGCCAAAATTGGATTAAGTATGAAAAAGTTATAGAAAACTGAATTTGAATTTGAATTTTTGAATTTATTTAAACAGTTTTGAATTTAAAAAACAGTTCGACGCTTTTCTACTCATCGACCAGCTCGTCACCGACAGTGGACCAGGGAGGTTCTTCGCCCACACGCCAGCGTCTGGGGTCGAGGGACCGCTGAGTCGATTAGGGAAAAGCAGGAGCCTAATCGCAAAGAGTACATGTATTAACGGCAAGGGGATCTCGGGATCGGGTTGGTGAACCAAAAGGCCAGGGGCTAAGTGCAAAAGCTAGCTGGACGCGCCAGCTAACGAGGCGCGGCAGTGTGGCAGCAGAAGGACCGCTGGTTGATTAAACTAGCGCGGAGCCTTTTGCAAGATCCCACCGGCTTGGCAAAGGGGCTAAGGGACCGCGATCTGGCGGAAAAAGGGAAGGGCGATTTGGCAAAGTAGTCACATTGTCAGCCGGCGAATGCCGCTTGCATGGCGTCTGGCGGACTTTGGCCGTCGATGGCGACATTCCTAACCTCTCGCCCCAAAACGAAAAAAGAGACGAAAGTCGGGCCTACAACCTTTGTACAGATGCTAGCGCGAGATGGCTGTAGGGTGCGGGCGGGCTCGAAACGACCGGACCTACGGCCGGTCAGCGCCGCCGCCACAACACACAGCAGAGCGCTTCAGCGCAGGCGACGGGCACGAGAGGAGAGGAAGAGGTCTCTGGGAGGAGGACTCACTAGCAGCCGCGACGGGCGGTGGCCGGCTCGAAGGTCTGATCTCGGGCTGGTCGAGAGCATTGCTCGCCGCCTGCACGACGACGACGTGGTCACTCCGGCGAGGCTACGGCGGGATCCTCGTGTCCTGGGCGAAGCAGAGGGAGCAGACCGGCCTCGGGATCCGCCAGCTCTCTCTCGACGCCACCAGATCGAAGACGGGCAGAGGTGAGGCTAGGGTTTTTAGGTGGCCATGGGGAGTTCTGGCTCGTGGAGAAGAAGGAGGGGCAGGGATGAGAGGCCGAGAGGGGTGAGGATAAGGACGCCAGGAGTGTAGGGAGTAGCTTGGTGGTGGGGGAGCACAGGGGTGTGGTGGCTTGCAAAAGGTGAGAGGGTGGTTTCAAGTGATTCTCCCTTTTTCCCTTTTTCCTCAGAGCGAGAGAGGGAGAGGAACCCAGGAGGAGGGGGTGGGGTCGCTGTAAGGTGGAGATAGGAGAGAGGAAGAGGAGGGGGTCATGTGATCAAGAGAGAGAGAGGTAGAGCTAGGATGGGTGGGGGTAGCTGTGTGGAGTGAAGAGGTGAGGTAGAGGGAAAAGATGGTGTAGCTAGGTTTTGTCTAGGGAGGTGTAGATTAGGGTGTTGTTGTAGCTAGGGTAGAAGGCAAGGGAAGGGTAGAAAGGTTTGTTAGAGAAAAGGGTAGACTAGGGTTTTGGTTTAGGATAGATTTGAATTAGGGTTTTGGTTTAGGGAAAAAGAGAGATGGCATGGGTAGATTTAAAGCTTGTTAAGAGGGTAAGAAAAGAGATGGAGGTACTTTACATTAGATCATGTCTACTCCAAAACAACTACTAGCACATGGCAAGAGAAAGAGAGATAGGGAGAGGAAAAGATGGTGATGGGTGGTCTCTTTGGTACATGCATGATCCAACAAAGAACAAGCAAGATCAAAGAAAAGGTAGGGAGAAGGTGGGTTGGTGTTGTGCATGCCACATAAGCACATTTGTGCATGGGGCATGGGGTTGGGGCTTAGCTAAAGGGAAGAAGAGAGGGAGATGGTTTGATGAGGAGAGCTTCAAGCACAAACCAGATTAAGCAAAAGAAAAGGTGCTCCACTTAAAATGCAAGCAAGAACCAAAAACTGGAAAAGGTGTACTTGCATGGCCCATGCAATTAATTAATGCCAAGTTATTCTTGTGAAGACAATGTTATAATCATGGCATTCTCCATATGCATTCCCAATAGATGGGCAAGGCCAAGCAAAGGTTAAGGGTGGATCCAACCAACAACATGGGCTAGAGATAACTCAATAAAATGCCAAGCCCATATTATTGGATGGTGGAATTAGAAGGTGGTGAAAGATAAGGTGGTGGATTCAAAAAGAGAGATGCCCCCAACTCAACTTGGGCATTTAACATTTTATTAAGAACCAAATACAATATCAAGAGGCAACTACAATTAATCATGCACATGAGATAAGAACCAAACAAGAAAAGGTTTTATATGATGCTCAGATGCAAGGTGATATGATGACATGAGCATGATATGATGATGATGCAACAATTATATGTTGGAAGTGGCCCTTTTTATTATTTTGACATGTAGCAATACAGGGGTTAGACAACTGGGATGCTACATTGCCCAGCAGGTGGCTGGCACCTAGAATGCGCGGAACCCTATGATGGCGGCATATCGCGACGAAGTGGACGAGATAGCTAAGAGCTTCTTGGGCTACGAAGTCAAGTATGTGCCTAGGGAGCAAAACGAGGCGGCTGATCTATTGTCTAAACTTGGATCAGGGCGCAAGCAAATTCCGCCAGGAGTTTTCCTAGAGCATCTACGCACACCATCCGTGAAGGGCGCCGACATCGACAACCCGGATAGAGCTGATTCTTTCGTCAACATGGTGACAAAGACCCCTCCGGCTTGGACAAAACCGTTCATGAAATATCTCAAACACGGAACTTTGCCCGACGACGAGGTCGAAAGACGGCAGATAGTACGACGAGCAAAGGTTTATACCATAATCAATGGGCAACTCTACAAAAGGAGCACTACTGGTGTATACCTAAAGTGTGTTTGCCAGCTAGAAGGTATGGAAATCCTACGCGAAATCCATCTCGGAGATTGTGGGCATCACGCCGCTCCTCGATCGTTGGTCGCGAAAGCCTTCCGGCAAGTATTCTACTGGCTGACCGCGAAGGCGGACGCCGACAAGCTGGTTGAAACATGCACAGGATGCCAGTATTATGCCTGCCAACCACATGTCCCTGCTGAAGAATTGCGAACAATACCTATAACGTGGCCGTTTGCAGTCTGGGGGCTAGGCATGGTGGGACCGTTACAAACGGCACCGTGTGGATTTACGCATCTGCTCGTAGCAGTTGACAAATTCACCAAATGGATAGAAGCTAAACCCATTAGAAAGCTTGATGGGGCAACTGCCCTCAGGTTTGTCCGGGATCTAGTGGTGAGATTTGGTCTGCCACATAGCATCATCACCGACAATGGAAGCAACTTGTCACTCGGAGAAGTGGAGGCCTATTGCTGGGACAAAGGCATCCGACTTGACCTTGCGTCTGTGGCACACCCACAATCTAATGATCAAGTTGAGCGGGCCAATGGATTAATTCTGCAGGGAATCAAGCCATGTCTTGAGGCACCGCTACATAGAGCAGCTGGAGCCTGGGCAGAAGAATTGCCATCTGTGCTGTGGAGTTTACGAACTACACCCAACAGATCCACCGGCTACACCCCTTACTTCATGGTATATGGAGGAGAAGCCATCATACCTTCCGACATCCTCCACGATGCACCAAGAGTTGCCGCCTATGACGAAGATGATGCTGAAGAATCCAGACGCCTAGATGTGGACCTTCTCGAGGAGGAGAGCGTTTTGGCATGCCAAAGATCCGCCATCTACCAGCAGAAGCTACGCAGCTACCATATTCGCCGCGTTCGGCATCGCTCATTTAAAGTGGGGGATTTAGTGCTCCGACTTAAGCAGAAGAAGTCGCACAAGCTATCCCCGCCATGGGAAGGACCGTTCATCATAAGCAAGACGCTGCTCAATGGGTCTTACTACCTTGTCGACAATCGTGAGCTCAAGGATAGACCCAACAAGGATCATAAGCGTAAGCGACGTGACCCGGATGATGACTACCCGGAGCTTGATCAGCCATGGAACATAGCACAGGTACGTCCTTTCTACACTTAGCATTTTTTATCTAATTGTGTACCTCTTATATGATCAATGAAATAAAGCTCTTTGGTTCACTCATATTGTTGAGTCTTTTACCTCCTTTAGTGTTCATTTTTGGATCATATAAACCTTTATGCACAAGCTTTGCGATTGCACTTGTGAAAATTCCACCTACGGGCGTTAGCTTAAGTTTTCTGGTCTACACGTTCTTTGTTGTTTTTATGTGGATTCTGGAGTAGTGACTTTCGTCACTTATTGTCGGCGATTTTGTGCTCAGGTTATAGACGGTGCCATTGGGCATCGTCACCTAAGCGCATGGTTCCGACAACGAGTCTTCCGACTCACGAATAGTCAAGCATAAGAACCAGAGTAACGGATAAGCCAGCACTTGCTTAAAAAATATATACATACTGGGCATTAATTCTTAAGTAGCAGGATACGACAACCACTGTTTTCCGCCTTAAGATTACATCACCAAGTTTTTTCAATGCACACTCCAGAGGTGAAACAAGAATTACAAAGTGTTTTTCACTCCTTGGGTGCAGGGGACTTGGAGGCCGCATCATCACCAGCCAGAGATTCACCCTCAATGTCGTCACTGTGAGGAGACTCGGAGGATTCAGGGTTGGCGTTGTCAAGAAAGTTCCTGGGCACGAAGACGTCGACGTCCACCAACTCGGCAACCCTGGTGTCATAACCCACGAGTGATGACATGATGGCTTCGTGATCGATCTCCTTGCCATCATCATCCACGTCGGGGATACCAGATGTCACCGTGTAGATGTCGGCACCTTCATAGTGCGCCTTCACCATGGACAACGCCATCCTTGCGCTAGCCCATGCACATGAAGATTTACAGCTTGCGACACGCTCGGGGGCTCGGCGCAGAATCTCCGAGTATTTCACCGCGGAGTCGGAGGCCTTGATATAAATTTGGAGGGGCTTGGCAATCTCCTTGGCTTTGGTGCTGGCGGTATTGATGAAGTTGCCGGCAAGAATCATGCATTCCTTGTCCGAAGGAGGCGAGCGGGTTAAACCCATAGGCGCTAAAAATTCCGACAAGGAGCGCATGATTTCAATAAAATTCTAAGTAACCAGACTACAGAACTACAAGGCGAAGAACACTTACTGAAGATGCTGTCCTTAGCCTGCCAGACGACGTCCGCTAAAGATTCCTTCTCTTGTTAGAGGAGCTTAAACGCCTCGCTATGGCGAAGGTTTTGCTCATCGACAGCTTGCTTCTGATCCTTTAGGATCGCAAGCTCCTCCAAGCGATTGATCTCCGTGGAGGCGGAGTCCTGCAGGGCTTTCATGGAATCCTCGTGCATCTTCAACATTTCTTCCCTCTCCTTTTTAAGGATCTTGTTCTCGCTGTCCAGCTGTTGGATGTGCTTGGACTGCTCGACAATATCCTTGGCCTTGGCTACATGCTCTGAAAGTCGGAGAAAACAAAGTACACAGTGAGTACTCAAAGAAGGAAGGCACAAAAGTAAGACGGAAGTGCGCAAAAAGAAAACAGACTCTTGTTTTTGATGATTTGTTCCTTCAAGATGACGGTTTTACCCTTTTCGGCTTCAAGATCTGCATCTTCTGATACTTGTTATTGGCCATGCCCCTTTGAGCATTCTCGTTCTGTGGAAACAAACACAAAGTCAAGTCGTTGTTTAGTCCGCTTAGAGCCTCTAGTCGGAAATATTCCACTTAGATGCTCGGGGGCTACAGCGAGAGTTTTTAATTTAGCAATATGCTTAGCTTTTCTTTAAGCATCTAGTCGGAGCTAATTCAGTTCTCAACTAGAAGCTTGGGGGATACAGTATAAAGTTTTAACTCGGAATCTGCTTAGCTTTTCTTTAAGCATCTAGTCGGAACTAATTCAGTCACAACTAGAAGATTGGGGGCTATAGTATTGAAAATTATAAACACTGCGTATGCTACTCTTAAAGCATCTAGTCGGAATAACTCATTCCATCTAAATGCTTGGGGGCTACGGTGAGAGTTTTTTCTAACTTAGTCACTTTTAGAGCATATAGATGTAAAACCAATGGTTTTCCATCTACATCCTTGGGGGCTATAGTGGGATACTCATATGAAATGCAAAAGGTAAAGTAAAACTTACAAGTGCGATGATCTTGAGGTTTGTAGCACTCTCGACCAGCAGCTTGCCAAAGGAAACACTGTTACTACGCAAGATGTCTGCTTGGCGGAGTAGCTCCTCAAGACCGCACGTCGGAGATGACGACACTCCTCTAGGAACCATAGTTGTGCTACCCGGCGTAAGCATCGGGTAAATAATCTTCGGCAATTCAAAGGGTTTCTGGGGAGTAGAGGCGCCGCCTTCGGCAGAAGTACCAGCACCCACCACTGCCTTGCCGCTACCGATGGCATCCTTAGCCGGAGCTTCAGCCATTTGAAGAGCAGCGCTTTCCTGCGTGGCCTGCTTGCCGACAATTGCGAATTCGGTAGAGGCGCCAGAATCCACTTCCATGGCGGAAGGGCCTGGTGCCTCCTGGACTTGGGAGTTTGTCGGAGCGGAGGAGGGCTTGACGGCAGGAGTAGCAGGGGCGATGGCGGGGGAAGAGTCGCGATGCAACATATCTTTAATATTTCTAGAAGCCCCAAGAGTCTTGGAGGACTTCTTGAGGCTGGTTGTGGCTTTCTTCCTGAAACGTGCAAAATGCATAAGTACAGGAATAAGACAGATAAAATAAGACAATGTCGGAGAATAAGAAGCTTACACTAGGGGGGGGCACTTTGGCAAACATCCCGGTGGCTTTCTTCTTTTCCGCCTCCAGGGCGGCACTACTCTTTTTGGAGGCTCCACCCTCCGTCTTCTTCTTCTTGCCTCCGTCGGCAACATCAGAGGTGGAGCTCTTCCGCTTTCGCACCAACGGGGCATCATCGTCGGACACGACCGTGACTTCATTCATCTTGGGATCGTAGATTTGGGCGGCCAGGTTGCCCTCCTCTAGATCGCTAAGCTGTTAAGTGAGAAATCATCGTGTTAGAAAAGATGATATTGGCAAGACGGAAAAACTGGAGCAATGTCATACACGGAAAATAAATACCTACCTTTGGGCACTTTTCGTCTACGAACATGTCGTAGGTGAGGGTGAAGCCATGCTTCTTGTCCTTCACCTTGACGATGTCCTTAAGGCAGAACTTGACGGAGTCGCTCAAGAAGTTGTCCTCGGAGATCCGAAGGGTATCCTTCGCCGCCGTGTACTCGATGCATAAGCTTCAGACGGCACAGAGGTTGGATCCACCGATGAACCAGACATGTCTAGGTCCAAGCCGGTTAGACCCGCTCTACAAACCACTCAATCGCCTTATTGCGAGAAGCGTTGAGGTCGGAGGAAGGAGGCATGGACCGCCATGTGGGGACTTCGGGCGGCTCGTCCACAAAGTTCTGATGCGTTACTTCTCGGCCCGCCAAAGGAATGTCGGGGCCGTAGAAGTACGTCCGCTGCCAATTTTTGCATGACTCGTGGCCGACGATGTCGGGGAACCGCCGGCCAGGACGGATCTTGAAGCTTATGGTGCCGCAGTTTCTAATCTCCTCCCTACTGTGTCCGGCTTCACGTTTGACGGTGAAGAAGTACACAAACAAATCTAACCTAGGCCTAATCCCTAGGTAACCCTCACAAAGTGTCGCGAAGTTGCTAAGCACTAAGATACTATTGGGGGAGAGGTTATGGGGTTGGACCTTGAAGTGATTCAAGCCGGACAGGAAGAAGTGAGAGATGGGCAGAGAAACGCTTTGAGGTACACCTTCTCTCCGGCTTGGGGAAAAGGGGTCACCTCACCGGCCGGCACCGCCCGCCAGGCGAGCCCCTCCGTCGCGGGGAGGTAACCCTCAGTGACCATCTCTTGGATGTCGCAGCCGGTGATGTCCGAGCCACGCCAGTCGCCTTTGTGCGAGACTGGCTCCTCTTCCAGGGGATCCAGCACCGCCAGGTTATGGTCGCCGCCGGTGGTTTCTATCACCTCCGATGCAGGGATAACCAGGCCCTCTAGGGGCACGACGACGGAGCTCGCCGGCTTCGCCGCGGCTTCGCTCGACGCCGCCATTGATGGGGATGAGCTGCTGCTAGCCATGGAGGAGAGAGAGGACGCGACTGGTGCAGAGAGAGAGTCTAGGGTTTCTCGAGGTGTTCGTGGAGAGATCGAGGAGGCGCGCGGCTGGAGGAAGAAGACGATGACGCAGGAGAATGGGGTGAAAAAGTGGCAAGTGTCCCACGATCGCTATTTATCTTACTCTATGTCAAGATTCGTGCAACTAATCGAACGGTTGCCAGAGACGACGCGTGTTCGTGAACGTCTTGTGATAATTTTGCCACGTCTCCAAACCGCCGCCTAACGGTTCAGACGCTTCATGCGGAAAAGCGGATATGATTACGTTCTCTGCATGTGTGAGTTACGAGGCGTCGCTGACCTACAACCTACGTCGCCTTAACTGACATGGTAGATGAGCCGTCCCATCGAAGATTCCGGCATAGATGGATTTAATCTGACAACGGGAGTGTACGATGGAAGATTCAGCATTTCTCCGATTTACTCATAGAAGACGGAGAAAACCTTTGCAGGGTTATTTGGGAGGACTACAAGATGTTGCTTGACGATTTGCCGACATCCATTTAGACGGAGCATTCCACGAGAAGTGGCAAGATGACGCAAGATCTCGAAGTTCTCCGGGGGCTACTGTTGGGGATACGCTATATGGGTATCCTCATAGCATGTCTCTTATCCGACTAACCCGGGTGGCCTATAGTCGGTAGCATGGCCTATGGCCTGCTGGGCGGCCCAGTTAGGTGGATCCAGAAGGGAGGCCCATGCCGGATAAATGAAGGCTTCGTGGAGTCACCAGCGTACCCGGAGCCTTGGAGTGCAAGATACACAAGACTAGTAATAGACGGTGTAGAACTCTGTAACCTGTCCGGCTAGGACTTTTTCCTGTAACCCTAGGATCAGACGACTATATAAGTCGGGCCTATGGGAGCCTTTAGGGCCACAATAACTTAGACTTTCTATTCACCTCGCACAACGAATCTAATCTCTGTAACTCAGCGTATTGCCATTATAGTGATTTATAGCAGGAGTAGGATTCCGCCACCGTTGTGGGATCTGAACCTGGGTAAGCTATGTTACCTCGTACCCGTTAACCGTCCGCCTTACCCCACGTCTCTAAACACGCACTTTGAGGACCCCTTCATGGCGTACTCGTCGGCAATACCACGACACATGGACTATTGTGTAATGATATTACTTCGTTTTCCACCCGCACGCAAGTGCCTGGTGGGCACCTCTGAATCGTTTCTATGTGGGTTTGGCGGGAATCGCTAAAACTTGCATAGGGCTGATCCGAGGGTGTTACAGAAGCCAAGGCCAAGATCGCTGATTTAGATATTAGCAAGAGATGTATCGCATCCAGCAGTAGTTTGGGGCAATCATATTTCGTGATGTCATGACTTCGGGGGGATCTTCTACGAAGGAAATATCCCGAATAATCGTGACATAGAAGATCGCCTAAAGATGCAGGGTGACTATAGGAAGTTCATGACGAGACAAGGCGTCCTCTCGTTCCCTGAGCCGAGCTAGAAGGCTTGATGTTGGCCTAGTTGTAGTTCCAAAATATAGATGACCTTTGTGTGTGTGTGGACAAGTGTACATGCTACTACTTATCTTATTAGGTTTATGAATTATCGCTTACTTCTTTTTCTTATTATTATTATATAAAAATCAATGCTTGGTTTTTTTGCTTACTTTTTGGTCCTTTGCTCACTTTGGTCCTTTTTTCCTTACTTTATTAGTCTTTTTTCGAGAATGCCGATGATTAAAATGTCGTGGCACACTATATATATGAATGTGCTACGACGAGATTGTGAGCCGTATGATATGCACAATTCCAAGTCTTGTGCATCCTACTTGGCTCACAGTTTCATCGTAGCATATTCTTGTGTCCAACGACCTATGTGTATATATATGAGGCATTCTTTTTGAGTTACTTTGTTTTTTTTTTAAATAATGCCGATGATTGAAATGTCGTGGCACACTATATATGTGAATGTGCTACGACGAGATAGTTAGCCTTGTGATATGCACAGGTGTTGTGCATCCTACTTGGCTGACTATTCCGTCGTAGCATATTCCTGTGTCCAACGACCTATGTATATATATATATATATACGAGTCATTTTTTTCGAGTTACTTTGGTCTTTTTCGAGAATAATGCCGATGATTGAAATGTCGTGGCACACTATATATGTGAATGTGCTGTGATGGGATTGTAAGCCTTGTGTTATGCACAAGTCCAAATGTTATGCATCCTACTTGGCTTACAGTTCCATCATAGCATATTCCTGTGTCCAACGACCTAGCTAGTTATATATGAGGCATCCTTTTTGAGTTACTTTGGTCTTTTTTGAGAATGTCGATGATTAAAATGTCGTGGCACACTATATGTGAATATGCCGCGATGGGATTGTAAGCCTTGCACAAGTCCATGTGTTGTGCATCCTACTTGGCTTACGGTTCCGTCGTAGCATATTCCTGTGTCCAACGACCTAGTTATATATTCGACATGCTTTTTTGAGTTACTTTGGTCCTTTTGATTTGGGAGTAAGTGTATCTTCATATGCGACTTTAATTATACATGTTTTTTAATCACCGGTTAATTATTATTGTCAACTTGTAAATGACGTGGTATGTCGTGTACAAGGGACGAGTTTCCGGAGTCTACGACATTGGGAAAACTGCCGGAGACAGGTGCACCGTTTCAGCGGCAATAGCTACAAAGGGTACAACACTATGACGGAGGCGGAAGTTAGATACACGCGCTATCTAGCGAGAGTTAGGACGAGGAACCGGATGAAGACCTACACCTTCGTCGCGGTAATGCTTATCGTCTTTGGTTGTTTATCCCGCGCTTGTTTCTAGCTAGTTTAGATGTCTAGGCGAGCTCTAACTTGTTCGAGACATATGTATTCGTATGTCACCAACTATTTTGTAACTTGATCGAAACAATGTAACTTATACTATGTATTCATGTATGTGACTTATCTATATGTATTTGTTTCAATCTTGTTTTGCAAATTGTGTGTATATATATAACTGTATATCTTATATCTGTGTGTATATCTGTTTGTAATATTGTATATAATCTGACTCTGAAATTAAAAAAAAACAAAAAAACACGCCCGTAACGCACATGACATAGTTTTAGTGACGCACCGCAACTAAAGCGCACCAGCGCAACTTAGTGACAAACTGTAATGTGCGCCACAGAAGATCCTAGCTGTAGCCAACTGGTAGGTGCGCCACGGATGACCTTTCCAGGTGCGTCATAAATGGCTTTTTTCCTAGTAGTGCACGGTCGTCCAAATCATTTTAAACGGGCATATAGACGAGCCACCAGAGATGCGCTAAGTTGGCTGAAAGAAGCAGAATTTAGGATGAGTATTGCGAAAGGAGCTTCTAAAATTTGCTCCAGCATTTAGGAGGATTCTTTCATAAATTTTCTACGGCCCGATGGCAAAGAAATAAGATCAAGCGTTTAAAATATGGCAAGAATGTCTCGCTTGAGGGTGTTGCTGATCTAAGTCCTATGATTTCAGACTATCTTGCAAGGTTGTTTAGTATTGAAGTGGATGAATCAGACCTAATTTAATTGGGTTGGTTACTCTGTGGGTAACCACGGCAACGAATGATGAGTTGCCAAAGCCATACACTACAGAGGACGTTAAAAGGGCAATGTTTTCTATTGGAGTCGTGAAGCACCTGGTTCGGATGGTCTTTGTGCTCTTTTTGTTTAAAGTATTGGAATATTCCGGAGAATGTGTTGACAGATGAAGTGTTGGCAGCGATAAACATAAAGGAAATTCCAGACGAGTGGAATGATATAGTAACTGTTCTCATTTCAAAAGTTTAAGCTCAAGAGAAAATAATTCAATTTCGACCAATTAACCTGTGTATCTTGCTATACAAAGTTATCTCGAAGATGATAGCTACTCGACCGGAAGTTTTTTTATGAGGTGATCTCTCAAGTACAAAGTACATTCGTTCCACGAAAACTAATTATAGATAATATAGTATCGGCCTATAAGAGTATGCATACCATCAAAAACAAGAAGAAGATTGTGCTGTTAAATTGGATATGTATAAAACTTATGATCAAGTAGAGGGGGTTTTCTTGGAGGGGAGGCTTACACATCTTGTTTTTGTTTTTTGAAAAAGGAACATAGTCTTGGCTCAACATGCAGACTTTTATTTCCTCATTGAGTAAAGGTTATATAAAAAGATTACATTATGAATTACTCAAAGTCTCGACTTGTATCAACCATCTAAAAAGTAAGGATGATATGAAGTGACACTGCATCAACATGATATCCCGATCTCAGTACACTAGATGCACTGGTTGCATATATCCCGTGCAACCATCTCTAGTTGGTCGCTTGCAACCAATATCCAAAGCTCGACACTTGTCCGTTGGCTGAAGGTAAGATCACATACGTAGTGAGAGAAATGACCTGCAAAAATACGAGCGCGGGGCATGTTGAATGTAACTTTCCGGGGGAGGGGGGGGGGGAGGGGGATGGCCCCCGATAAGGTCAAGAGGTATAAAGATAAAGTTGACCAGGACTAAGCTTGACCGACATACCCAAGACGGCATTGACCGGCATATGCAAGCCGAC
This sequence comes from Avena longiglumis, assembly GCA_030063025.1. Classification (NCBI taxonomy): domain Eukaryota; kingdom Viridiplantae; phylum Streptophyta; class Magnoliopsida; order Poales; family Poaceae; genus Avena; species Avena longiglumis. Next base: position 96,954,647 of record CP125976.1, read on the forward strand.
ATATGATATGTCAGCATAACATGTATTATTTCTTATGCACAGGTTCACCAAGGTCGAGTTATGTTGGCAAGAGTCGACATATGGTCATAAACTATATGCCGGCCTCAAGGTCAATGCTCCTGCCTGTTCCCAGGAAATCTGGAAGAGATAAGCACGTCTCCATCAGGCATGCCCCTAAATGACGAAGGCAATGTCACGTCGAGAATTTTCAGGAGGTAACAATGTTAGAGAAATAGTTGGAGGTCATGGGCACGCCAAGTCCCATGGCTGACAAGAACGGTATATGGGTCTAGCCAACGACTTTTGCTACAACGTATTTCTATCATATTCCCTACCAGGTCAGCCCTAACTGTACCATGGGCACCCCTTTATAAGGTGCACCAGGGCCTCTCCCAAAAGAGGGTCGGTCATTGGTTCACTGAGAGAGAGAGAAAGAGTAAGAACACCTTCTTCCTCCTCTCAGATACAACTGCATGAGTATTTGTAGATACAATATGATAATGTTTACGAGATCTATCATGCATGAGTAGAGTTTTTATCTCCCAGAAGAGCCCTGAACCTAGGTATATGATATGTTCAGTTGATTGTTTATTCTCGTCCGTGTGTAGATTTTACTACGCTCTTCCTTCTCGGATTTCTCTAGCATCCATACGGCCTCAACTCAAGCCATCCAATGTTATTTGTTGTGACACCACCACAACAGTAATATCATTGAACACATTTCAAGTGGCCTCATAATAAAGCACAAGCTGCTACTCGGGTTTGGATTTTATCTTTCTTATTACCCTTGTAAACCAATTTAAAAAAATATTAGTAGCGTATTTGGGTGGAGATAAATTCAAAGGCATATAAACTATACGTCAGATAATCTTCGTGGAGGGGCACATAATAATGTTGTGTATTGATTCATGTTGATCACAAAATAACATTTCTTACTATCATGTCAATTTTTTTTAGTCAAATTGTCTCTTACGAGGAGCACTTTTTTATGTAAGGACCACGTGAAAATCTTTATTTTTAGTGGCACATTCATTTTCCAAATATATTTACATAGAAAACTATGTCGTTCATGTATCTAAAAACATGGATTTGACCGGATCCTGAATTTGTTAGCTTCCACACAAACTCATCAAGTTGGACTCCCGAATCAATCCCCATCGATAGCCAACGATGCGGGACACCTATGCTTGGATGCCTCCATCGGGATGCTTAACCTCCTCCTCCTCCTCCTCAGTATTTGTAGAAGTAGCGAGGATGGCAACCCAGCTGCCATTTCAAAGGAACGGAGTGGATGTCATCCTCCAACCCAACAAGCTTGTGGTCTTGGCCTTGCGCTTGCATAGCTAGTCGGCGATGCCGACTCGCAAAGGGCAATTACAGAGGAATTGGCCCCGTAGTTTGTGCCAGTGCATCTCCGCTGACAGTCGCTATCTCGCCCGACACAGACTCCCATGTGTCCTCGACGCCCTTGCGTCTTCTTGCGTTATGGACAGCTGCCCCTTGACAACCGCCGTGCCACTGTGATCTCGAAAGCCGCCAACCCCAGTCCCTCCGTCGTGTGCGCTCTAGCGGTGACTGGTGCATGCCGTCTTACCTAATGTCGACGATTAGAAAGATCCCATAATTGATTGGGATGCTCCCCTTCTCGCTCCAGCTATAGCCGAAGTCCATGCCGATCTACTCGAACAAGCTGCCTTGCCATTAGTTGAAGTGGGACAATGATGCTTGGTAGCATAGCGGCGACGACACCAGGGGCGTGGCACCACTGGTTCTCATGGAGGAGAGCGCACGACACGAGCAACACCAGCCGACGCATCCATGAAGATGAGGCCACTGGGACTGCACGCCACCCTGGAGCGCGACTACACCCATGCGGACAGAGCCGCTGCAGCACATAGTGATCGGTGGGAAAACACCCTGCTCCTTTAGCATAGATAATTAGGGTTCTTTTTGTAAAACAAAGAGCCTGGAATAGAAAATTAGCAAGGTTCTTTTTGTAAAATGTTGTCTACATGGCATCAATCAATTTGGTCAAAACATGTCCAATGTTCGATTTAGACTAGGATCGAATACTTAGGGATTTTGACTTTATGGTTTAGATCATGACTGAATACCTGAGGGTGCAAATGCTAGAGGATTTCGATTTCAAGGTTTAAACCGTTGAGAGACTCTATGTGTTCAATGTTTGAAATGAGCCCTTTTCTCTTAATTTTATAGGCAAACCCAGTACGAACCTGATACCTGTTATCTCAAACACCCTGGTTTTACTTTACACATCACGTTGTACACGAGTTTGGACATTACAAACATTTTGTACACATTAACAAAGCGTGCATCACTCAGCGACTCATACGTACGCAAAGCGTGCACAAAAACAGAGTAAAGTTGGCATGCCATGCAACGGAATCCGTCGTGACACGCGCACTAATAACCACCTTCCCAAACAAACAGTGGCACCCCGGGGGGGGGGGGGGGGGGGGGGAAGAGATCGAGCGGAACATTCCAAATTTCCAACGATTCGGGCGTGGGAAAGGCCGTGTGGTGTGGCCTGGGGAGGGAGAAAAAGGCGGGTGGAGGGAAAATAAATAAGGAAAGAAAAGGGAAACCATCAGCGGAACAAACGAGCGCCGCCCACCACCCACCACCAGCCAGGTCGTCTACCCAACGACGCTACACGCCGCTAGAGAGAAGAGAGAAGGGGGAGGGAGCCAGCGCCCAGCAGCCAGCCGCAAAAAGCTTTGTCGCGCGGAAACGATTAAAAAAATCCCCCCACCCCACCCCCACCCCGCGTGCGACGAAGCCTCGAGACGCCTGGCCGAGGCGACGAGGCGGGGAGAGAGACAGGTAGAGAGAGAGAGGCACACGCAGAGGGAGAGAGAGAGAGAGAGGGGGGAGAGGGTGTGTGTGTTGTGCGGGGCAAACGGTCCGAATCTCGCGATCCCCAAATCCTGAGGTGTCGGAATTAGCCGATTCGGGGCACGCCGGCTGCGGCGGCGGAGGCGGAGGCCGAGGGGCGGGAGATTCGGCCGATCGGGGAGCTCGGGGGCTGGGATTCGTGCTGCGATTCGGGGGCTCCTGCTCCTCTGCTCGGGCGCGCGGGCGGGACTGGGAGGTGGGTGGTGGGCCCGGGCGGGGCGGGGCGGTTGACTGGGTGGGTGGGTGGATGCTGTCCGTGAGGAGACGGCAGGAGGATGCGGGCGGCCCCCTGGGCGGCATGTACGACGACGCCGAGCTGGAGGAGGGGGAGGCCTGCGGCGACGACACCGCCTTCGTCGACCCCGACGTCGCCCTCTCTTACATTGTGAGTGCTCGCCGTGCTCGCCCCCAGCTGCTCGCCTCCTTCCACTGCACTTCCACATGCTTGTTTTGGTAGATGACTTAGATGTGACTTAGATGTAGCATAGCAATTTAGTGCAACCAGTCGCTTTATTGCCCCCCATTCGAGTCAGCAACGGACGGGAATGCCTTGTTTGCTTGATTCTCCGGCTCTGCAGGAGTGATTGCCACTCTCGTTGGTGGATCATTTAAACTCTGCGCAGTTTGCGGATTTAGTTCAATCGGTACGCGAAGCACACCTGAATTGGTGGGTCATTTATAGTTTACGCAGCTTGTCACTCTGTCGACGGTGATTAATTTATCTCGGTAACGGTTTTACGATGCTAGGTCACGCAGTACTAGAAGCAGTCTCATTTGGTGGATCATTTAAAGTTTACGCAGTTTGCCGCTTTGTTGATGATGGTGATAAGTTTGTATAGGTAACGGTTTTACTGTGCTAGTAGTTTACATGGTAGCGGAAGCAGTCGCATTTGGTGGATCATTTAAAGTTTGCGCAGTTTGCCGCTTTGTTGTTGATGATGATAAGTTTGCCTAGATAACGGTTTTACTGTGCTGGTTCACATGGTACCGGAAGCAGTCGCATTTGGTGGATCATTTAAAGTTTACGCAGTTTGCCGCTTTGTTGATGATGGTGCTAAGTTTGTCTAGGTAACGGTTTTACTGTGCTAGTAGTTCACATGGTAGCGGAAGCAGTCGCATTTGGTGGATCATTTAAAGTTTGCGCAGTTTGCCGCTTTGTTGTTGATGATGATAGGTTTGTCTAGATAACGGTTTTACTGTGATAGTTCACATGGTACCGGAAGCAGTCGCATTTGGTAGATCATTTAAAGTTTGCGCAGTTTGCCCCTTTGTTGATGATGATGCACGATAAGTTTGTCCAGGTAACGGTTTTACTGTGCTAGTTCACATGGTGCTGGAAGCAGTCGCATTTGGTAGATCATTTAAAGTTTGCGCAGTTTGCCCCTTTGTTGGTGATGATAGATTTTTCAAGTAAACGATTTTATAATGTTGTTGTTATGGAAGAAAAAGTGAACCACTTAGTTGGACGGGGTGCTAGTTTTGGTGTGGAAGTACTAATTTGGTTTTGGCCAGTCTCTGTTTGAGATCACCACCGTACCTTCATTACGACCCTTGAACATAAATTATCAAAACATGTACTCCCTCCGGCCCATATTAATTGACTTGGATTTGTCAAAAATTGGATGAACCTATATACTAAATAGTGTCTAGATTCATCTAAATCTAGACAAATGTGAGTCAATTAATATGGGTCGGAGGGAGTATTTATTCTGAGCTTAAGGTCAACAGTTGCTTCCACTTCATATACTCCAATGTTGAACTTCAAACTTTCAATATGTGCTGTAAAAGATTTGATTGGAAATGAAAAATGGTTCAAGTCACTGGCTTTTGATTTACTTCAAAAAGGGCTTGTTTGGAATTGTCAAACGGATCACTATAGCTTTACTCTCATGTAGCTCATTGTTTGTACGAAAAACCGGCAACGTGTGTGCGAATAGTGACCAGCAATTTTAATACAATGAAAAGTCACTAGCAACTTTAGTTTGAAGGTGATATACTGTACCCACAATCATATTTGTCGTGGTCACTATTTTTATTTTGTGTGTTTCTGGTGTGTTTTGTTTAGGATGATAAAATCAAAGATGTATTAGGCCATTTCCAGAAGGACTTTGAAGGAGGCGTGTCTGCAGAGAATCTAGGTGAGATGTTGAGCTGTTGCTGCAGTCAGCGTGATCTGCCTTCATTCATTAAACATTACGCTAATCTTTGACAGGATCAAAATTTGGTGGATATGGTTCATTTTTGCCTACACACCAGCGTTCCCCTCTCCTCCCCCCAACTAGAAGTCCACCTAAGGCGGCAAACCTTGGTCCAAGATCTCCTTATCACCAGTCTATCGAGGTGCTTACCTTAGCTAGCTCTGGCTGTAATGTTCTGGAATACTATCGTATGAACATAAATTCATATGGCATTGATGGTAATTTATAATGTAGGCTGCGCCTCAGAACCCAACGGCTGTGGCGGTTCCATCTGTTTCTCAGAACAATGGTTCTGTGGCACCTTCTTCGGGTGATTCAATTAAAAAAGAAAGATATGAAAGCGCAACAGCTAAAAGGAGCACTAGCACTCAGGATCCTTCATATGGTTCATCTAAGTCTAGTGAACAGAACAGATTTAAAGTCAGGATAAAAGTTGGTTCTGACAATGTCTTGGCGAGAAATAATGCAGCTATTTACAGTGGTTTGGGCCTTGATATTTCTTCACCTTCATCTGTGGAGGATAGCCCTGATGGCTACAGGGGCCTCTCTCCGGAATTCGACAATGTGCAACTTGAATCCCCCCGAACCATTCTTCAGGTAAAGTACTGCATGATAACTGTGTTACCCTTTTTTATTTATATTTCAGTATGAACGGTTCAACGGGTGAATAAACACTTTCATTGTTTAAACACATCCGCACAGATCATGACATGCTTTTCAGTTCCTGGAGGCTTCTTACTATCCCCACTGCAAGGCAGTATTTTGCAACTGACAAAAAGGGTTGTGCCTTCATCAAAGAAATGGGAAACAAGCGTGGACATAGAAAATGCACAGGAAGCATGTGAAGGGCATGTGGTTAAGAAAATGAAGCCTGACGGTAAGAAAAAGAAAGCCATAGAGACGAAGAGATCAAATAACACAAGTGATGGAAGTGCAGTTAAGAAAAAGGAGATCGATATAGAACTACTTACTGGTCCGAAGATCATATCAGAAGCTCTCAACATACCGTTGCTGTCTAGTTCCAGAGGCATGGAGACAAAGGGCGAGAGTCAATTTGAAGAGGAGACATCAGGAAAACCTTTGGAAGGAAATAATGATTCCCGATCGAAAGAATGGGCTATAAACAGCAACAGCAAGACAATCAAAGCTGAAACTGTCAAAGCAGAGAGAACGGAATGTTTAGAAAGTGGTGGTTTTGGCAACTCAGAAATGGAAATTTCAGCAGTAAAAAGGGAACTGAAACCCATGACAGAAAAGATAGCGTCAACTTTAGAAGAGATGAATACAACTAATGACACAGATTTGCCGTTGGATAGGAAGCAGGAAAGAAGAGTAAAACCTGAGAGTAAAAGCAATGGTACTGGAGTTAACTTTGAAGATAACACGGTTGTAGATGAAAGAGCTCCTGCTGTTTGCAGGAGCATGGAAAAGGTTCCTAGCAAAGAAACTTCACTTTATGATACAAATTAAAAATAACACCAAGAGTGAGGCCAAAAGAATCCATAGGGAGCAAAAGAAGAATGCTCCAACATCTTCTGATCTCCTGGATGCTGACAATGGTGTTCGTTCTTCTGCTGCAGTTAAAGAGAGGAAACATGATTCTCAGTCCAAATCTAGCCACTCTGGAAAGAAACCCAAAGCAAAATCACATAGAGATGTCAGGGACAGTTTGCCTGAAGGATCTTATGGATGCAAGGAGGAAGATATAGTGGAGAATGGAGGTGCATTGGGGGAGTTACTGCCAAAGGAGAAGTCAATGAGCAAAAGGGATTTTGATATGCCTGGGGCATCAAAGAGGGAGATTTCGTCTAGTGCAAGGCATGATAGACATACAGCTTCTGAGGAGCAGAAGATGCATGTACCTCCAGCTTCTGTCTCAACTGCAAATGCAGTTCCTGCACTTCAAGTTCCAGTTGTGATAAAGGAACATTGGGTTCAATGTGACATATGCCAGAAATGGCGTCTCTTACCATATGAAACGGATACTACTACCCTTCCAAAGGAGTGGAAGTGTAGCATGCAACTTTGGCTGTAAGTTCAAGTTCATATACAACTGTTTATACTTCCTGCTCTCTTTTACTGCTTCTATTCTTCTCTCAACAAGTTTATCACTAGGTAGCATGTAACCAGCGCGCTTTATTATCAGGAGTTTGTATGATTGGCTGCTTTTAAACTACTATACTTGTATTACAAGCGGACACATTTTCCTGTTCAAGCTGAACACAGGAAATAAATGATTGGAATTTGGATAGATCTTTTTGTGGGTTTCTGCCTTATTATATTACATTCTCAATTAAACTGTTAGGTTGCAGTTTATACTATTTTCACATTGAAGCGGTATCTTTTAGCACTGTAATGTTTCTCCATGTTTATAAGTTCATGAACACTTTCTTCTTTTCTGAAGAGCTAGAATTTGGAAATTTTGCAGACCTGGGATGAATAGGTGCGATGTTGGTGAGGATGAGACTACGAATGCTCTCAATGCACTATACGTCATACCAGCCCCTGCCAACGGCATTCCTCCAGTTGGTCATCCTCACGTTGCTTCTTCAGGACTAACAACAGCCAGTTCGTTCAGTGTAAATGGACATGCTGAACAGAGTAGGAAAAGGAAAAGTCTTCCAGGTGATAGAAGTAGTGTGATTGAAGGTTGTCACTCATCACAAGCTTCAGCTTATCCATTGAGCAACCAACATGCTCCTACTAGAATTAAAAGTACTGCTGATAGTAACCAGTATCCCACTGAGAGAAATTCTGTGAGCAAATCAGTTGACCCTTTTACTGAAAAGAAGAAGTCCAAGAGTAAGAGCCGTGGCAGCTATTCTGATGGAGGTTCTGTTACTGTTCCCCCTTCTATTATTTCAGTTATATTTGATACACTATCTTCCTGCTTGCTTTTACTATGCCTTGTATTTACATTTATTTGGTGACAATACAGGAGATCTTGTGGAAAGACCCAAGAAGCATTCAAAAGGAAAAAGTAAGAGAGAGATGGATCATGGTGAATATAAAGCTTCTAAGAAAATTAAAAAGGAGGATCGGCATCGTTCTAGCAGAGATCGGAATGGTAAATATGATTTAGCTAGTGGAGACATTGCTGATGAGGCCGAGGCTTTGCTTTTAAAGGAAACAACCTTAAACAATTTGGGTGAAAAGAGTGATGTTCCTTCATTAAAGCAAAAAACTGCTCCGAGGTATGATCACTTGGAGAAGTCCAAGAGAAACAAGGAAGATGATGTAGTTCTTTCTGAAGACAGGAACAAGGAAATATTTCACACCTCAGATGCACAAAGATCAGACATTTCTAGCAAGAAGAGGATAGTGAAGGAATGGGAGGAGAGTCAGCACAACTCAATAGCTCATGTGAGCAATGGAATCACAGCGAACCACAGTTCTGCTGCCAAGGAAACCTATAAGGATCAGAACTTGAAGGAAACAAAGTCAAAATTAAAGAAGTCCGAAGAATTGTATTCAACCACGGATTCTAGATCAGTAAAAGGTCAGATTTTATCTCATAATGGAGGGCATGTTAACAATGAACTGCCGAGGATAGCACAGATTTTATGGGTAAAAGAGCTCCGTCCGACTTATTAGTAAAGCGATCTTCTGAACAGGCTTTAGACTTGGTCGGACCTGCTTCTAGTGACATGGCCCACATTCAGACTACAGCCGTGACTTCAAGTTCTTCAAAAGCTTCAGACTCACAGAAGAAGAAACAGAACTCCCATGTTGTGAAGACTTCGCCAATTGAGTCAGTTTCCTCATCACCAGTGAGAAACTCTAACATTGATAAGCTCCCCCATAACAGAATATTGGAGAAAGATGGACCTATCAATGCTAACTCAAGCACCATGCTGAGTTCAGTAAAGTATCTGAATAATGAAGCTGGTTTAGTGGACAATATTCGGCAGGTTAAGAAGTCCAAGGATAGTCTGCTTGCAGGTGAAACTGTCTTGCATGGTTCTTTGCAAGGAATTTCTGAAAAAGATGATGATCTGGTTCAGTTAACTCGAGGTCACGCACCCGAAAAGATTTCTGTGAGAAAGGGCTTGGATGATGATCCACATCATGCATCTGGGAGAAAGGATTTTGTGAATGGCTCCAGTGCATCTAGGGGTCATAACCACTTGCATTCTGGTGATAAAAATAGCTTGCGCACTGATGGCTCTTGATTGCAACCTAGGGCTGCACTCCTGGACGCTAAAGGAGATACAGTTGTGAATGGTAATAAGAAAAGTGCAGCTTCCATCCAAGACAGAAATGGATCAACTCATTGCCTCTCGGATGGGAATTTCCAACCAGAGTTGCCACCCGGAAAAGATAAATCATATCCCAAGAGTAATAGGCAAGATACAGAGAAGCCCAAAGCCCAAATGGTTCCTTCACCTTTGAAAGAAACCCACTCCACTCCAGTAAAATCTAATGCGTCAAAATTAACACCACAGTCAAGGAGATGCAATGATGAAAATGGAGGGCAAAAAGGTGTTTCAAAACAGGGTACTTCAAATCCCGCAGACACTTCCAGTCCAGCTAGGAAAGATGGTAATTCAACTGCATATGCTCTCAAAGAAGCTCGGGATTTAAAGCACAAGGCTAACCGTTTAAAGGTTGTTCACCGTTGTTTTTCTCGTACGAATATGCTACCTTTTGTCGTGTAAGGCCCTTACAAACTTTCTCTGCAGAAAGAAGGAAAAGATCTTGAAAGCACAAGGCTTTACTTTGAGGCAGCCTTAAAATTTCTGCATGTCGCATCACTTCTGGAACCTCCTAGTATTGATGGTGGGAAACAAGGCGATGCAGCTCAGAGCATGTATTCTGATACTGCAAAACTCTGCAAGTAAGCCATTACAAAAGTATATGATATATTGTTCTAATTGCCAAGCTATTTCATTTTTGTGAACAAACTCCCTAGTTATAAATTGGGAATTAGTGCCTGGAAGTGCTTGTTCTGCATGACCTGACTTTAATGGGCACTATTATCGCTTGGGTAGTCTGATAGTTTTCACAATACAGTTAAATAGCCTGACGGTAGTTGCAGTACAGTTATATTTATATTACAAAGCTGATGCAATATTACTAAATTTTGGCAGCTGGATATAGGAAAAAAAATGCTCCAATAACAGTATAATTCTCCATGCTGTCAAAATTATAATCCGAAGCCGTTGCTTTGTGTAACAGTACTCACGTTTTTAGGTGAAGAGTGGTCAAATTTGGTCACTGTACTTAATTGTATTTTTTTGCCCAGCTTTGTTGCTCACGAATATGAAAGGTGCAAGAAGATGGCTGCTGCTGCTTTAGCATATAAATGTGTCGAAGTAGCTTATCTCAAGGCTGCATACTACAAGTACCCTATTGCAAGCAAGGATCGACAGGTGTTGCAGGCAGTTGTACAGACTACACCAGGTAGTTGATCTAATTAGTGAAATTTAAGTTTATGTATATTGTGAAATGCAACTCACAGTGTAGGTTTCAAAAAACATTTAACTGGATTAATGCAAAAATTAGACTAGCATGCCTTGCCAAACAAATCTGAGTATCATCTGTGAAAAAATAAAACCAGAGTATCGTATTTTCTTGGTGTATCCTGCTATCATATCATGACTCTTTCTTCTCTGGATGTTTTTATTTGTTCGACTCAATATTGTTACTTTTGTAGGTGAATCACCATCGTCTTCTGCCTCAGACATTGATAACCTAAATAACAATGGATTATCTAAGAAGGCCCCTTCAAACAAGGATGCTAATTCACCTCAAGTTGCTGGGAATCATTTGTTACTGGCTGTTCGCAATCAACCACACTTGACAAGGTTACTAGCTTATGTAAGTTCTTGAATAATCCTGACTAGCACTTCAATAAAGTTCCCCTTTATAGTGATGTTTTAATGGTTTATGACAATTTCGTAATATGTCAACAATGTAGTAGGAGTAATTAAAAAACCCTCATAGTATGTTATGCCTAATCAGCTGTTCTTTATGGTCATTGTGCGTCTAGGCCTTGATGTCTTCTTAAGTATACGACACCCAATAGGATAATGATCAATGCAATGGAACATATACGGTGTATTCTACCACTAATTGACTAACTTATAGTGCGTCCTACAACCATGTTTATGTTAGAAAGTCGTTAACTAGTGATTTTGTTGCACTCCTGCTAATTATGAATTGTTAGTTCTTTTTTCTGGTTGCGGTTAGAGCAGCCAATAATGCTACGCTGGTTTCATATAGAAATCTGAAATTAGTGCTTTTGAACAAAAACGGCACCATTTTTGTCTTTTTTGTTTACCAGAGTACAGAAATTGGTCAGAAATTTTCGGAGTTGAATTTATTTTGGAGGGAAATGGTAACATTGTGTGTGATAGTTGCTCTTGCTGCATGGCAGTAGCAGTGGGGATAGTTGTGAGCCTCGTGAGCATTGAGTGGATATATATGAATTGAAATCGATGTGAACTTCCAGTATCAGATATACCTCCAGTCGAGTTGTATGAAGCAAATTTCTTAAAAGTGGTTAGTACTTAGTAGTCTAGAGTTTTGAGCATTGCAACATATAGTTTTGGGAATAACTTCCATAAAACAGCAAACTGGATAGATCTTGGCAATCATAAGCAACTGGCTCGCTTTGTGGTGAACTGTCAACTATGTCCTGGGAAGAACGTGTTGTCTTGAGCAATGGCCTTATTTCAGGATAAGCTGCACCCACATTGGATGGGATCATCCCTTTGTGGTCCAACCTTGTTCTTGACACTCAATTGGCATTTATGTAATTGTGTGGCAATGAACGAACTCAATATGTTACTCAAACAGTCATACCAGATTAGAATGTTAAAATGGAATTAGAATCAGATGAGCCTAATCCATTCATGAAACCAAACACCTGTTGAAATAAGACAACACTACTTTCAAGGCATGCATTATGGTTCATTGGTTCTTTAATGAGTCTGGATCTGATGTTATGTTGTTATTTTGTTAGACGAACGATGTCAATTGTGCCTTCGAGGCAACTCGGAAATCACAGATGGCAATTGCTTCTGCTGCTGGCAACCATGAAAAGGGAGTAGATGGTGTTTCTTCAGTGAGAACAGTTCTGGATTTTAACTTCAGAAGTGTGAATGATCTACTCAGACTTGTGCGTCTTTCAATGGAGTCTATCAGCTGCTGACATGTTCAGAATTGAAGAAGATGACATGATGGCAGTATTTAGTGGAGAAGTTCAATAGTGCAGAATCCTTAGGTCTTTTCTTTTAGGCATGCTGGTTAATTTGTACAGGAAGTGGTTTTGCGATTGTTCTTATTTTTGTTTCCTTAGTGGCATCCCACTATTATGCATAGTCTCTGGCAGCCTAGCATCTACTTGGATGATCTGAACAGTCTAGCAAATGAGGCAGCTGAAGATGAGCTTCGTTGCACTACAGTTGCAATCCTTTGGACACTCGAGGCATGTAACTCTCAGATTGCGGTTGATAGGCAATGCAAAATATTACCTGGAAAATGGCTCCTTCTCAAGCACTCTCCTTGCCTACATGCTGTAAATCATGTGGTCTGTCACTGAGCTGACTTATGGTTGAAGAGTATGTTAATTCTTCTTTGTACTGTACAAGATGATGTGTTCCCTGCTTAACAGTTTTGACGGTATGTTCAGTTTTATCACAAATTCGACAACCTATTGGCATTCCATAATGTTCACATAATCTTCATTCTTGAGCAGGGGAGAGGTCAACAGTGTCAATTAAGACTGCAAACCAAGAAAACAGCTAGTGGTGTTTCTTTTTCTGTATTTTTATGATGGCATGTATCCTGGAGAAAGTTCAAGCAGGTATGTTTACTAGTATTTAGTTCATTAATTGTTATGTTGACATCCATGTTTGCTTGCACCTCAAGAAAGTTCAAATGATCGTCTTCTTGAATGAATGTCTCTTGGTATTTTATAGTGGTGAAAAATGATTATCAGAGCATTCATTAATAGAACTAACTTGTCATGATATATAAGGATCCCATTTTTAATTAAACAATTTGAAGTCCCCATTGTTACTGAGATAGTATTATAACAATGTGTTCTCCTTAAAATTATACCAACCAATCCTGTAATTTTGCAAGAGTGGTACGGGCTTTCAGTCAATCTCCTGTTTGGTATTTTGGGGTTTGTTGTGCATCCTTTTTTTTTGTAATTCAGGGATATCATAATCATAAAAAATCGGTACTTAATATTGTCAATTACACATTGTTGTTTCGAAGCTTCCTTTACCATGTAACTTGTTTACTACGGCATAAGTCTGATACTCCCTCTGTTCGGGATTATAGGTCCTACGCGCATACCTAGGTTGTTAATTTGACTAACAAAACATAACTTATATATTATAAAAATTATATCATTAAAAAATATAACCTCTAAAGTTTCTAATGGTATAATTTTTGTAATATACTATTTATATTTTGTTGTTCAAATTAGCAACCTAGTTATCCGCGCGGGACTTATAATCCCAAACGGAGGGAGTACAAGCTAGAACTGGTTTACCACGATTTGTCTATTTAGAAAGATCCATGGTCATGTGTATATCTTATTGTAGACTTTCAAAGTTCTAAAACTATACCTCACCTTGCCACTGCCCCTGTTTGATCACATGGACTAATAAGCTGAAATAAAAAAGCACACTGCTTGTTTCTTAGTTCTACTTTCACCTGACACAATGATGGTGCCTTTTCTTTTCAGGTTTCAAAGAAGTAACCACTTGGACCATCACCTGTGTATGAACATTGTACAAATATTTTTCATGTGCAATAGCCTAACCCGTTTTTTCATTATCAATACCACAGACTGTCAGCAGCACATGTACATGTATAACCCTATAAAGGCTCGGACTCTGGTCAAGTTTTAGTCCTCGTTACTCATCTTGCAAAGCTGGCCTGTTTCACATTTGGTTGTTTAAGATATTGTAGAACTAACCTTGACTAAAAAATGTTTTGCAGAATGCAAAATAAGTCTTGTGTGTTCTGTACTTTGTAGCATGGCCCAGTTTGAGTAAAGTGATGTTAATTGCTGTCTCTTCTCAGTGTAATTTTTTCGTGTCACAGATAATTTTGAATTTAAGAGTTTCTGAGACATCAGGAAACACTGGACTTTTCCATGCACAAATAGTTCTTCAAAAGTTTCATCTCCCAGCCTAACCCCTCGGCCACTCTGTATATCTCTTCCGTGAGCGGATGCGTCGTGTCGTCTGATGAGAACTTGTGCAAATGCGTGGACTCGCGGTTGCCTGCGCCAAAGTCCACCCAACTGAACCCGATTTCCTTCCTTACGCCTCTGTCCCTCATCTGCCTTCTCACCTTTGCAACGCCTCCCCAGTCCCCCTTCTCAGCATAGATGTTGGACAGCAGAACGTAGGCGCCTGACTCTTCTGGCTCAGTCTCTGTTAGGATGTTGGCGACTCTCTCGGCGATGCTCGTATTGCCATGGATTCTGCAGGCTCCCAGCAAGCTCTGTAGAGCCGAGATGCTCGGTCCGGGTGACATCTGCAGCATGAGCTCCTCCGCTTCCTCAAGCTTCCCTGCTCGGCCTAACATGTCGACGACGCACGCGTAGTGCTCCGGCCAGAGCTCGACACGGTGCTTAGCGGCCATCGAATCGAAAACCTCCTTGCCGGTATCAACCGCCCCTCTGTAGCGACATGCCGTGAGCACCGAGAGGAGCACGACGCCATCCGTAGCAATGCCGGAGCGTACCATGTCGTCGAAGAGTCTCATGACAGTGTCATAGTTCCCGTGCTTGGCGTTCGCTGAGATCATAGCGGTGCACACAATGAGGCTCCGGTGCCCTGTCTCCTCGAATGCCTTCCTCGCATCATCCAAGCTGCCACGCTTCGCGTACATGTCGATGAGAGTGCCGGAGACGTACTCGCTGGCGCCGAGCCCAAGCTTCAGAGTCTGGCAGTGGTACGTCTCGCCGTAAGCCATGGAGACCGTCTCGACGGCGGTGACCGCGCTGATGACGCTCGCAAACGTGGTCTCGCTGGGTCTCAGGCACCTGAACATCCACGAGAAGACCTCGAGCGCGTCGCTGCACTGCTCATTCTGCCCGTAGCCCGAGATCAAAGCGTTCCAGGCGATGATGTCCCGGCGAGGCATGAGGTCGAACACCGTCCGGGCATCGTCCATACGCCGCAGCCTCGCGTACATGGTGATGAGGCTGTTGGACGCGGCGGCCTTGTCGGACAAGCCGGTCTTGAGGCACACCGCGTGGATCATCTGCCCGTCCCTCGCCGGGCACCCTGCCGGCAGCGCCGACATGAGCGCCACGAATGTGACCTCGTTCGGTGACACGCCGTCCCGCCTCATGCCGTTGAACAGCGCGAACGCGTCCTCCTCCGCGTCCATCGAAATGGCCGTGGTCCACGAGATGACGTCGCGGGAGTCCATGGATTCCAGGAGCTTCCGGCCGCAGCCGGGAGCGGCGCACTTGTAGTACATGGCGACGAGCACATTGCCGACGGAGACGTGCCCATCGACGCCCAGCTTCACGGCGAAGCCGTGGACTTGCCGGCCAAGCAGCAGGTTCCCCTGGTCGCCACAAGCCGGGATCACGCTGCACACGGATATCCGGTCGGGCCGCGCGGCGCCACCGTCCCTGAGCAACCGGAGGAACACCCGGACCACCTCCGCCGGGGAGTCGCCATCCTGCGCGAGCCCGCAGATCATCGCGTTCCAGGAGACGAGGTCCCTGGCCGGCATCTCCTCGAACGCTCTGGTGGCCGCGTCCAGGAGCCCTGCCCGGGAGTAGGCCGTGACCAGCGCGTTGCCGACGAAGAGGTCGGCGGCGAGCCCGGCCCGCGACGCCAGCGCGTGGAGCTGCCGCACGAGGCCGAGGCCTTCCTCCCCGCGGCCGGCGGCGAGCGAGAGCGCGACGGTGAACGTGACGGCGTCGGGCCGCACTTCGCCAGACTTGAGCATCCATGATAGGAACGCGAGCGCGTCGGCCGGGTCCGGGAGCGCGGAGAGGATGGTGTTGTAGGAGCTGGTATCCCGCGCCCGGGCGGTGTCGAACACCCTGGCGGCCGTCGGGAAGGAGCCTGTCTTGGCGTAGCGGGCGGCGAGGGAGTTGGACACGAACGCGAAGGCGTCGAGTCCGGAGGCGACGGCGAGCGCGTGGAGCGCCGGGAGGGTGGCCGGGCCGGAAGACGCGACGGCGGCGGAGAAAGAGAAGAGGGAGGAGGCGGCGGGATGGCCCGCGCAGGGGGGCGCGGGAGGCGTGCTGCCGCCGCCGCTACTGCTGTTGCTGTTTGGGCGGGGGATTCTGTCGAACAGGTGGTGAGCAGCCACCGAGGAGAGCGTAGCCGCGGCGCGCGTGCGGCAGGGGATATGCAGCCGCCGCAGCGGCATCGATTGACAGAGTGGGTTAACTAACAGGATGGAGCGGGAGGCGTGCTGCCTGGGCGGGATTCTGTCAAACAGGTAGTGAGCGGCCACAGAGGAAACCGTGGCGGGTGCGCTGGCGAGGAGTCTACAGCCGCCTCAGTGGCATCTGGTCTAGTCTAGGATAAAAAAGTTGAAGCACCAACTTATTCACCCGCGCAGTCTCAGAAACTAGTTCCGCCGCCGCACACACCGCTCTCGGCACAAACCCTTCGGCGTTCGGCCATGGCGTGCGCGCTGCTGGCTCCAGGTGCCGCCGCAGCCGCGGCCCTCCAGTTTCCTCGCCGGAGCGCCGCCGTCTCGAAGGTAATTTCGCCCACTACACCTCCTTCTCAGGTGGGGATTAGTTCGTAGGAGTACAGCTGTAGCTTTTGAAACACTAAAATTTACTCCTAGGAAAATGCCAGGGTATCGAATTCGCGATTAGCTGCTAGTCCTCCCAAAAATTCCCCTTTTGCCTATCGTAGTGGCTACCTTACAAAATACTGAATTGTACCTGTGGCGCGATAGCCGATAGATCTTTCATTGCAATGGCATCTAGTGCAACCCAGCACCTGAATCATGTATATCACGGTTAACCAGTAAGCAACCTCAAGCACCTGAATCTCAACTTCTGAAACATCTTTGCTCACAGGGACATCCGAATGAAGCTGCGTGTATGGACCAGCATCATCAGCTTCACTGGAACTGGAAGCTGCCCTTACTCGGTGAGTGCTGCATCCCGTACAGTCTGCAAGAAAATTTCAGTGGCAGTTGGGAATTCATCATTCTACCTCTGCTGGTTTCATGCAATTGGTCTGAGATTGCAAACATGTGATTGCAGCTGCAGAGTCCCACAGGTCCGGTAGCCTTGTTGGCCACTGCTGCACAGGTTCAGGTTCGTCAGCAGAGACAGCTACCTCAAGCAGATCTACGAATGTTTCAAGTTCTCGTAACGATGTGTCCATGAGAGACTCCGTGGATGCTGTTCCTGGCGGGTGCATTGTCATCTCGGGCTACTGGATTGGTCCTGACATGAATGACGGTTGTGGTCATATTCAAGCCGTTCTGCAAAGGATTTCCTGATGCATGATATATATGGTGTCATTTGATCTAGGCTCAGTCATCAACTGAATCAGGGCTGTGTATGTTTCTTTCTAAGGAATATGGATGCGACTCGCATTGACTTCGGGCATTACTGCCCCTGAGTATGATATACTCTCATTTATGCAGGAGTAGTATTATATGAATCTATTTTAACACACCGGCCTCCAAGCCTTCGATGAACCATGCGTACTTTGCCTGACTAATATGTCGGGATAATATTGCCTTAGTTAGTGTGAGTCATTAAATGAATTGGTGTGTTAGCTTGAGTTAGTTTCTTAGTTTGTTCTTATTGCTATTTTTCAGATCACCAACTATAAGTAGGAAGCTCAACACGGATCCACCTCCTTGTCTATTTTAAGCTGTGATTCCATCATCTTTGTGGCAATAAGTCTTGTTGCTGCAAGAGCTACAGCACTCTGCAGAAATGAAAGCTAGCCGCAAAAATTAAAGTTTTTGCCTGCTTGGTTATTTGGGAAAATTCTTACTAAAGGGAATCTTTCCAAAAGGGATAAACATTGCTTGTTCTGTGCTGCCGATGAGAATACCAATAACTTATTTTCCATTGTCCTTGGCAAGATTTAAGTGTGTGGGTGGGTGGGTGTGTGTGTGTGTGTGTGTGTGTGGGGAGCGGTTTCATTGGAAGCTAAAACATCATCGGTATCCTTGCTTAGGTTGGAGGACTAGGTGAAACAATTCCAAGGTTGGGGCTTAACGGCTGCTAAACAAATATTTTAGCATCTGTTTTGTCGACCATTTGGAGAGTGAGAAATAGGGCTCGTTTTGATAACGAGCTTCCTGATGATCCCACTGGGGTGGTTTTCCAAAAATTTCATCTCATGGATTTCTTGTGTGAATTTCTGAAACCAATAGTGCAAACATCGGTGACAGGCTGAAGCGGTGATCACTGAAGCTTTTCAACAGATCAAAAAATTGGTCTCCAATCAAAAGAAGCAGATGTAAAGTATGGCAAAATGAGTCACACCCATGATGGAGTTGGTGGCGTGTAGTAGAGTTGCAATGTAGAAGCTGAGCTCTATCTCTGGAAAATGGCCTACTTTGGTGCTGCTTCTTGTTTTCGGTAGACAGGCTTTGGCTGTGCTGACATTGTGTCTCAAAACCATGAAAGGCTGCAGCCTTTCTTTTCTTTCTGCTTTGTAAAGAACCTGGTGGTTTCGTTAATGAAGCTAGGGGAAACCCCTTTGATATTGAGGTCGTTTGGTATTCATCATTTGAGACTGAAATTCTGGAATTCATTTTGCAATTCCGTCTCTATGCTGTTTGGTTGGCACGAAATTGAGTCGTCATTTCATTTGGCAAATCCATTGAAATATCCCCATGTGTAAACCTGATTCCTACCTTAGATCTATCATTTCTAAATTCCGATGACAGCCAAACATGTGGGTGTATTTGGAATCATAATATAAATGAAATGAATCCATGTATTCATTTCATTTCTACTAAATGAAATAAATACGTGGATGCCAAACGACCTCTAAGAGGTTTGTAGTATTGTACTAATAGATTCTAAAAGAGAAACACAGCCAACAACAAGAAGTTGCTCAGTGTTCCTCGTACACTGAACTAGAGAAACTTGATAGAAACTTAAGCGAGCTCACACTGAAATCATAGACACCAGTTTGCACGAATTTGGATTCGTATAAGAAAAAGTAACCGAACACGTCAAATAGATCAAAGATCTCACTCACTAAGGGCACGTTTGGCAGCCTGCATCAGGTCCAGACATGCCCGCCGGTGGGTATTAAAGCAGTCTATAGCCAGGCTCAGGGACAAATCAGGATGAAATATCAGTATCAACAGGTACTTGAATAAGATGATTCTCGGGATGAGTGTAACACCCTCAGAATCGGACCTATGCAAGTTTGGGCAAAATTCACCAAACCCGCATAGAAACGATTCAAAGGTGCCCACCAGGCACTTTCGTGCGGGTGGAAAACGAAGTAATAACATTACACAACAGTCCTCGATGGGACCCACAGAACAGATACATATAACGGCGACTCAGAGAGTCAAGAATACAGATATAATATACAAAGATCCAAATCACCTTGAAACGATATAGCGTTCAGCTACGGACAAGATGCAAATGGGGCTAAGAGCCCTGAAAAATAACCAATGGCGTCCATAACCCTGCCCAGGCCAAGCCGGAAGGGTAACCCTGCTAACGGCGTCGATCTCAAAACCTGCTTAAACAAAAGGGGTGCCGACCAAGGGCAAAGCAGAAAAACAAAGAAGGAGCGTCGATCGAGGCCAAGACACGGCGAGGCTAGAATTCGGTCCTCGCCACATAGGTATGGTGGATCGAGCGGCAAAGCATGCACTAAACAACCTATAGAGACTCGATACAACTATCGGTTATCGAGAGGGTAAGAAAGACCTATCCGGATCCAACAAGCTAACACCAAACAAACCCATCCCGTGTTTCCTCGAGACCAAACGAGGAAGTCAACCGAGGAACTCACACCGTTGGCAGTTTCATTTATTCGGTTATCGTGCAGCAATTACTAGTCAGGTTTAGATAATCATCCTGATAAAGTAAACAGTGGGCACTTTTAGTTGACCATTCCGTTATAGTTGCGGCAATTACTATTCAAATACAGATAGCATGATATAAACCCGAAGCCCAGCAGTTGGTGGTACTTTTATTCAGCCAATTCGTTGTAGTTGCAATACTTACTAGTCATATACAGTTGTCGCAAGCGACAACCAAACAAGCAATTGTGGGCAGTATTAATTAGCCATTCCATTATAGTGAAGCTGATTACTAGTCATTATAAGTCAAATTTATTGCAGTAAACTTTAGTTATGCTTGTCTATGATCGAGATACTGTGCTCCAAGTCGTCCATATCCGCGGACACGGCTTTCAGAAAGTTTTTACCCGGCCGGGGTGCACCAATAGCAACACACACTCGATCAACCTCGGAAAAACCAAATCAAAACCCAACGAGGCTTTCACGACTGAACAATCACAGGATTCAGAAATATTTGGGGCCACCCTTAAGTAGAATCCAACGGAGTAGGCAAGCTCGAGACGGCCTCAAGGTGCGGGTAGGCCGTGAGCGATCGGGAACCCCAAACGGGCTTGTCGACACCGCGAACGTGTCCCGATCCTAAAAAGACAAAGGTGCTATCTCGTCGCACAATCGTAAATAAAGCGGTAGAAACATGGCATAAGTACAGATCGTAAATAAAACCTCAAACTAGTTTGTGGCCCCAAGAAATAAGTCCGAATCAAGCTCGGCTCAGGGGTCCCATATACCTCCGGATGTGGATAGCGCAAAAACAAGGAACAGGTATCAAGTACTCGGGGTCTTACGGGACACAAGTGGGCGTTCGGAAACCAAATATTATCTATCACCCACCGATGCCTCTGCTTATTCAATTTTAGTTGTTAAACAGAAATTAAGTGACGATAAGCAAAACTAGAATCATCCCCAACATCAACATCATGCGGCAATACATCAGCAACTGTGGCATATGGCGACACACATCAGCACTTGAGCAAGCAACTACGACGCGCAAGTCCAACTATCTACCAAACAACAGGAATAGGATGTGTCCAAGGCAATATAGGGCTGCACGGTAGATCACGGGTACGGAATCTAAAGCATCGCAACACAGATAGCAATAGATCAACAGGAGGGAAATACTATAAAAGTAAGATAGGTAGAAAGAGGAGATGCTCACCGAAAACATTGTCGAAAGGTTCATCCGAAGATCGGGGCGAAGCTCACATCAACTCAACGGCCTTATCCGCGAAGAAGCAAAACACTAGAAGAAACACCGGATGCAATATTTAATACAACGGCAGAAGATCGGCATGATGCATGCATGATGGATGACACGGCAAAGGTGCGATGCAATTAGGTCAGATTAAGCGGAACCGGGGTCCCGACATGAATTAGGTGGTTCAAGTTATTTACCTACCCCGCAATTTAAATGTTGTTTTAACATGGCAAAGGGATAGTACCGGGTTCGCTACACAAGTTTAAATGAGGCCGATATGAGACTAGATTTGCCCGCATATGAGCCCCATATTTAATTATTAGGTGAATCGGCAAAAGGCCCCCAAACCACAGATATGCATGCGAGATGAATGTCAATTCAATATGCAACAAGTTGTTATTATGTTGTAAAATAGGGTTCGAGGAAAAGGTCACACATATGAGGGGGCTCGACGATCTTGGGGTTCCGGGGTTCGGGGTTCGGGGTCGGGGTCCGACGGATCGGTCTCGACGGGAACGTTCTTGGAGTACTGGGGTCGTTCTTGTCGCATTCGCGGTCTTCGGGTCATGGTGTCGGTCTTGGCATCCTTGATGGAGAACTCAGGGTTCCGGGGTTCGCGATTTCTTGTCGACGGTCGCGTGGGGGCCATCTCAATTGCTGATGTCGAGCTCGGATGCCGTTGATGATCTTGGGGATTCAGCGGAACGGTCTTCGGGGTACTTGGCGTTCTATGAGCGAGCTCGGACCTTCGCTCCGGGGAAGTTCTCGGCACGATGAAGACCTTGCGAGGTGATCTTGGCGTGTCGAGGGTTCGTCTCCGCCGGTGCCGTGAAGGAGTTTATGGCGTTCCATGTCCGGTTCGTGTGGCGATCTTGATTCGGGCCCGATGAAGATCTTGGCGAGGTTCGGTTCGAGCGCCGGATCGATTCGATACGCCATCGGCACGATGATGAAGATCTTGTCAACCCGAGGGGTTCGTGTAGATGATCTTGGCGGCACCGTGTTCGGGTTCTTGACGTACCATGACGGGCACTTGTCCGACCGAATTTTTGTGGGAGGCGTGGTACTTGCATCACTTGGTGTTCCTCACTCGCTCACGATTGAGATTGGAGACGAGGCGGAACCGACGGTGCAGTGGCTCGGCGGACTCCGGGAGACGGCTCGGCGAGGTCGACGCGCTGAAGGCGGCTACCGCGGCGGAGTCAGGGGGCGGGCTGCAGGCGAGGCGGGGCTGCGGGTCGGAGGTGGCCGGGAGGCTCATGGGGACGCGACGCTGGCCCGGGCGCACACGCCGGGCGGAAGGAGGGCGCTGGGCGAGGCCGGCGAGCTCGGGCGCAGGCTGGCGCCGGATAGACGGGCGAGGACGGGCGAAGGAGCGCCGACGGGAGCGGAGGACGGGCGGCTGGGCGACGGCGCCCGGCAGTGGCGGTGGCGGCGATACGGAGCGGCGCGGGGCGGAGAGGCGCGGTCCGGCGGGCTTAGCGGGCGGCGGAGGCGGTTTCGCCGGCGAGTGGCTGGCGGAGAGAGGCGACTGACGCGGGCGGTCGCATCGCGGGGCCGAGGAGGGGCGGCGGACGGCGCGGGAAGGGACGAGGTGGAGCGGCGGGCGGAGCGCGAGCGTGGCGGTGACGGCGCAGTAGGGACCGAGGAGGCGGCTCGGGCGCTTGATGTGAGAGGGCGAAGCGGCGCTGGCAGGAGGCTGCGGTGGCTGAGAGAGAGGGAGGAGGCGTGGCGCAGGAGGAGAGGGAGCGGGCGAGGGGCGAAGGAGAGAGGCGGGAGCCGCTGGAAGGGGCGAGCCAGGCGGTGCAGTGGACGGGAGGAGGAGGAGGCGGAAGAAGGCGGGGAAGATGAACAGGGTGAGAGGAGGGTGCCGACGCCTTGGGCCAAGGTGGGGCCAAGAGTGGGTCCCAGAGGCGGGTGGCAGGGTGTGGGATCCGGCAGGCGTGGGAAGCGTATGCGTGTGTGGCCAAGGGGTGGGGGGGGCTGAGAGGATGTGAGGGAGAGGTTGGGCCATGTGGCATGCTGTGGTTGGGTGAGGGTAGAGGGGTCGCTGAGGTGGCGGTCTGGATTGGTGAGTGAGGTGGAGGTAGGTTGGGTAGGAGTTTGGGTGGGTTTAGGATTAGATGGGGCAGGTTGGACCGATTTGAATGCTGGCGGTCAAGCAATCGGCCCGTTCGACTGCCCCTAACAAATTAAACAAAACTTTTATTTAGTTTAATTGGGCCGTTTGCAACCCGATAGCAACAAAACAAAATTATTCCGGAGACCCGGTGTTTGACATTTGAGATGAGATGGGGCGTTTGGAAAACAAAACGGGGTTTTCGAAAATAGTTTTGTCAAACAATGCATGATGATGATGATGCAATGCACAAATTTGACGCGATTTTCTAGTAGTGGTTTTGCGGGATGCCACAATGAGACTGCTAAAAAATGATCTATCTGAAAAGGTCCCGTACAGTAGGGGGCCGAATCGGCCGTTTTCGTGAATCCAACCTCGGTCGGACGCAAAATGGGCTGTCACCGCCTAACGGTGCACGCGTGGGGAAGCGCGGGAGACGCGAATAACTCACTCACTCGCCGCCATCGTCACCGCCACCCACCACGAAAGCAGTCCCACCCCGTCCCATCGGAGAGACCGATGGCTTCCTCTTCTCCTCCTCTGCCGCCTCCTCCGGCCAACCTTCCCGCCGGCAAGGTCGTGCGCCGCGTCAAGCACACACCCCGCAAGCAGGTGGGAAGCCCCGTCCATCGCGCCATCGCAGAGTACGAGGCAGAGGGATTTAAGAGCGCGGCGGCGCCAGCCAACCCCGCTGTTGTCCCTTTCACGCGGCCGCCGCTTCAAGGGCCGCCACGAGGCACCGCTTAGCTGCAGCAATGCGGCGCGATCCATGGGGATTGCATCAAGGTTTTTCCCTGTCCCGACCAGCTTGAGCATTGACCCCTCTGCGAGCGCATTGAGGGCGTCCATGACAGAGGGGCGCCGGGGTGGAGCGGCGACATGGCCGAGCCGTCTGTGATGGGGATATGCCTACCGGGGTATATACCCAGCAGGACGTTTCCGATTGGCCCAAGACCCGGCGAGTGGGCCTGCAGAACGGCGAGTGGATCGAAGCCCAGCCAGGAGCTGAGCGATCGAAGTCAAGGCCCAGTAGTAGATAGGCCCAGTCGGGTAAGGATTAACGGCTATTGAAGCTTTAACTGAATCGGTTGAGATATGTAAACCCTAGGGGAGGTGAGCCTATATAAACCTCCCTACAGGGTAAGTAGAGACACGTTCCCTCATACACCCAAGCGACTCGCCGCCTAGCCGCCGAGCTCGCCCATTGTAACACCTCCATAATACAATCTAGCAGGAGTAGGTCTTTACCCTCCGGGGGGCCGAACCTGGGTAAAACCCTGTGTCTTTGCCCTCATCTCGCACCGCAGATGGCTGGCCCCCCTCGTTTCTACTACTACGCCGACAAAGATCTGCCGTGATACCCCACGGCGCTGGCGCCCACCGTGGGGCCTGGCCGGTGTTCTGCGACGAGATCCAATCTGCCCATCAACGAGATGGTCGCCACCGGCCGCATGATAGCGATCGACGAGATGCTCCAAATCTTGCCGAGCAGCTACGTCCCAGCGGCGCGACCCGTCACAAACAGCGTGATCCTGCCGATTGGCACGATCAGCCTCTTCGTCGGTCTCACCGACGTCATCGTCTCGGAGGATTCGGCTCGCATCCACGAGTCGCCGCCGCGCGATCGGCTCTCCGAGAGCCAGATCCGCACGATCCATCGCCGCCCGAGTACAACTCGCCCACAAAGAACGTGGGGAATTCAGCCGCAGAGGATGCGGCCCTCACCGACGACGCCGACTGGCGACTTTGCCACTCGCCGGATCCATCACCGCGGCTTCGCTGGCTCCATCGCCCAGGTCTCCAACGGAGACTTCGAGGATCCCTCCATCCCGGGATCTTTGAGTTCGACTCCGATCGGAGAACTCCGCGACCCCGCGACGAACCGGTCACCACACGCGACCTACATGGCGACGAACCGATCCGCCGGAGGACCCGTTCTCCACCCCAATCCTCCTAACGCCACGGCAACGGAGGTCGAGGAACTCGCCAAATCTGGAGGCGGACGCAAAGAGCAAGCAAGCGAAAATTTCGCCTCGGCGGTGACGCAGAGCTGTCACGCTACCACAGCAGCCGATCAGTCACGCCGAACCCCACCGCTCAGGGCGCCCTGAACTTCGACGACGAAACGACCCGGCCATGGCCGAGCGCGATCTGCGAGAACGCCACCAGAGGAAGCGCCCGCCCCGCCAGATCAACGGCAGGGCGCCCCACCTCCACCCAACCGCACCCTCCTGTGGACCAGCCATGATAGTAGTCTCCTCACGGAGCGAGACGCAACGGCCTCCCACCGTTTCTCCACCCCAATGGACAACCTCGTGGCAGGCCGAGCAGCACCGACATCATCACAGCACCAGACGGCGCCCTACGATCCAATACGTCGTGGCCTCGCAAGGCCGTCGAGCAGCAAAGAGCGGCGCCGACTCGGCAGGTCGAGTATACTCGCGTTCCTCGAAGCGTAGCGGCCTCAACCGCCAAAAAGCGGCAAACACCCTCAACTGCCCGCCACCAGAGCCACCGCAGCTCCAATACCGACCTGCTAACGCGACACTCTCCACCAACGACCCCATGCCGGCAACCAACTTTGTTGCCGCCAACGGGCAACCCATCGACGCCCGCACCCACATCATCAACAACCAAAGCTGGCGCGCACGCCAGCCCGACGACCTGCGACATACCCTAACCAATCGCCGCGACGGCGAGCCCATGGGTCGCCACCGACTGGCCAAAGTGCTTGACCAATGATCCGAGGCGAGAAGTATCCGCCAAACTTCAAGGCGCCAAAAGAAATATAAAGTACGACTCCAGACGACCGCCCGATGGCTCGACACATACCTCATGGCGATGGGGATTGCGGGTCACACCGACCGCTCCGCCTGCTACCTCCCCGATGATGGAGGGACGCAACATGGATCAACACTCTTCCCCGTGACAAGATCGACCGGGAGGAAATGCGCGACGCTTCGTCAGCACTTCGAGTGCTCCTACACCCGCCACCACTATTGAGGACCTGAACGGTGCGTCCAGGACCCGCGAGTCGACCCAGAATCGGGTCCAACGGTGGCAAGAGCTTTGGTACAACGCGGTCGGCATCCACCCGACACCGCGATCCATAGCTTCAAGACCTCGTGCCGCCACGAGCCCCTAGTCGCCAAGCTCGCGACACTCCCGACACTCGACAACATCCCCGACCTCCTCGAGATCGCCAAACGACGCCGAGGAAGATCCAAACCAGAAACGACGACGATTCAGAGGTCAACGCCAACAGGGGCAACGACGGCGGACGCCGAACGACGACGCTACGCGATTTCGCCACCGCAGCGCCGAGGACGGGCGAGTCGACTTCGCCGCTAACGCCGCACGCGCGAGCCCAAGAGCTACCGCCGCGACGGAGGGCAACGCCGACGGCGGCAACTACAAGAACAAGCCAAGGTTCGATCCGCGGCCCTCCTTAACCAACCATGTGCGTTCCATAGCAGGGGAGGAAAGCCCGCAACGCACACCACCGCCGACTGCCACACCCTCAGGGAAATCGAGAAGGCACGGCAAGCGCGGGAGGACCCCGACAACGACCCGCCAAACGGCGTAAAATTCGGCAAAGTAGCTCGCTCCACACCTTCACAGGCTTCAACACGGCGCGAAGAAGGTCATCGCCTCGCCGCCGCCAATGCGGTGGCCCAAATAGACGCCCCCCGCCTCGAACTGGTCGGAGCAGCCCATCACCGAGCCGGCAAGACCACTCGCCACGCATCGAGTACCAGGACGAGTCGCTTGGTGGTCAAGCCCAAGGTCGGCGATCATCGCTCCCAAGACACCGATGGACGGTGGAAGCTGCATCAACATCCTCTACCTCAACACCTTCAGCGATCATGCTCCCGCAATGATGATCGAGACGACCCACACCACATTCCACGCATCGCCCCCGTCGGAAGGCGTACCCGATCGGCAAGGTTACGCTGTTGGCCACCTTCGACACCGCAAACTTCCGACCGAGCGGATCGCCTTCGAGCCGGTGCCCTTCGACAGCCTACCATCGCCCGGGCGCCAGCGTTCGCTAAATTCATGGCAGCGCTTCACGCAGATAACGCGATGAAGCTCCGCGCGGGCGTCATCACCATCAACGGCGACCCGACATGGCCGCCGAAAAGCGACCAAAGGATCCGAGATCGCCGACGCCGTCATCGCGCGGAGACCAACCACGCCGACGAAGCTCGCCAGTTGCACGCGAGCGGGTCAACAACGACGACCCCACCATACTCAAGAAGCCCAACTCGAGGGCGCAGCACCTCAACCTTTGAGGCCACGACGACACGCCGCACCGCCGAGCTGGTACCAGCGACTCCACCAGACGGTGACGATCGGGCGGGCATGAGCCCAGCGTAGGAAGGCGCCATCGAAGTTCCTCCGTGAGAACAGGGACATCTTCGCATGGAAACCCTCCGACATGCCCGGTGTCCCTAGGGAGCTCGCCGAGCACAAGCTAAACGCCGACCCCAAAGTGCGACTGTCAAGGCCGCGACCCTTCAATGAAGAACGCCGAGCAATCGCCGAGGAAGTGCAGTTTACCGCTGCCGCTTCATCCGCCAATCAAGTACTCCAAGTGGCTGGCAAACCCAGTCCCGGTCGAGAAAAAACGGACGGAGAATGTGTATCGACACAAACCTGAACAAGGCTCGCCCAAAGGAGAAGTTCGTCCTCCGGATCGACCAGATAATCGATTCAACCGCTCTCGAGTCGCTATGTTTCCTCGACGCCTACTCGGGTACAACCAGATCAAAATGGTTGTCGAAGACGAGGAGAAGACGGCGTTCATCACGCCATTCGGAGCCTTCTGCTACACCGCCATGACCTTCAGCCTCAAGAACGCCGGGGCGACCTACCAGCGGTGCATGCAAGAATGCCTCGCGAGCCAAATTGGCCGCAACATCCACGCCTACATCGACGACGTGGTCGTGAAGTCCGCTCGCCAAGGCGACCTACTCGCCGACCTGGCGGAAACTTTCGCCAACCCGCGAAGGTACAAGATAAAGCTCAACCCAGTAAGTGCACCTTCTGTACCCGCCGGACCATCTTGGGTACGCTGCTCCAAACGAGGGATCGAGGCAAATCCCACAAAGATCGACACGATCGCCTGGCTCGGCAAACCCGAAAAGTGCGCTGACGCCCGTGGCCGGGCGAGTAGCGGCTCGCCGCTTCATCCCCGCTGGGCGAAAAGGCGATGCCCCTATACTCGATGCGCAAGAACCCCACCTTCCAAAGGGACAAGGAGGCGACGACGCTCGACCTCAAAGTGCTACTACGCCGACCACTACTCGCCCCCGCCGACAAAGAACCCATGCTGGTTTATGTCGCGGCGTCCGAGCGCCGTCACGCCGTGATGGTCGCCGAGCGACCGAGGAAGGAAAGGAGCGCCGTTCAACGGCCGTGTACTACATCGCGAGGTCCTCACCGAAGTCGCGCCAGCCGTACCCGCAGTACAAAATCTAGTATACGCGTCTTCCGGCTCAGCGCCCGCCGACTACTTTCCGTGAGCACCCGATCACGGCCGTCTCCTCAAGACCATCGCAAGACATCATCCGCAATCGCGAGGCGACCGGGCGGGTCGCCAAGTGGGCCGTCGAGATCGGCGTCCACAACATCAAATACGAGCCACGAAAGGCGATCAAGTCACAGGCACTGGCAGACTTCATCGCCGATTGGGAGGAGGCCCAGCAGCCAGAGAAGCTGCCGTACCTCCACTACTGGAGCCTGCACTTCGACGGCTCCAAGAACGCAGACGGTGCAGGCGCAGGGATAGTGTTGACTTCACCAAAAGGCGACAAGCTCCGCTACATCCTCTGCCTCGACTTCACGCCCTGCACCAACAACATGGCTGAATACGAGGCCCTACTCCACGGCATGCGAGCCGCCAAGGAGATGAACGTCAATCGCCTCCGCTATGGAGATTCCGACCTTGTCGGGGCAAGTCGCCGCACCGCGACGCCGTCTCCCCTACCATGGCGGCGCATCGCTGCGATGGACAAGTTGGGCGCCACTTCACCGCTACTCGCCGAGTGGATCGACCGAAGAATGAGGAAGCCGACGCCTCTCTCGCATCGGGTCGGCTCGACTCGCACCCCCCGCCGGCGTGTTCCTCGACACAATATCCAAGCCATCCGTCTCTCCCCCGAGGGAGATCGACATCGGAGTCCCACTCCAACCAGAGGCAGCCTTGGTCGCACTCGTCACCGAGCCGCACGATCGACCAAGCCCTACATCGCTTACCGAAGCCGCACCGCCAGCAGACGAGACAGACGCCGAATGATCACCGTCGATGCAAGTCCTACACCATCATCGACGACGAGCTCCACAAGCGCAGCGTCACCGCGCAGTTCCAACGCGGCCCAACCGTCAAGGACGCAAAATCCTCCACGACATTCACTCGGTGATCGCGACCACGCCGCCACTCGCTTCCCTGGTCGCCAAGGCTATGCGACACGGCTTCTATCGCCCATCGCACACGCCGACGCTGTCGACATCGCCCAGCCGATGCGCGGGTGCCGGCACGCCAATCGACGCACGCATCGAGCTCGGCGCCAAAACAATCCCCATGACCTGGCCATTCGTGTGGGCATGGACATGGTAGGCCCTTCAAGAAGGACCCTCCGCTACACCCACCGCTAGTCGCCACGACAAATTCACGGCGGTGGAGGCCAAGCCGCGAAATGCGACGGAAAGACCGCCACTAAATTCTTACGCGAGCTCATATATCGCTACGGGTTCCCCAACAACATCATCACGAACAACGGCACCAACTTCGCCAAGGGAGCCATGGCCGAATTCTGCGAAGAGCACCATATACGGCTCGACCTCGCGTCAGTCGCCCACCCGGAATCCAACGGCCAGGCGGAACGGGCCAACCAAAGCATCCTCCACGGCCCGCCGCGACCTAAGTACCACTCGAGCGCACCGGTGCTGGGTCGAGGAGTTGCTCCGTCATCCGGGATCCGCACCTCCGTCAACAGATCGACGGGATTCACCCCCTTCTTCATGGTTTACGGTGCCGAAGCAGTCATGCCCACCGACCTCGAACACGACTCGCCGCGAGTCGTCCACTATATGGAGGCTGCAAACGAGCTGGCCCGACAAGATGGGGTCGACCAGCTCGACGAAGCACGCGACCTCGCTCGGTCACGCACCACCATCTACCAGCAAGGACTCCGCCGCTACCACAGCCGGCGGGTGAAAACTCGCACCTTCCAGGAAGGCGACCGGTGTTACGCCTCATCCAGACAAGAAGGGCATGCACAAGCTTTCCTCCGTGGAAGGCCCATTCGCTATCGGGCGCCAGACGCAACGACGCCTTACCTCATCGACGTCCAAGGGACGGCGAACTCGACGTCAAGCGACCATGGAATGTAAACCTCCTCCGGAAGTTCTACTCCTAGAACCCCACACATGTACTCTCCAGTCGCTATGAAATAAAAGAAACGGTTACCGCAAATTGCGCCTACTCTCCATGACTTGTGCCACTCGCACTTGTAAAAACAGCGTTATGCTAAACGCAGAAGTCAACCTTTGGTACAGCGATCGACACGGCTAAGTAGTGCGGTGTAAGAGCACTGAATCACTTCAGGTATTGCATCGTCCACGAATAACGCCAACCCGGAGCCCCACTGGAGTCGCCTATCTCGACTGGTTCTACGAGCCAAGACAATCGCCTCGCTTCACAATGACCTTGGTCCTCCGCATCCTCGGCATAGCGACTCGAACGGCTAAGTACCACGCCGGGATCAAGACCAGTTCGCGAGCGGTCGTGAAAACGCCAAGTAAGAGAGCATGCCCAGACTGCCACGCGATCGACCCCACGGGCCAGGCAGAGTGACGCCACACCAACGCTAAGTCCTCAACCACCCTCGAGTCGCGCCTAGAACTACCAAGTACCACGCCGGGACTCGCCACCAACTCGTTCATGCACGGGAAAACGGTAAAGCACAGAGCACTCAAGGAGTCGCTTAGAGACCTCTCGAGCTCAAGTAGTCGACCAAATCAACAAAACACATGATAACAACACACACATCATATACGAGGTAAACCCACAAAGGCGGACGCGCCGGGGACTCGCCCAAAATCAATCAAAAGCACACAAACAAATATCAAAATAGACACGACGCCTCATTCAATCGCATGTTGCATTGTTTCATGTTACAAAATATGCCCGCGTGGCGTAACCGCTGCTAACGCCATAAGGCAACTACCCTACTCGCAGCTTCGACGACTTACCGCCAAGATCCCGGCGATCGCGGATGAACGCCGTGTAACGTGTTCGACGGATACGCCGCCGTTCACCCGCCATCGCCGCGCAAAAGGCTGCTCGACCTTGAAGTCACGATGCGGCGGCTCGGGTCGCTTGGCGACAACAGCCTCCGGCACGGCAGAGGTCGCCCATTGCCCGCATCGCCCGAGTACGCGTGGCACGTTCTGCAACTTGAGGACCTCGGACAGCTCCACCGCCACGACAATGGATACCCACCGCCACATCAATGTCGAAATCTTCGAAGTGGGAGTCCAAGGCTCACCGCCGACGCTCCACGCCAAACGCCGACCGCCATGAACTCAACGATCGGGCGCTTTCTCCAAATACTTCCACACCTCAACGAGGTCGCTGGAATCACCTCCGTGGCGATACTTCTTGGAGGTAGGCACGGATGCATCGTCGCCGACAACGTCGCCGAATCGACGAGCATGCTTACGCACTCAAGATCGAGCGAAGCTCGCCTTCTTCGCTATCAATGATGCGACCGCGAGCGTAAGACAATGATAAGTACGACGGACACCACAAAACCATAACTATTAGAAAGGGAGATGCACTCACCAAGAAACGGGCGAAGTCCGTGATGAAGCATCAAGCGACGTGGTCATCCCGAAGCCCAGCAATAAGGACTTCCGACACCTTGCGATCCTCTTCAGCGCCGCAATGGCGGCCTTAGCTCGCCTGGCCCGCCGAGCTCGCTTTCTCTCGCCTCTAAGGCCGAGGTCGGCGATCCGCTGTTCAGCCGAACTCAAAGCCGAATGCGCCGCCGCCAATTCACCAGCAGGGACAAGCCCCTGGCGAGCTTCCTCTGCCTTCGCGGCAACAACCTGAAGCCCTTTGTTTGCCTCCTGGACGATGGCCAGCTCCTTCTCCGCGCGCTGTTTCGCGGCCAATCGGTCCGCTGACTCAAGCTGCAGACCCTGCACATCACCAAAAAAGGGTTAGTCAAATCAAAATTTTTCCTAAGTGCCCACCCGCTGAAATTCAGTGAGTGCGCACTCGGGGACTGGCGATCAAAAAATTCCTAAGTGCCCACCCGCTGCAATTCAACGAGTGCGCACTCAGGGACTGGCGATCAAAAAATTCCTAAGTGCCCACCCGCTGAAATTCAGCAAGTGCGCACTCGGGGACTGGCGATCAAATTTTTTTTTCCTAAGTGCCCACCCGCTGAAATTCAGCGCGTGCGCACTCGGGGACTGGCGATCAAAACATTCCTAAGTGCCCACTCGCTGAAATTCAGCGAGTACGCACTCGGGGACTGGCGATCAATTTTTTTTCCCTAAGTGCCCATCCGCTAAAATTTAGCGCGCGCGCACTCGGGGACTGGATGCGACAAACAAAAAGATGTGAAATTATAAGAATCAGGCCGCTGCACCGACCGATCCTCGGGACCGGATGTACCGGATGGCCGCGCCAAGCATGCCGTGAAGTTGTACCGCGCCCACGGATGCGAAGTGCCGCGGTGCCCGCGGCGTTGGTCGACTTCAGCGTCGGCGGTCCTGTGAGCGTGGCTCGAGGGTGCAGCCCACTCGCCGTGGCCGCCTTTGGTCACGAAGCGGAAGGTAGCGAGAGGTACGCCCGAGAGAGGTCGCCGCTCTGCAATGAAGCACCCTCCTTCAGAGACGCCGCTGCTTCCATCACGGCCCCGGTGAGACCAGATCGCCGAGATAGTGATGGTGTCATAGCCCTTGGCCTTCTTACGCCATCCGCCGAGGCGACGACCTCGTCGCCTTCCTCTTGCGGAAGGATCTTCCTCGCTAGCGGCGGAGGGCACCTTGGCCACGGGTGGCCCATCCTCTTCACCCGGTCCCGCGATCAATCGAATCAACAAAACAATCGAAATAGTTATGAAAAATAAGGAAAGGTGAGCGAACTCACTTGGCGATCGATGAAACGCAGTCTGACGAGGCCGGCCGGTTTCTCCAAAGGCCCGACGGCGAGTGAGCCCCAACTCAGGACGTCGCGTGCCCAAGACACGGACGGCTTCTTCGTTGTTGAGGCCGCAGTGGCGCCTCGAACATCCTCCGGGAGCCTCCTTGCGA
The DNA here is from genome assembly GCA_030063025.1 of Avena longiglumis. Lineage (NCBI taxonomy): Eukaryota > Viridiplantae > Streptophyta > Magnoliopsida > Poales > Poaceae > Avena > Avena longiglumis. Next base: position 96,988,443 of record CP125976.1, read on the forward strand.
GGCGGTTGCGCCAGTCGAGTTTCCTCCCCCGTAGACTGGGCGAATGGTGGAGGCATTGAAGCCAGCACTTCCACGGTCGCCGCGTCAGCACGGTTGTCGCTGGTGGCGCGCCGCCGGCCGGGCTAGAGCGTCGAGCTGCTCGCCGAGTGACGGCGAGGCCGACTTCGACGGCCTCGCTTTTTTCAGGGGGCCTCGCCTTTCCTTCCTATTCTTATTTGACGGGTGGCTTGACGCGCGAGGTGGTCTCGGGAGCTCGTCGTCATCGCCATGACGCTCGAGGCTTCGCTGCCTCGATCTCGCGCTGTCGTTGCCCGCGGGTCTTTCGGACCAGTGGGGCGACCTCCTCTTCGGACTCGTCCTCGTCGTCCTCGTTGCCCTTGGTAGGCGGCGATTCGCCTATGTCCTGGGCGGATGGGCCCGAGATCTCATCATCCGAGGGTGGGAGCCACCCTTCCACCACTTGGAATAGCTGCAACAAATACAAAACGGAATCAGAATTACCGCGACTGCATTTACTGCGACTGCGAGCAAGGTAAAGAAATTACCGTTGGAGCCGGACGCTTCGCGGTATAGGGGGCGACCCCAGCCTGCGCATCCAGGTACACCGCCTGGGTAATCTTCTTCAACGCTGGGAGATAATCCTCCAGCTTCCACTCGTCGAGACAGGCCTTCGTCGAGTCTCCCGCCCGTACCGGTACATGTAGTGGTCGCGGGCGAGTGGAACGAGCCGCCGCCAGCCAGCAATTGTACAAGTTTATCGCTTGAAGACCCTTCTTTTTCACCACGGATGGTCGGAGCATCTCGTCGACGACCATCCGCTGGTCGCCGAGCTTGCCGACTTGAGATTGCGCGGCTCGAGCGACTAGCGGAGTACCGGGATCGCCACCGCCTCCCGGGTCGCCGCCACGTAGAACCACGACTTCTTCCACGCCGCTGCCTTGGCGGGTAGCATCGATCAAAGAAAGAAGCTTTGGACTTGAGCTGAACGCTGCCGCCACGCCAGATTGGGTCAGCCGCTCATGGCCGATCCGTCCGTGGAACAGATCTTGCCACAAGGGAAGTAGGGCGGCAGCCCAAGTAGCATTCGAGAACGCCACAAAGATGGCGAGCTGCCGATGCTATGGGGACCCAGATTTGAAGGCTGGATCTCGTAGTAGCGCGCAGGTTACCGAAGAATAGGGACGAGGAAACCCTAGCCCCGCCGAGATGACTGTGAAATGACGAATTCCCTCTCTCGCTGGTTTGGGGTCGTTTCTCCGCGGGATACGCCAACAAAATGCTCAGGATCCCGGCCTCCTCGAAGGAGGCCAGCGCTTTGTGCACTTGGACCTACCCACTCGGTGGAAAGGGCCATGGCCGAGATTGGTTGGAGATCGGAGAATTTCGGTCGACCGATCGCGGAGCGAAGGAAGGAAAATGCGCACTTCGGAAGAAGTGGTGAGGAGTTGGCTCACGGTTGCGCCATTCCCTTATATAGCGGGAGTTACCCGCCAAATCGTGGAGCCGTTACCACGCGGTGATTACGCAAAGTTACCGCTTGGATTACCCCAACGGCTAGTTTGACCACGCACGGTCCAACTCACGCCACTCGCCACGACCCAATCACTAGGACGGTGCCACGACCGACTCGCCAAAGTCGACCGGATCATTGGTTGTTTCCTTTATATAGGAGCCCGACGATTCGACCGATGCCTACTCAAGCCAGATATTCGATCGCCAAAGAGCCACCACGCCTAATCGACGACGGCCTCGGGGACTACCGATGGGGATATGCCACCGGGTATACCCAAATGACGCTTCCGATCGCCCAAGACCAGCGAGTGGGCCTGCAGGCGAGTGGATCAAGCCCAGCCAGAGCCGAGCGATCGAAGTCAAGGCCCAAAGTAGTAGATAGGCCCAGTCGGGTAAGGATTAACGGCTATTGAAGCTTTAACCGAATCGGTTGAGATATGTAAAATGTTGGAGATATGCCCTAGAGGCAATAATAAATGTAGTTATTATTATATCTTTGTGTTTATGATAAATGTTTACATTCATGCTATAATAGTATTAACAAGGAAACATTGATACTTGTGTGATTTGTAAACTTAATTTGAAGTCCCTAGTATAGCCTCTATAATTCACTAGCTTGTTGGTTGATTAATGATTGTGGTTTCCCTATCATGAACATTGAGATGTTATCAACAACAAGATCATATCGTTAGGGGAATGATATGGTGGACATACTCCTATAGACAAGCGTAGCATAAAGATCAAGTCATTTCAATAGTTCAATTGCTATATGCTTTCTGATACATAGTAACCTAATTCCTTCGACCATGAGATCATGCATATCACCTTTACCGGATGGATGCTTTGATGACATCAAACACCACACCATAACTGGGTGGCTATAAAGGTGGCATTGAGTGTTCGGAAAGTATTGGTTGAAACACATGGATCAAGAGTGGGATTTGTCCATCCATATGACGGATAGATATACTCTGGGCCCTCTCAGTGGAATGTCATCCAATTATCTTGCAAGCATGTGACTGGCTCACACGGGATCACATATCACGGGAACGAGAAAAGAGTACTTATCGGTAACGAGGTTGAACTAGGTATGCAGAGATACCGACGATCATAACCTCGGATAAGTAAACTATCGTGAGACAAAGGGAAATTGGTATCGTATGTAAGTGGTTCATTCGATCGCAAAGTAATCATAGAAATATGTGGGAGCCATATGAATTTCCAGATTCCTCTATTGGTTATTGTTCGGAGAAGTGTCTCGATCATGTCCATATAATTCACGAACCGTAGGGAGACACACTTAAGGATTCGACGTTGTTTGAGTAGTTATGGTATTATGAGAAAGAGACCGAATGTTGTTCGGAGTCTCGGATGGGATCCGGGATATCACGAGGTGATCCGGAATGGTCCGAGAATAAGATTCATATAAGGAAAGTCCGTTTGAGTTCGGGAATGATTCCGTGTTTTCATCGGGAATGTTCTAGAAGGTTACTGAATGTCCGACTCGGGAGGGGTACATGAATGTGTCATTACATATTGGAATGATTGCATCATGTACTAAGTGTTCTCTGTTCCAAACAAAGGATTAAATTGAATCCCAAACTGAAAAGTCAAACGCCAGTTTGAAAGTCAAACAGCTAAAACAGAAAGTGAGGAAAGAGGAAAGAGGGGCAAAACCGAGTTGGGAGGAATCCTCCTCCAACCGCGGCCCACCTCCAAGCCGAGTTGGGGAGGACTCCTCCTCCCTTGGCCGCCCCCTCCACCTATAAAAGGAGGCAGGGCCTCCTCTAGACACACAAGTTCCTATCCTCTAATCTAAACCCTAGCCAAAGCCTCCGGTTTAGAGCCGTTTTGGTTTAGAGCTTCTAATTGCCCTAGCCTTGGTTTAGAGCCTTCTAATTGGTGTGTCTAAACCCTAGACCACTAATAGCTCTCTCATACTCCACCATACTCCCGGCTTAAGGCCTCAGGATCTCCCTCTACTTCCGACCACGCCACAGTTGTCACGGAATCGCGAGGAGAGTGCTACAACCTCCGCTTTTCTTTGGAACAAGGGAGGAAGGTCTTCACGAGTCTAACGATGTGACCGATTGCGGAAGCGCTTAACGCAGCGCCGGAAGGATCGTCTACACGATCTTGAGATCGGGAAGAGTACGACTACATCACCCACGAGAATCCGCTCTCGTTAAACACTTTGCAATCTTCGAGGGTAAGTTATTCCATCAACTCGTTGCTTAAATCTAGTAGATAGATCTTGGCTTGTTTGTTTGTATGCGATAGAATTTTTTTGTTTTCCATGCTACGAAACCCTACAGTGGTATCATAGCCGTGTCTATATGTAGATCTGTTGCACGAGTAGAACACAATGGTCATTGTGGGCGTTGATGCTTTTATTCTCAATTACTTCTTGTCTACTTTGCATCTTGCGGTATGTTGGGATGAAGCGGGCCGGGCTAACCTTACATGACATCGTTCATGAGACTTGCTCCACGCTTGACATGCAACTTGTTTTGCATAAGTGGCTTTGCGGGTGCTTGTTTCTCCTAGCATAGTTAAGATCCAATTTACAACGGGTGATCAACAATACTAGTATCAATGTTGTGGTTCTTGTTCGTAAGTTAGAACGACACTTATTGAAAGCCCCAAACCACGTAAAATATGCAAAGAAAGTAGAGGCGTCTAACTTTGTTTTGCAGGGGTGTGCTGTGATGTGATATGGCCATGATTGTGATTATATTTGATGTATGCAATGTTCCTTATTGTAAGTTGGCAACCGGCAGGAGCCATATGGTTGTCTTTAATTTATGTTAAGACCCGCGTGTCTATTCAAAGTAGTTGTAATAGTTGAAGCCGGTGGACGACAACCATGGAGAAGCGTCATTGACCTTGATGCAATGCCGGTGATGATGGAGATCATGTTCGTGCTTGAAGATGGAGATCGGAAGCACATAGAAGAAAGGCCATATCATATCACATATTATTGAATTGCATGTGATGTTAATCCTTTATGCATCTTGTATTGCTTAGTACTACGGTAGCATTATAAGATGATCCCTCATGCACATGAATTTCAAGTCATAAAGTGTTCACCCTTAGTTAGCACCGTTGCTAAAGCTCGTTGTTTCGAAGCACCACGTGATGATCGGGTGTGTTAGATTCTGCAAGTGTATACAACGTGAGCAAGCCAGATTTGCTCATGCGGAAACTAAGGTTTGATCTTGACGAGCCTAGCATGTACAGACATGGTCTCGGAACACGGATCACCGAAAGGTAAAGCATGAATCATATAGTAGATATGATGAACATAACGATTGTTCGCCATTGAAACTGTATCAACTCTCGTGATGATTGGTGTTGATGTAGTGGATTTGGTTCGTGTGATCACTAAAACAATGTGGGGGATGTTGTTTTGAGTGGGAGTTCACCTAGGTTAATTTCATTATTAATTTGAACTCAATTTGTCATAAACTTAGACTAAACTAATCCAACTCTGCTGTCGATCAATGGCAGCCCTACCATCAATTTTAATGCTTCCTAGAGAAAGAAAAGTTGAAAAACAATGGAAGCAACTTCCGGATTGGTTCCGCAATTTGAGGATTGTCCTCACACGGTAATTTGACCTATGTCTGGATGCACCATTGGTGACCCACCGCAGTGATGCTCGATGAAGTAAAGAATGTTTACCTCGCTCTAAGAATCAAGACTCCATAGTTTAGTGTGCTATCTTGTATGGTTTGGAATCGAGCTCGTAAAAGGTTTGAAGAGTCAGACCCATATGATATTGTCGAGGATCTCAAATTGATTTTTGAGACTCATGCGGCAATTGAAAGCTATGAGGCTTCTGAAAAATTCTTTAACTGCAAGATGGAAGAAGGCAGATCCGTCAGTGAGCATGTGCTTAAGATGTCTGGGCACGCAAACAAACTTCAAAGCTTGGGTATAGTGATTCCTAATGCTCTGGGGATTTACCGTGTCCTCCAATCACTACCACCAAGTTACAAGAACTTTGTGATGAACTACAACATGCAGAACATGAACAAGACGCGTTGCGTAACTCTTTGCCATGTTGAAATCTGCAGAAGTGGAGATCAAGAAAGAGCACCAAGTGTTGTTGGTCAATAAGACCACCAAATTCAAGAAAGGCAAGTCTAAGCAGAAGGGACACTTCAAGAAGGGTGGTAAGAAAGTTACCACGCCGGAGAAGAAGACCAAGGCTGGACCCAAGCCTGATACTGAGTGCTTTTACTGCAAGGGAGAAGGTCACTCGAAGCGGAATTGCCCAAAGTACTTGGCGGATCTGAAGAACGGCAACATCAAGAAGAAAGGTATATCTGATATACATGTTATTGATGTGTATCTCACTAGTACTCGTAGTAGTGCCTGGGTATTTGAATCTTGGTTGGTTGCTCATATTTGTAACTCAAACGAAGCCGCTTTGCAGAATAAACGGAAGCTAGCGAAGAACAAGGTGACGATGCGCGTGGGGAACGGATCAAAGGTTGATGTGATCGCGGTCGGCACGCTACCCCTTCATCTTCCATCAGGATTAGTTTTATACTTAAATAATTGTTATTTAGTGCCTGTGTTGAGCATGAACATTATATCGGGATCTTGTTTATCGCGAGACGGTTACTTGTTTAAGTCTGAGAATAATGGTTGTTCGATTCATATGAGTAATATGTTTTATGCACATGCACCTTTGATAGATGGTCTATTCTTATTGAATCTCGATAGTGGAAATACACATATCAACAACATTGAGGCTAAACGTTTGAAATCAAGCGATAATTCGACCTATATGTAATCGCTGCCTTGGTCACATTGGAGTGAAACGTATGAAGAAACTCCATTCCGATGGACTTCTTGAATCACTTGATTTTGAATCACTTGAAAGATGCGAAGCATGTCTGATGGGAAAAATGACTAAGACTCCATTTTCTGGTATGATGGAGCGAGCTACGGACTTGTTGGAAATCATACATACCGATGTGTGTGGTCCAATGAGTGTAGCATCGCGCGGTGGTTATCGTTATGTTCTTACCTTCACAGATGACTTGAGTAGATATGGGTATATCTATTTCATGAAACATAAGTCCGAAACTTTCGAGAAGTTTAAGGAGTTTCAAAGTGAGGTAGAGAATCAACGTAACAAGAAGATTAAATTTCTACGTTCTGATCGTGGAGGTGAATATCTAAGTTACGAGTTTGGCGAGCATTTGAAGAAATGCGAATACTTTCACTGATTGACACCGCCGGGAACACCACAGCGTAATGGTGTGTCCGAACGTCGTAATCGAACTCTCTTAGATATGGTTCGTTCTATGATGTCACTTATAGATTTACCGCTATCATTTTGGGGTTATGCATTAGAAACAACCGCATTCACTTTAAATAGGGCACCGTCTAAATCCGTTGAAACGACACCATATGAATTATGGTTTGGGAAGAAACCTAGATTGTCGCTCCTTAAAGTTTGGGGATGCGAAGCCTATGTAAAGAAGTTACAAATGACAAGCTTGAACCCAAAGCGGAAAAATGCGTCTTCATAGGATACCCAAGGAAACTATTGGGTATACCTTCTATCATAGATCCGAAGGCAAAATCTTCGTTGCAAGAATGGATCCTTTCTAGAGAAGGAATTTCTCGAAAGAAGTGACTGAAGGAATGTAGAACTCGACGAGGTTGTCGAACCTTCTCTCGAATTGCGAGTAGCGCAAAGACCGAAGAAGTTCCCGTGGTGCCTGCACCAATAAGAGAGGAAGCTAATGATGGTGATCATGAAACTTGGTTGAAGTTGCTCTGAGCCCTGAGGTCAACGAGAACTCGTACCACTCCAGATTGGTATGATCCCGTCATGAGTGTCATGTTGGTGGACAACACCGATGATCCCGAGACATATGAGGAAGCGATGATGATCCCAGATTCCAATAAATGGCAAGAAGCTATGAAATCCGAGATTGGATCCATGTACGAAAACCAAGAATGGACTTTGGTGGACTTACCGGATGGCCTAAGGTCGTCGAGAACAAATGGATTTTCAAGAAGAAAATGATCGATGGTAATGTTATCGTTTATAAAGCTCGACTTGTCAAAAGGGTTTCGACAAATTCAAGGAGTTGACTACGATGAGACTTTCTCACCAAGATGCGAAGCTAAAGTCTGTGAGGATTATGTTAGCAATCGCATATTATGATTATGAGATATGGCAGATGGATGTCAAAACAACATTCCTGAATGGAGACATTGATGAAGAGTTGTATATGATGCAACCCAAAGGTTTTGTCGATCCTAAAGATGCTAACAAGGTATGCAAACTTCAACGGTCCATCTATGGATTGAAGCAAGCATCCCGAAGTTGGAATCAATGTTTTGATAAGGTGATCAAAGTTTTGGTTTTATACAAACTTATGGAGAAGCTTGTATTTACAAGAAAGTGAGTGAGCTCAGAGCATTCTTAATACTATATGTGGATGATATATTGTTGATTGGGAATGATGTAGACCTTCTTAATAGTGTCAAGGAATATTTGAATAATAGTTTTTCAATGAAGGATCTTGGCAAACTTACATATTAGGCATAAAGATTTACAGAGATAGATCGAAACGCCAAATATCAACATCACAGTACATATTTGGACAAAGTTCTAAAGAGGTTTGGAATGGAAGAAAGCAAGAAAGGGTTCTTTCCCATGTTGCTAATACGACCTTGAGTAAAACTCAAAGTCCGACATCGGCAGAAGATAGAGAAAGGATGAGTAAGACTCTATGCCTTGGCCATAGGATCTCTAATGTATGCCATGCTATGTACTAGACCCGACATTGCATATGCCGTTAGTTTAACTAGCAGATATCAAAGTGATCCAGAGTGGATCATTGGACAATGATCAAAAACATCATTAAGTACTTGAGAAGAACTAAGGATATGGTTCTTTCTTATGGAGGTGATGAACAACTCGTTAACGCAGTTACACCGATGCTAGTTGGAACACCGATCCGGATGATTCTAAATCACAACTGGATAATGATTTATTTTGAATGGTGCAGCAGTTAGCTGGAGGAGTGCCAAGCAAAGCATTGTGGCGAGATCTTCAACCTAATCGGAATACATGGTCGCTTCGAGGCTTCACAAGAAGCGATATGGATGAAAGAGTTCATTACAGAGCTGGGTGTGGTTCCTAGTGCTGGACCCAATGTCTATCTCAGTGATAACTTGGGCCATAGCCAATGCGCAAGAACCAAGGTCACACAAGAAGCACATCAAGATGCGTTTTCACGCTATTCGAGAACATATCCAGGATGGGGATATAAAGATTTTCAAAGTACACACAGATCTGAATGTGGCGGATCCGTTGACTAAACCTCTCCCGAGGGCAAAACATGACCAACACCAAACTGCCATGGGTGTTCGGTATATTACCATGTAATCTAGATTAGATGACTCTAGTGCAAGTGGGAGACTGTTGGAGATATGCCCTAGAGGCAATAATAAATGTAGTTATTATTATATCTTTGTGTTTATGATAAATGTTTACATTCATGCTATAATAGTATTAACAAGGAAACATTGATACTTGTGTGATTTGTAAACTTAATTTGAAGTCCCTAGTATAGCCTCTATACTTCACTAGCTTGTTGGTTGATTAATGATTGTGGTTTCCCTATCATGAACATTGAGATGTTATCAACAACAAGATCATATCGTTAGGGGAATGATATGGTGGACATACTCCTATAGACAAGCGTAGCATAAAGATCAAGTCATTTCAATAGTTCAATTGCTATATGCTTTCTGATACATAGTAACCTAATTCCTTCGACCATGAGATCATGCATATCACCTTACCGGATGGATGCTTTGATGACATCAAACACCACACCGTGAATCGGGTGGCTATAAAGGTGGCATTGAGTGTTCGGAAAGTATTGGTTGAAACACATGGATCAAGAGTGGGATTTGTCCATCCATATGACGGATAGATATACTCTGGGCCCTCTCGGTGGAATGTCATCCAATTAGCTTGCAAGCATGTGACCGGCTCACAAGGGATCACATATCACGGAACGAGAAAAGAGTACTTATCGATGCGAGGTTGAACTAGGTATGCGAGATACCGACGATCATAACCTCGGATAAGTAAACTATCGTGAGACAAAGGGAAATTGGTATCGTATGTAAGTGTTTCATTCGATCGCAAAGTAATCGAGAAATATGTGGGAGCCATATGAATTTCCAGATTCCTCTATTGGTTATTGTTCGAGAAGTGTCTCGATCATGTCCGCATAATTCACGAACCGTAGGGAGACACACTTAAGGATTCGACGTTGTTTGAGTAGTTATGGTATTATGAGAAAGAGACCGAATGTTGTTCGAGTCTCGGATGGGATCCGGGATATCACGAGGTGATCCGGAATGGTCCGAGAATAAGATTCATATAAGGAAAGTCCCGTTTGGAGTTCGGGAATGATTCCTGTTTTCATCGGAATGTTCTAGAAGGTTCGAATGTCCCAAGACTCGGGGAGGGTACATGAATGTGTCATTACATATTGGAATGATTGCATCATGTACTAAGTGTTCTCGCTGTTCCAAACAAAGGATTAAATTGAATCCCAAACTGAAAGTCAAAGCCGCTTTGAAAGTCAAACAGCTAAAACAGAAAGTGAGGAAAGAGGAAAGAGGGCAAAACCGAGTTGGGAGGAATCCTCCTCCAACCGGCGCCCACCTCCAAGCCGAGTTGGGAGGACTCCTCCTCCCTTGGCCTTGCCCCTCCACCTATAAAAGGAGAGGCAGGGCCTCCTCCTCTAGACACACAAGTTCCTATCCTCTAATCTAAACCCTAGCCAAAGCCTCCGGTTTAGAGCCGTTTTGGTTTAGAGCTTCTAATTGCCCTAGCCTTGGTTTAGAGCCTTCTAATTGGTGTGTCTAAACCCTAGACCACTAATAGCTCTCTCATACTCCACCATACTCGCTCCGGCTTAAGGCCTCGGATCTCCTCTACTTCCAGGTACCACGCCTTTAGGCCGAATCGCGAGGAGAGTGCTACAACCTCCGTCACCTTTGGAACAAGGGAGAGGAAGGTCTTTCGCAAGTACGAACGATGTGACCGATCATGAAGCGCTGCCGAACGCAGCGGAAGGATCGTCTACACGATCTTGAGATCGGGAAGAGTACGACTACATCACCCACGAGAATCCGCTCTCGTTAAACACTTTGGAATCTTCGAGGGTAAGTTATTCCATCAACTCGTTGCTTAAATCTAGTAGATAGATCTTGGCTTGTTTGTTTGTATGCGATAGAATTTTTTTGTTTTCCATGCTACAAAACCCTACATAAACCCTAGGGGAGGTGAGCCTATATAAACCTCCCTACAGGGTAAGTAGAGACACGTTCCCTCGTACACCCAAGCGACTCGCCGTCCTAGCCTTGAGCTCGCCCATTGTAACACCTCCATAATACATCTAGCAGGAGTAGGTCTTTACCCTCCAGGGGGCCGAACCTGGGTAAAACCCTGTGTCTTTGCCCTCATCTCGCACCGCAGATGGCTGGCCGCCCTTGCCCCTCGTTCTACTACTCGCTACCGATTGCAGCATCTGCCATGACAATTCCCACGACAGTCTGCCTCCATGCCCGTGACGCCGAGCCGGGACATGTCGTTCCCGCCAGGGTTCGGTTCGATCCCAGTAGGTTTTCTTGTCTTGCCGTCGGCATTTCCGCTAGGATTAGCCGCGACAGTAGCGGGTGGCTGCCCCTCCGGGAAGGAAGCACCCAGCACGACCGCGCCAGCAGCCATCGCGATGGACAGATCCATCGCTGCTTCACCAACACCTTTGGCGATTGGCATCCATCGCTCCGCGTGTAAGGTTTTTTATGGCGCCCGATTGTCGTGGGACGCTTGTTGAAACCCCAAGAGCAAGGTATGAAGCGACAACAAAGAAGTTCCCTTAGTAAGAAACCGAGGTTATCGAACCAGTAGGAGGAAGGAAACGTCACATAGGTGTTGCTAGCAATGCGGAGACCTGCACAACACAAACTCAAGACTTTGCCCCAATGAATCAGTGAGGTTGTCAAGCTCACCGGTTTGCTGTAACAAAGAATTAAACGTATGGTGTGGAAGGTAATGGTTTGCAGCAAGTAAACAAGTAACAGTGGAAGATGTATCGATGGTAAAGATTGGACCGGGGTCCATAGTTCACTAGAGGTGCTCTCCTTAAATAAACATGGCATGAAGGGTAAACAAATTACAGCGGGGCAATTGATAGGAATCGAGCAAGGCATAACAATGCAATTACTAGTCAGAAAGATCCTATGAGGTTGATTGGGAAATACAACAAGATACATAGACCGCCATCCAACTGCATCTATGACTAGAAGTTCACCTTCAGGTTATCATCCAAACCCCCTCCAGTATTAAGTTGCAAGCAACAAAGAACTGCTTTAAGCAAAGTGTGTAAGGTAAACAGTCCACATGTTCCATGAACAAGAGACCGTTGTTTTCTCCCTAGTAGCAACAACACATCTACAACCGAAGAGATTTCTGTCACTTTCCTTGGAAACTAGAGGCATGAACCCACTATCGAGCATAAATACCCCCTCTTGGAGTCACTAGCAACTACTTGGCCAAGATAACCACTAGCAACGGAGAGCATGCAAGATCACAAACAACACAGACATGATAGAATCATAAAGACAAAACCATTAATCAAACCAACATAATAATCTCAATATCCATCGGATCCCCGCAAACACAACATGCATGATTACAAATAGATTAGATCTTGATCATGAACGGAGCTCACAATATCTATACATGAAAGCATAAAGGAGGAGATACAACCATCTAGCTACTACATGGACCCATAGTCCAATGTGGAACTACTAACGCATCATACCGGGAAGAAGGCCTCCGGGATGATCTCCCCTCTGGCAGGGTGCCGGGAAGAACTTCAAATCTCCCCGATCTAGGGACGATGGTGGCAGCGGCTACAGACGGTTTCGTAGATTTCTGATCGGGTACTCAAGGTGTCTGCATTAGGGGCTTCTTATAGGAGAAGGGGGAGACCGAGGTGGCCGCCAGGGCGACCAAACCCTAGCCAGGTGCGGGGTGGGCCCCACCCGCGCCTGGGGTGGGTCTGGCCCCTCTGGCCGGCCCCTCGGGCTCTCCTCTGGACTTCTTGTTCCCCACGGAAAGTAATTGTCTTTGTACTTTGTCCCGTCTAATTCCGAGAATATTTCTTTACTAACTTTTCTGAAACCAAAAACAACAGGCAACTTGTTAATAGCTTAGTACCAGAAAACATGTAAAAAGCACCTCAAAGTGTGGACAAGTAAAACAAAGTAGATACTAAACAAGCATGGAGCATTAAAAATTATAGATACGTTTACAACGTATCAGCATCCCCAAGCTTAACTCTTGCTCGTCCTCGAGTAGGTAAGTGATAAACAGAATAATTTTTAAGGTGACATGGACCCTCACAATAAAGATCCAACCATTTGCAAGCATTGAAAGTTGGGATCGAAGAACGCTAGACATGTGCATGAAAGATGGAGTTCTAACAATAGGACATAGTAACTATGCATGCAACATGACAGTTACAAACAAAGATCATGAATAATATGCATTGAAAACGTTTCTTTGTTTCACATACAGAAAACATAGCATAGTGGCAATCAACTTGTCCCTCATAGAGTAGCAATATAATGCATAGGACACCTGCAAAGTTCACAAGAGTGACTATAAACAAGTAGCACAAGAGCAAATAATAACACAATATGCATCAATTAATAAGCTTTGGAACACTGCACACAGAATGACAACTATGCTCTCTTAATGGTGCCTAAAGGTAGAAGGTGGATACTCAAAAGTGGTGGAAGAAAGACCTTTTTGTAAAGGAAGCAGGGATTACAAGTTTCAAAAAGAGCTTCCAAAAATTATGGTACTTGTTAGCTTTCAACCCTCATTGCCCCTATCATAAGCATCTTGAAGTGGTTAAGGTTAAAGTGGCAAAGCTTGAGTATATGCTTGACGAAGTATAAGTTGGCAATCTCATGCCCCTTGAATACGAGGGCCACACCTCATGCATACTCAACTTTGGGTCTAGGTAAGTTCTTCTCACTGTAAGTATTTGCATATCATTGAGAATCACCAACGGGGTACCCCTTGCACATGGTACAGGAGCTTTCCCATAACCAAAATGACAAGGCAAGCAGACAATAAGCATCTCGGTAATCTTTTTATTTACTATATGCATAACTTTTTATTGAGGATGCTTCATAGATAGCTCACTATGGTGATGCTGCAAGTTTCCACCATGATTAGGCATGACTTAGGCTAGCGGCCCAGGCGTTTCTCTAACACAGGATACAAACTCCATGGACTTACAATTTCCCTATTTATTTCACACCGGTGACATCTATAGACAAAAGAACATGATATCAGTTGAGTACAACAAGGTACAAGTGCAATGTTGAAAACGTTCCCCGTGACAACATGGTTCTGCTAATTCCAACTTATAAGTGCAAGCATATACAACAAAGTTGTCATAATGGTTCAAGTTTATTAGGGGCAAAAAATAAAGTGTGCCATCAAGTTCGTGAGGTCTTTAATCACTAAGTTTTCACATAACAAAATAATTTTTAATTCGAAGATAGTTGAAAAAAAGAATATACTTGGAATGGTGTAACACACCATGCATAGGAATTTATAGTGGACACTTTAGAATAACTTGGTTTCTTGGGAGTTGGAGGCATGAGTAGAACTTACTCATACAAGTGGAGGCTAGCAAAAGACTGGGAGCAACCAACTAAGAGAGCAATAATGGCCATAATCATGCAGTGCAACAAAGCATTGCTAATCAAAGCATAGATTGGTACTACAACTCAAGGAATAAATGATCATAGAGGATAATTGTGACTTGTGAGAGTCATAACATGGTGTGAGCATGTGCCAAGTCAACCCAAGCAAAACATCAAAGGAGAATACCACAATACTATGCTTTTGCATGCTAAAACAACGCATAATTTTTTTAAGGCACACTAAGCAATCCCAATTGTTTGAAACAAGACATGCTAAAACAATAATCACTAAGAATAATGCTAAAACAACACCTAGCATGTCATGCTAAAGTCTAAGTCACAGTCAATGCAAGCTCCTCTTGCACTTTAAGCAAGAACTTACTACTCCTTTCCAAACACCAAGCAAACTAATTTGCAAAACAACACAGCGAGAACGGGGATCCAAACTACTTTATTCAAGCAAACTAAACAACCTAATCAAAGCAAACGAAAACTAAGACGCTCCAAGAACAACACAACTGTGCATGAAACAATAAAAACGAAGTGTCTAGACAGACCTGAGCTTTTTATTGATGAACAAGGGGATGCCTTGGGCATCCCCAAGGTTTGACGCTTGTACCTCTTGGATATTTCTTGGGGTGAAACCATGGTGGCATCCCCAAGCTTGAGATTTTGTCCATTCTTCATCTCATTGCATCATTCTCTCTCTACAACTGAAATTTTTTCCTTCATACAAAACTTCACACAATCTTCATTAGCAACATTAGCTTATTCAAAAGATATTAGACCTTTGGCAAAGCTTTTAAACATCAAGGATTTTCACTAAAAACACAAGCTACTGTAGTAACACCTTCAAAAATCTCAATTTACCTGAAGATAACTCAAAAAGGAATCAATAAGCAGCAAACGCAAATAATGGCAGAAATCTGTTAAAACAGACCAGCAGGTAGAAACTGATTTTTTCAAACATCTTCTGTTGCTCAAATCAAAAAGTGTTGTACTAATGAAATTTATCTAACACACTGGGGGATTTATTCGTAAATGTTGAGCTCAATCCGAGTTACAGAGCCTCCTCACGATTGTTTTTGTGGAGGATGAACTGCTTCGGACAGCAACTCCCAAATCTTACTTCCCTCTCATTAGAGGTTATTCTTGGCACAAAAGGCAAACAAAAAGGATAATGAGAGGTCATTACTGAAGTAATAACTTCCAAGACTCAAGTAAACTCTTGGGTTATCTCCCAACAAGTACTTTTCTTTAATGCCTTTAAGTTACACACAAGAAGCAAGAAGAATCAGGTTTTTTGAAATGAAGAAGCATTAACATCAAACCTTGCTTTCAAAGGAGGAGCAAAAAACAACTTCTCTCTCCTCATAGGGAAGTGTTCAATACCTTTCTTGAATGGAAAATGATATTTAATGGTGCCTTCTTTCATACCAATGATGGCACCAACTGTTCTAAGAAAAGGTCTTCCCAAAGTAATAGGACAAGAAGCATTGTATTCAACATCCAAAACATAGAAATCAACAGGGATATAAGCATTGTTAACCATAATGAAAACATCATTAATACTCCCCATGAGTTTCTTCTTAACATTATCATTGAGTGGGACATTTAGATAACAATCTTCCAAATGTGGCAAATCAAGCATTTTATAAATCTTCCTAGGCATAATAGAGACACTAGAACCAAGATCACATGAAGCTTTGAGATCAAAGTCATTCACTTGCATATTAATAATGGGTTCCCAACTATCTTCTACATTCCTAGGAATAGAAACTTTGTGTTTTTAGCTTCTCTTCCTTAATTTTCACAAAAGCATATGTAATGTGTTTGGTAAAGGCAACATGCATATCACTAGCATCAGGACTTCTAGCAAGCTTTTGTAGAAACATAATCACTTCAGAAATATTTCAACCATCAATATCAAAATCACTTAGCATCACTAGTAGTAGGATCAATAGGCTTAGGCATAGTAGGAGGAGGAATAGGGACTACTTGTGGTTTAGTGGTGATGGTGCACACACTATTGCTTCTATCAATTTCAGCTTCCCTTTCCCACTTAGCATGAAGTTGAGCTAATAGCCTAACATTTTCATCAATAGTAACTTGTATGGCATGAGCAGTAGCAAAGGTGTTTTCCATAGTTTCAGGTTCAGCAGCCATTTTATTAACCAAGGAAGTTTGAGCTTCAGACAAAGAGGATATATTTTTCTCAGCACTCAAATTTTTTGACTGTAAACTAGGAATTTCTCTATTCAGATTATCAAGCTGAAGACTAATGTTTTTCAAGATAATAGATTGTTCCTCCATAGTTTTAGTGAAAACCTTGTTTTGCTCATATTGCATTTGCATAAATTTTTTAGTGGATCTCTCAACTTCTAGAATCCTCTCTTCATTAGGCATTCCAGATCTATCCTGATAAGCATTTCCACTAGGAGGATAAGGCCTATAATTATTGTTGTTACCAAAATTGTTCCTATAGCCATTGTTGTTGAAATTGTTGTTTATAATGAAGTTCACACCAACTTGTTCTTCTTGAGCAACCAAAGAGGCTAAGGGAACACTATTAGGATCTAGAGGAGCTTTCCCGTTAACAATCATAGCCATAATAACATCAATCGTTTCACTCAAAGAGGAGGTTTCCTCAATAGAATTTACCTTCTTACCATGTGGAGCTCTATCAACATGCCATTCAGAGTAGTGAACCATCATATTATCAAGGAGCCTTGTTGCATCTCCTAAGGTGAGTCCCATAAAAGTACCTCCAGCAGCTGAATCCAACAGGTTTCTTGAGGAGAAGTTCAAACATGCATAAAAAGTCTGGATAATCATCCAAGCAGTGAGTCCATGAGTAGGGAAATTTTTAACCAAAGATTTCATTCTTTCCCAAGAAGGAGCAACATGTTCACTATCAAGCTATTTAAATTTCATAATGTCATTTCTCATAGCAATAATCTTAGCAGGAGGATAGTACTTTCCAATAAAAGCATCTTTGCACTTAGTCCAAGAATCAATACTATTTTTGGGCAAAGATAGAAACCATTCTTTAGCTTTTCCCCTCAAGGAGAAAGGAAAAAGCCTAAGCTTAATAATATCTCCATCTACATCCTTATACTTATGCATCTCACAAAGTTCAACAAAGCTATTAAGATGGACAGCAGTATCATCAGAACCAGTACCAGAAAATTGCTCTCTCATCACAAGATTCAACAAAGCAGGCTTAATTTCATAAAAGGTATCATCAGGAGCAGGTGGAGCAATAGGTGTGCTTAGGAAATCATTGTTGTTGGTGCTAGTGAAGTCACACAACTTGGTGTTCTCAGCAGATTTCATTTTGGCAAAGGTGGGCAAGCCAAAAACAGCAACAGTAGCTAGACCAGGACCTATTTTTTTGTGTTTTTGAATAAAGCAAGCAAACCAAACTAGAATAATTTTTTGGGGTTTTTGAAAAGAGGCAAACAAAACCAAAAAAAAGAAACAAAGCAAACTAAAAAAAAGTAAAGAGAAAGGAAGTGAAGGACTCCCCTAGTGAAGACGTCCTTAGCCTCCCCGGCAACGGCGCCAGAAAATAGCTTGATGGCACCCAGTACTTGTCGTGGGACGCTTCGTTGGAAACCCCGAGAGCAAGGTATGAAGCAGCACAATAGCAAGTTTCCCTTAGTAAGAAACCAAGGTTATCGAACCAGTAGGAGGAAGGAAACGTCACACATGTGTTGCTAGCAACACGGAGACCTGTACAGCACAAACTCAAGACTTTGCCCCAACGAATCAATGATGTTGTCAAGCTCACCAGTTTGCTGTAACAAAGGATTAAACATATGGTGTGGAAGGTAATGGTCTGCAGCAAGTAAACAAGTAACAGTGGAAGATGTATCAATGGTAAAGATTGGACCGGGGTCCATATTTCACTAGAGGTGCTCTCCTTAAATAAACAACATGGCATGAAGGGTAAACAAATTACAGCGGGGCAATTGATAGGAACCGAGCAAGGCATAACAATGCAATTACTAGTCAGAAAGATCCTATGAGGTTGATTAGGAAATACAACAAGATACATAGACCGCCATCCAACTGCATCTATGACTAGAAGTTCACCTTCAGGTTATCATCCGAACCCTCCAAAGATTAAGTTGCAAGCAATGACAACTGCTTTAAGCAAAGTGTGTAAGGTAAACAGTCCACATGTTCCATGAACAAGAGACTGTTGTTTTATCCCTAGTAGCAACAACACATCTACAACCGAAGAGATTTTTGTCACTTCCCTTGGAAACTAGAGGCATGAACCCACTATCGAGCATAAATACCCCCTTTTGGAGTCACTAGCAACTACTTGTCCAAGATAACCACTAGCAACGGAGAGCATGCAAGATCACAAACAACACGGACATGCTAGAATCATAAAGAAAAAACCATTAATCAAACCAACATAATAATCTCAATATCCATCGGATCCCCGCAAACACAACATGCATGATTACAAATAGATTAGATCTTGATCATGAATGGAGCTCACAATATCTATACATGAAAGCATAAAGGAGGAGATACAACCATATAGCTACTACATGGACCCATAGTCCAAGGTGGAACTACTAACGCATCATACCGGGAAGAAGGCCTCCGGGATGATCTCCCCTCCGGCAGGGTGCCGGGAAGAACTTCAGATCCCCCAATCTAGGGACGATAGCGGCTATAGACGGTTTCGTGGATTTCTGACCGGGTACTCAGGGTTTCTGCATCGGGGGCTTTTTATAGGAGAAGGGGGAGACCGAGGCGGCCGCCAGGGCGACCAAACCCTATCCAGGCGCGGGGTGGGGCCCACCCACGCCTAGGGTGGGTCTGGCCCCTCTGGCCGGCCCCTCGGGCTCTCCTCTGGACTTCTTGTTCCCCATAGAAATTAATTGACTTTATCCTTTGTCCCGTCCAATTCCGATAATATTGTTTTACTAACTTTTCTGAAACCAAAAACAATAGAAAACATGCATCTGGCACTGTGGCAACTTGTTAATAGGTTAGTACCAGAAAACATGTAAAAAGCACCTCGAAGTGTGGACAAGTAAAGCAAAGTAGATACGAAATAAGCATGGAGCATCAAAAATTATAGATACGTTTACAACGTATCAGTTTTCTGTTCCCCATATGTTCTTGTGTCCTCTGTACAAATTGATATGTTTGCTTGATAGAATATTTTACATACGACTGTTGGCATTGTAGATTGTAATCTGTAAATAGCCCAATGCTTGTTATGTAGCTTCATATAATACCATTGTGCAAATTCTTGGTGTGTATGTTGGTATGTTCTTTGATAAGTGAACATGCAAGGGAAGATCAAATTTTATATGTGTAGATGCATGTCACTGCCATTATGCATGTTTGCATGCTTCCCATTACCATTATGCATGTGTAGATGAATGTCATTGCCAATTTTCTTGTGTAGATGCTTGGCAGCACCATTATAGAGTAGCAAATAGATGCATAGGAAACCTTCAAAGTTCACAAGCGTGACTAGAAACAAGTAGCGCAAGAACAAGTAATATCACAATATGCATCAATCAATAAGCTTTGGAACACTGCACACAGAATAACAACTATGCTCTCTTAATGGTGCCTAAAGGTAGAAGGTGGAGACTCAATAGTGGTGGAAGAAAGGCCCTTCACAAAGGGAAGCAGGGATTTCAAGTTTCAAAAAAGAGCTTCCAAAAATTATGGTACTTGTTAGCTTTCAGCCCTCATTGCCCCTATCATAAGCATCTTGAAGTGATTAAGGTTAAAGTGGCAAAGATGGAGTATATGCTTGACGAAGTATAGGTTGGCAATCTCAGGTCCCTTGAATACGAGGGCCAGAACTCATGCTACTCAACTTTAGTCACCTGTAAGTTCTTGTCACTGTAAGTATTTGCATATCATAGAGAACCGCCAACGGGGTACCCCTTGCATATGGTACAGAAGCTTTCCCATAACCAAAATGACAAGGCAAGCAGACAATGAGCATCTTAGCAATCTTCTTATTTACCATGGGAATATGGTGCTCTTTTCCTCTCTTTCCTCTTTTCTCAATGTGCCTCTCTATTTTTATAAGAAGAATGCTTCATAGATGTCACTATGGTGATGCTGCAAGTTTCCACCATGATTAGGCATGGCTTAGGCTAGCGGCCCAAGCGTTTCTCTAACACAGAATACAAACTCCATGGAATTACACACCGGTGACATCCATAGACAAAATAACATGATATCAACTGAGTACAAAGTACAAGTGCAATATTGAAAACGTTCCCCGTGACATCACGGTTCTCCTAATTCCAACTTATAAGTGCAAGCATATACAACAAAGTTGTCACAATGGTTCAAGTTTATTAGGGGCAAAGAATATAAAGTGTGCCATCAAGTTTGTGAGGGCTTTAATCACTAAGTTTTCACATAACAAAGAGACTTTTTAATTGGAAGATAGCTGAAAACAAGAATATACTTGGAATGGTGTAACACACCATGCATAGGAGTTTATAGTGGACACTTTGGAACAACTTGGTTTCTTGGGAGTTGGAGGCATGAGTAGAACTTACTCACACAAGTGGAGGCTAGCAAAAGACAGGAGCAACCAACTAAGAGAGCAATAATGACCATAATCATGCAGTGCAACAAAGCATTGCTAATCAAAGCATAGAGTGGTACTACAACTCAAGGACTAAATGATCATAGAGGCTAATTGTGACTTGTGAGAGTCATAACATGGTGTGAGCATGTGCCAAGTCAACCCAAACAAAGCATAAAAGGAGAATACCGCAATACTATGCTTTTGTATGATAAAACAACGCATGATTCCTTCAAGGCACATTAAGCAATCCTAATTGTTTGGAAGAAGACATGCTACCGAAATAATCACTAAGCATAAGGTCAAAACAACACCTACCATGTCATGTTAAAGTCTAAGCCACAGTCAATGCAAGATCCTCTTGCACTTTCAAGCAAGAACTTACTACTCCTTTCCAACACCAAGCAACTTATTTGAAACAACTCACAAATATAATAATCAATAAAGACCAGTGAGCATGTCTCACAAATCCACAAAGAAGAACTAAAAGTTCTTAAGCTAAGGCTGAACGCAGTGCTAGCAAAAGTGAACACTCACAAAACAATAAGAGTGAAAACTAGAGTGTTCTAGGCAATGGAAACAGAGTGTGTGTGTCTCTCCAAAAGAAGTGTGGTGTAACCAACCAACTTACTCAAGAAAACTAAGCAAACTAAAACCAAAAACGAAAACTAAGATGCTCCAAGAGCAACACAACTGTGCATGAAACAATAAAAACGAAGTGTCTAGAAAGATCTGAGATTTTTATTGATGAAGAAGGGGATGCCTTGGGCATCCCCAAGCTTTGACGCTTGTACCTCTTGAATATTTCTTGGGGTGAAACGGGGTGGCATACCCAAGATTGAGCTTTTGTCCATTCTTCATCTCATTACATCATTCTTTTTCTACACCTGTAAATTTTCCTTCATACAAAACTTCACACAATCTTCATTAGCAACATTAGTGTATTCAAAAGATAATAGACCTTTGGGTAAAGCTTTGGAACAGAAAGACTTTTCACTAAAAACACATGATATTGCATAAACTCCTTCAAAAAGCTCAATTCCCCTAAAGAGAACTAAAAAAGGAATCAATAAGAAGCAAATGCAAATAATGGCAGAAATCTGTCAAAACAGACCAGCAGGTAGAAACCGATTTTTTCGAAGACCTTCTGTTACTCAAATAAAAAAGTGTTTAAATAACTAAAGTTATCTAACATACTGTGGGATTTATTTGTAAATTTTCAGCTCGATCCGAGTTACAGAGACTCCTCACGATTTTTTTTGAGGAGGACAGAAAACTGTTTTGGGACAGCAACTCCCCAAATCTTACTTCCCTCTCATTAGAGGTCATTTTTGGCACAAAAAAAACAAACAAAAAGGATAAGGAGAGGTAAT
The DNA here is from genome assembly GCA_030063025.1 of Avena longiglumis. Classification (NCBI taxonomy): domain Eukaryota; kingdom Viridiplantae; phylum Streptophyta; class Magnoliopsida; order Poales; family Poaceae; genus Avena; species Avena longiglumis. Next base: position 97,010,709 of record CP125976.1, read on the forward strand.
TACTAAAGTAATAACTTCCAAGACTCAAGGTAACTCTTGGGTTATGTCCCAACAAGTACTTTTATTTAATGCCTTTAAGTTAGGATTTATAGCTTGAGAAGATGCTCACATAAGAAATATGATTGAAGTAAAAGAGAGCATCAAGAAGCAAATTCGAAACACATTTAAGTCTAACCCACTTCCTATGCATAGGAATCTTGTAAAGAAACAAGTCATGAAAACACAAAGCAACAAGCATAGGAAAGCAAAACATGTGCAACTTCAAAACTTTCAGCACATAGAGGGGAAACTTAATATTTTTTAGATGCATAAAACCTTGTTTCCCTCTCTCATAATAACTTTTAGTAGCATCATGAATAAAATTAACAATATAGGTATCACATAAAACATTCTTATCATGAGCCACATGCATATTATTACTCTCCACATAAGAATAACCATTCTTATTAATCATAGTGGGAGAAAATTCAACAAAATAGCTATCATTAATATTCTCATCACCATAATCATCAAATATAGGAGGCATATTGTAATCACAATCAATTTTCTCCTCAATAGTAGGTGGACTAAAAATATCATACTCATCTTTGTAATCATCATATATTGGAGGTATAGTATCATCATAAGCAATAGAATAACTATCATCATTGGAAGGAACATGGATATCACTAATAGCACAACAACTATTAATATCATCATTTTCAGAATTGGTACCAAAGAGATTTTCAATATCAAAAGTGGTGTGATTTTCCCAATCATGATCACTACTATATGCAACAGGTATAGGAACATCATCTGGTTCAGAATCATCAACAAAAACTATGATAGGGCAACATGATTAGAGGAAGATACCGTTTCCTCTCTCCTTTTACTCCTCTTCTTCTTCTTCTTCTTCTCTCCTCTTTAGGTGGGAGAGGCTTGAAAGGAAGCTTCTCCACATACCCTGACTTATTGTTAGAGACAATAGAAGAAACTTTGGAGGATTACTCCTTTTCATTAATAAGATCAAAACACATATCAGTCCTGTCATAATTTGGTAAACTATCATATTTTATAAGATTTTGTATGTAATTATTTGCGTGGCAGTTTTCAACACAATAAAGATGACAACCATGCATGACGCTATTCATATCAAAAGTACTCATGTCTATCAAAGAGGTATTTCTTGATAACTCTTCACACCCCAAAAATAATGTAAGTTCATCATGTTGATTATCAGTGATCACGTCATCGCAATACAAACTTGCAGGATTATTACGTCCTGAGCATTGAAAATTGAAATGACCCACTTCAAAGCAAAGTTCACAAATAAAAGGATAGAGGGCACAAACTTTTTTACCAAGATCATCTAGAGCCTTATACCACTTTCTAGTTTTTTCATTCCAGTGGGTGATACACTATTCTTCTTCTTTTTGATTCTTCTCACAAGGTTTATGCATACCACAAAAATTAACATGCTTATAAGAAATAGTACTTTCAGAAGTTTGAGCATGTTTATTGCAATCATTAATAACATTTTCATTTTACATGCAAGTGTCTTTAAAAGGTTCATGATACATGTCCCATTTTTCTTTAGGAGCATTAATATGGGAAGTAAAGGCTCTATAATATCTAACAATAATTTGAGGATCAAGACCATATTTAGCACTAAGCTCTTGAAAATCAGCAGTTTCAGCGAAAGACTTAATGCAATCATACTCATAGTTTATACCTGGTTCTTTACCTTTGTCGTTATCCCAATCTTTAGTATTGCTTTGAATTGTTTCAAGAAGATCCCACTTAGCTTTTACCTTCTTACTTATGAAGGATCCCTCTGAACAAGTATCTAGGTAGTCCTTGTAATGTCCTGAAAGCCTTGCATAAAAATTATTGATAACAACATTACTGGGGAGCTCATGAATGGGACATTTGAGCATTAGTGACTTCAATCTCCCCAATCTTGGGCAATACTTTCTCCCTCATGAGGATGAAAATTATAAATATAATTCATATCTTTATGAATTTCATGAGGAGGATAAAATTTAGAATAAAAGAGAGATTCAAGTTTCTTCCACTCCAAATGATGAAGATCATCTAGTAGCTCATACCACTCCCTTGCTTTGTCCCTAAGTGAGAAAGGGAATAGATTCCTCTTAACTTGGTCCATTGAAATACCTGCACACTTGAACAACTCGCATAATTCATGTATAAAGAGTAAATGATCACTAGGATTGACAGTTCCATCTCCAAAATAGCAGTTATTCATAACACATTCAACAATTTCAATAGGTATTTTAAAAGGGACACTTTTAGTATGTGGATTTAAAATATCACAAATATCATTAGAATTACCACATATGGGAGATAAAGTATCATCAGAGCAAATTTTCTTCCCTAAAGCCGGGGAACTAAAAAGATCTTTCTCATATAAACTAGCTTCCCCAAGCTTATACATTTCCATACCATTAGTAACAATGGTGTTAAAAAAATTCATACTAATAACATTGCTATTAGCATGCAAAGAAAGTTCCATATGTTTTTTAATTTTCTTTTCAAACACTTCATGTCCTAACTCAAGATAGATACTATAAAGCTTTCTAATTTTGTTGTTGTTTTCCATTAAGCCTAACTAGTAAAAACAAGAAACAAAAAGACAAAATTGCAGAATCTAAAGGAAATAACTTGGAGCACTCACACCGGAGGATGTGAGTATCTTTTACCTTACCTCCCCGGCAACGGCGCCAGAAAAGAGCTTGATGTCTACGCACTTATATTCTTGTAGACAGTTGTTGGGCCTCCAAGTGCAGAGGTTTGTACAACAGCAACAAGTTTCCCTTAAGTGGATTACCCAAGATTTATCGAACTCAGGGAGGAAGTGGTCAAAGGTATTCCCTTTCAAGAAACCCTGCAATCAAGATACAATAAGTCTCTTGTGTCCCCAACACAACCAATATAGGTGCACTAGTTCAGCGAAGAGATAGTGAAATACAAGTGGTAATGGTGCTAGAAAAGAGCTTGATAGTGAGGTAAAGACTACATCAAGCAAACATGCAACAAATCTAGTAGCAAACGGTGTTTCAATGCCTAGAAACAAGGCCTAGGGATCATAATTTCACTAGTGAACACTCTCTCATATAAATATCCTCTCTTCATGATAATACTCTTAACTACTCTCCGGTTGGACACTCTAATCCATGGTAGGGCTATAACAGCACTCCTCAAAGTCCGCCTTCCCAATCTAGATAACCCCACACTGTCACCTTGAGCGCTAGATGGTTCCAACAAACACCACAATTTCATAGAGACATCCAACTCCAAATATAACTCATAACAAATATTCAATCTAGCCAAAGTGCCACACACGTTATGCACGTTGTCACTTTCACACATGTGGGGAAAAAGCATATAGATCTATTAAAGCACAAAGAGTATTTATGTAGACTCAAACCTAAGTGCCACCATGGCGTGCACGCTGTCACTTTCACACACATGGGGAGAGCAGAGATCTAATGAAGCACTTGAGTAGCAAGGTAGATCTACTTGATTACAAAGCTCATGACCACAAGATCATGCATAGAGAGAGAGATGAACACATGGCTACCAGTAGATCCCTTAGCCTCGAGGAAGAACTACTCCCTCCTCATCATGGGAATCAGCAACGGTGATGAATATGGTGGTGGAGATCGATGGAGATGGCTCCGGGGGCACTTCCCCGTCCCGGCAGGGTGCCGGAACAGAGACTTTATGTCCCCCGAATCTCCCCTTCGGTGGCGGCGGTGCTACAGAGGTTTTCGTGGATTTCTTCTGGATGCCCTAGGGTTTTTGGGTCGAAGGCTTCTTATAGGCGCATGAATCAAGGTCGGTGGGGGTCCAGGGGGCCCACACCCCCTCCAGGTGCCTCCAGGGCTTGTCCGCGCCTGGGGGGGGGGGTGCGGCCACCCTGTGCCCCCCCTCCGGCTCTGCTTCGTGGTTCTGTGTTGCTCCGAGAAAAATAATAACTTTGGCTTTTGTCCCGTCCAATTACGAGAATATTGATTTTCTGCCTTTCTGGAACCAAAAACAGAAGAAAAAAGGCAACATGCACTATGGCATCTTGTTAATAGGTTAGTTCCATAAAAGATATAAAAACATCTCAAAGTATAGACAAAGCAAAGCAAAGTAAATACAAAACAAGCATGGAGCATCAAAAATTATAGATACGTTTCCGACGTATCATGTATATGCTTGACATAACCATTATGCATGTGTAGATGGATGCCACTGCCAATTTTCTTGTGTAGATGCTTGGTAACACCATTATGCATGTGTAGATGAATGTCACAACTGCCTTATACATGTGTAGATGAAGAAAGTGCAATGCACCAATCTCTATGTACAACTTTCATTGATCGGTTTGATTTGCACAATGCATTTGCTACTATTTTCTAATTAGTTCTGATTGGCAAGGTACCCAAGTAGGAATGGGACACCTTGTGCAGGAACACAGTTCCTCCTATGCCTGGGTACGAGGACTTCATCTGAGACCTCCATCCCTCAACGGATATACTTGTCCTCAACAGCTTGCTGACGGAAGTGCAGATGAGGAAGAAGAAGGAACTTCAGGGCCGCAAGCCACACCTTGGTCACCACAAAAATGCCGACCTCCCTCATCGCTTCCACAGCCAGATCAAGGCCACATACCTGACTGCACTCTAGCTCCCGGAAAGCGCGAAGGCGGTTGTGCTGAAGCAGCTACAGGTAAGGCAGCAGGTCTGCACTATCCCCCTGAAGACCTCCCCCTTCTATGAGTACAGTGTGCAGCTGCAGATGTTCGAGGGGAAGATGTACTTCATGAAGGTTTGGAGTGAGTTTGCATCGAAGATCAAGCTCTGGGTTGGGGACGTCCTCTCCTTCACGTACATCAACAACCAGAAGGGCTTCAAGGTGACTTTCTTTAGGGCTTTCAACAACAGAGGATAGTTGATCACCTGCGATAAGCTCATTTGATCATTCTATCTGTTGTTGATTGTATATATAGTCTAGTTTGTCTGGTGAATGCAATGTTGAACCATTGTCTTCTGGGTGTCTTTTGGGTTAGGGGTGTGTACCACTAACATGAACAACCTATCAGGTGCCATGGGATGCACCTTACTATGAACTAACTTGCCTAGTCTAGTCTCTAGTCTAGTTTCTATCAATGTGCGTAGTATAGTTTCTAGTTTCTATACATGTGTGATGTGGTCTGATCCATGAAAGTGTGTTGTGTTGATGTGGTATGGTAAAATCACCACATTTTATGTGGTGAATGTATCATCATGTGTGTGCAAAGAGAAGCAACCACATTGAGCACCAAACATCCTTTTTTTGCATATGCTGGAAAAAACAGGCAACCAAAGAGGCTGCAATTTTGGCCGAAAGGATGCGACCCAGGCTACCAAACAGGATGCAGAAGTTGGCCCAGCGCTCGTTCACAATGGGCAATGCTACGGCCAACACTGTCGAGCTAGGCCGAGAAAGGCTGCAGGCTACCAAACGTTCCCTAACCGAACACTCACCTGCACTATGTTTCCTTCCTACCCAAGTAGACGCACCCTTGCAGCGTCGACACCGACTTGTAACGGATGCAATGGATAATATTGTTGCTCATGAGCGCCCATCGCGTCTCGCTGGGCTTGGCGTACGCGATGAAACTCACGACGCATTTCATCATGAGTATCACCATCGTCGGGAAGGTTTCATCGGAGATGCTAGCGTGGATGAAGTGTGGGGTACAAAGCAACTTCCCGGTCCAGGAAGCGTGCACGTCTCCTAGTTCAGCGGTGATGGACGGGAGGTCGGTGAGAGTCCCGGTGAGCAGGTCGATCGGCACAAGGCGTGGCTCGCCAAGGCAACATCCGAAGTCCAAAATCTCTAAAAAATGATGCCTCTAAAAAGAAAATAGTGCATGAGCGTCGTAGTTGTTGTTGTTTTCCGATCATAGATTAAGTTTTCGTCTTGAAGAAAATCCGTGCTTTTAAAACATGCCTCCAACAAAAGAATTGTCATACACAATCAATTAAGGTCATCTTTTTGATTTTCGCCCTGAAAGATAAGACTATATTCCTCCTGTGCTGTTGTCCCCGCTTGTCAGTGCCGCTGCTACAAGACAAGAAACACCAAGTAAAGTCCTCATCATCTCGAAGACTCGGTCCGTCATTATTAGACCTTAGACCTCATCTGCCATGGCATTCTCCCCCACTATATTCACTATGGAAATCGAAACATCGACAGGTCCCATGATGACAACAACCAATGATGCTTCGCGTCACACCCTCCTTGGGGCCACAAGTCCAGAAATGTCGGTGCACAAACCGAATTCCATCCGATCTACCAATCTACAAGCATGAAGCACCCAATGGAGATCTCCAGTGAAGCCTTTCAAAACTTGTCAATAGGCAGATTAATGAGGCCATACATCAAGAAAAACACCTTCTTGCTGCGATGAGAACCCTAGAATCATCTCCTTTATTTTACCGAGCTAGTAGCCCACGCCACCAGCCGGCTGTAGAGGAGAAGATGACAGAGGCCGCTACTGGTCCCTTCCGTCACTGTACAAACGGAGCACACATGCGAACTAGGCCCCCATCGCGTGCCTGTCCAACCTCACAATAGTCGCCATGGACTGCGCCAGAGCCACACAATGGCCCCGATCTGCTGGCTCAGATCAGGCCCATAATAGCCCGCGTCGTTGCTGCCCGTTCTTGGCAGCAGCGCGCCGAAGAGCATCACCAAGGGTTGTCACCATGTCCATTCCGCCATAGTTCAGCGTCGTCGCCTTTCCTTCCATGATCTCTTCTCCACATAAACGGGTGCGCCCAACGCCATGCCACCCCCACCGAGGCACAACGCAACCGCACGCCACCTCTACCCGCCGCCTTCGATGGAGCGGGTGTCGCCACGCCCGACGTCAATGGCCGGGGGCGGAAGAGGGTCGTCGCCTAGGCTAGGGTTTCGAAGGGGCCTCCAGAGTCGGTCAACATCCGTCATGCTAATAAGCTTGGGAGAACATGTTAGCTCTCTAGGGTCCTTTAAGAATTTATTACTACTTCCTCTGGTCCAAATTAATAGCCCCACTTTTGTCTAGATGCAAATGCATCTAATCTAAATACTTAACTAGATATATACGGATCTAAATAAAGTTGAGCCCATTAATATAAACCGGAGAGAGTAGCCAATTGCAACGCTCTAGTCCTGAAAGTTTCACAAAAATGAAGAAATATGCCTTGATTTAGTGAGTACGAAAAATAGTTATAGTTCTGCGACAGACTGATTTGGCTAAAGTTTTGCCTAGTTTAGTCATATCTCGGTTGGGATTTAGTCAAACTCAAGGATGAATTTGATGATCTCGCCAAACGTGCAATGCGAAAGAGCTGAACGGATATATTGTAGCCACATGGGTCCCCGGCTCCCCGCGTGATATTTTTGGTGCCAATTAGAGAAGGTATATATGGATGGCAAGTGATCATCAGATACTATAATAAAAGCTTACAGTTTGCATGCACTTCTTTCTGTCGGTTCTTCATTGGCAAATGGACACGCACCTGGTCCACAGTTATGATTGTGAATTCTATTCCTTTTGTGGCAAATGCTCAGGCACGTTCCGATTTGTGTATAGATAAACACTGCTCAGTGGGGGACAGTACTAGCATAATCTTTCATGAGAAGCTACTTGATCGTCATATACAATTCAATATTTGAACCAAAGAAGTTCTAGATGTTAAGATCTTTACAACTTGGAATTTTGTACGGAGTAGATCAAATGTCAAGAACAAATAGCTGTTGCATAATTGCATTTCTAATTTCGCTTGGCATCAGATGCTTCCACATCCATCCATGCATGCATGTCGCCCGGGGCGCCAAACTTGGAGCCGAATTTTCGCTGAAAGTGGACCCCACCCGTCCTCTATACATGCCCCTGGGCGTACGGCGAGATCGTAACGCAACTACATTTAGCTTGAGGGGGTCAGTAATGGCGCACAGGGTCCTGGAGCTGACGCTGGTCTCGGCGAGCGACCTGAAGGATGTGAACACGCTAAGCCACATGGAGGTGTACGCCGTCGCGTCGGTCTACGGCGACCCGCTCACGCGGCAGTGCACCCACACCGACCGCTACGGCGGTAGGTACCCGTGGCACGAGACGCTCCGTTTCTCCGTCCCGCCCACGGCCGCCGCGGCCTCCGCCGCGGGCAGCTACCTCCACGTGCTCCTCCGCACGGAGCGCGCCTTCGGCTTCGAGGACCGCGACGTCGGCGAGGTGCTCGTCCCGGTCGCCGACCTGCTCGCTGCTGGCGCCTGCGGCTCCGGCTCCGGCGCCCAGCAGCGACGGTGCGCGTCGTACCAGGTGCGCAAGGTGCGATGCGCCGAGCACCATGGCGTGCTCAGCGTGTCGTACCGTCTCGGCCCCGTCATGGCGCCGGCGCGTCGGGACACCAAGCGCTGCGGCGACGGCGCCGTCGGGTACGGGTACCGGCCGGTGACGCGGTGGCAGCCGTCCTATGCTTACGCGCCGCCGTACCAGTCGGTGGCGCCGCACTGTCCTGTGCCCTATGTTCGCACGCTGGTGCAGAAGAATGTGAAGAAGAAGAAGGGAAGCTTCGCGCTGGCGCTCGGCGGAGGCTTCGGGGGTTTACTGTTTGGCAACATGATGTTGTCGGAGTCGGAGACGTCGGCTTACGAGACCACCGACGCCGGCGGCGGGGTGGCCTTCTAAAAAATATCACATAGTACTTGCATTGCATCATCACGAGTACAGATCACACTTGAATAAGTGCATAATACTCTGTACTTACAGTACTGTAGTCTGCACTGAGACGTACGTCACTTTACGCTCTCTGCTATATTCCATGCGTGCTTAATTCTTTTGGAAAAATTAATTATCGGAAGTCACGTGTTGGGCAAGAAATTCAAAGGAGCACCAGAAGGATCCAAAGTGCAACTGTGGAAGCAAGTTAGAGCATCGATCCAGAAATACGTGTATTTGAGGTGACATACGTTTGTGACGTGTGTCTTCGCAATCAAGAGAGTGGTCTCTTCTACGGATACTCCGAAAATGAAGATCTCTCAGCCGTCTCGGCGCCCAGCAGGGATCCAAAACCGACCATTCGGCCGGGCGCAAAGATTTGCACTTGGTCATTTTGCAAATTAATTTCCGTGGAACTAAAAATTACCCCGCAGTCCCGCCATGGAGTTGATAAGAGGGGTGGAACCCTACCAGATCCCATCCGCCGCCTCCTCCCGTTCCGTCCAGACGCCGCCTCCTCCTCCCCGGTCCTCCCCTCCTCCAGCCTCCCACAACGTCGTCGCCTCCGCTAGTCCCAACACACCGCGCCACCGCCCGGACCCCCTCCTCCTATACCCCGTCCATCGCCACCCTGCTCCCATACTGTGCCATTGACCCGTCCCCACGACCAAGACAATCCTGATCAAGGAGCTCCACCGATGGTGGCTGGCAGGGGCGCATGGAGTCCTTGGTCAAGGAAATCCTCTGCCAGTGGCCAGATCTAGAGTCCCTTCCTTTTCAATTTATACGTAAACCCTTTTGACTAACTTCGTAATCACATGGTCAAATCCTTGTAAACCCGTGTGATGAACTTTATAGTTTGTGCTATTTTCATACTGAAAATCATGCAAGAAATACATAGTACTTCATATATGTTTAGCCAGATCGTTTTGATAAATCCTGAGGAACTTGATACACACAATACATAAGCTCAAACCACGATTGTCAACTGGAAACCTCCAGGTAAAAATTCATCAAATTTTTTTTTTTTTTTGGGGGGGGGGGTCCTTTTTGCAAAATTGACTCACCAATCTCGAAGAAACTGACGACTAGGGATAGCGGCTGGGCGCCCAGACAACTGGAGAAAATGCGCGTTGTAGATACTCATCGTGTTTTGGTGCAAGCCGACCCGCAAACTTGACAGAACTGAGTGGAAACGTGTAGTATGAATCGGAAAGCACGGAACTGATCGACCGAGAAAGTGGCACGGAATATACCGTGCATGGTAGAAAAAAATATTTATGTCGCAATCAACGCCATCGGATCAAAATCAAGTCAGCGTTAGTTCAACGGATTTAAAGGAGTCAATAGTACACAATGGTGATAGCAGAGATCAAGTTAAACATAGTTAGGATCCAACTCCAAAGATAGGAACCATACCAATAGCAGTTGATAATAGGGCAAATAGACAATCTTTAGTTATTGAGATAGGACTAGAGATAGATCTAGTGCTAGACTAGTCTATAAGATGCTTTTTTTGGATCTTGGTTTAAACATGAACTTACCTAGCTCATTGTGTTACGAAAGTTCCGAGGATCTTCTATGAAGATCTATGATATGAATAATATATACCTTCGACCTATTATGTTTATATTATACTACTCTAGTAGATGTATATTCGTGGAACGATGTTCCTTGAGTGTTATGCTAACGACTTGCACACTTCAACATGAAGTGGTGTTCTATGGTCACTAGAGGAGGGCCTCGATGGAACACACGAGATGTCTTCTGATCCTACTTCCGAAGTCTCGAACTGTCCTTACAGTGGCCCTTTTGATGCATGAGCTAGCCACCCTGAGTGCACCAGATGTTGCGTTGGTGTACCATGTCGTCAAGGGGGTCCGCTCATCGTCTCCTGCCAGGAGTTCGGCTTTTGGGAAGGTGAGCATGCACCCCTACTTGTCCTTTCAATTTGGCGGGTTTGACTCCTCCATGCAAGTGTCCCCGAATCTTCTTCTTTTGCTTGGATGGTGGCTGTCCCGTGAGGGAGGCTCGACGGAGCCTGTCTCATTTCGTAAGTGCGCCAGTCGCATTCTGCCGCATGCTTTAAGGATGCCCTGACTGTGATCACCCATTTAGTACCTAGGAGCTTGAACATTAGGTAGGTGTAGTTGGGGATGCCCATGAACTGCGAGATCTGTGGATGCCCTGAGAGTGCATTGTAGACCACAGGGAAGTCTACGACCTCAAGGCACACTGCTCCATGCGAAAGTTTTCTCCATTGCTGAATGTGACGGGCAGGGTAATCTTCTCGACTTGTTTGTGAGCTACTCCATGTATTATCCCAAAGAATTGGTTCGAGACCGGTATGATGTAAGAGCCGGGGACCTGCATCTTTCCTAGGGTGTCCATTGTAATGATTTCGAAAGAGCTTCCTCCGTAGTACAATTTGATAAGTATTTGAGTGTTGAATCCACGATGATCTGAAGGTAAACTATCTATTCTCTAAATCCCTATAACCCACTTATATGGCCTTCAATGCAATGCTAGGAACTAGAGTGTGTATGATTGTTTTTACTACAAACTAGAAAACGGTAAAGTGCTCAAAGTACATATTACAAGTAAGGTGGAGTTACTGAAGTAGTAGCAAATTTCTCAAGGGAGCAAATGTTTAGGAAAATTGTTATTTGATTCATTTGGTTGTCACAATTGTTGGTTTTCGTGGAACAATGCGTGCCCTTTCGGGACATCGGTTGCGTGTTATATAGGTAGGGAAAAGCCCCCTACGTGGCAATACAGTGGAGGTACGTATACGATCGGAGTACTACTCCGTATCGTATACGATCATATATTACATACTCTAACATCCCCCCTTAATCTAAACCACGGGAGAGGTTAGATTACGTTGAAACTCTCGAAGACGCTGAACAGGCAGGGCTTTAGTAAATCCATCAGCGATCTGATCTCTGGTAGAGATAAACTTGATTGCAAGCTTGTTGTTGGCGACACGTTCTCGAACAAAATGGTAGTCAATCTTAATGTGTTTGGTACGAGCATGAAAGACTGCGTTGGCTGACAAGAAAGTGGCGCCCATATTATCACACCAAAGACATGGCTTCTCACGTAGGGTGACACCAAGTTCAGCAAGAACAGCTTCAACCCAAATCAATTCTGTAGTAGCATTAGCAAGAGCTTTGTACTCAGCTTCAGTACTAGAACGGAGAGACAGTTGCTTGTTTCTTAGCTATCCAAGATACTAGGTTTGGACCAATGAAAACAACAAAACCGCCAGTGGAGCGACGATCATCAAGACAACCAGCCCAATCGGCATCTGAAAAAGCACTAAGAAGAGTGGATGATGATTTTCGAAAAGTGAGTCCAAGAGCCGAGGTATCCTTTACATAGCGAAGTATGCGTTTGACTGCTGTCCAGTGGGTAGTGGTTGGTGCATGCAGATATTGACAAACCTTATTGACAGAAAAGGACAGGTCTGGGCGTGTAAGAGTGAGATACTGAAGTGCCCCAACAATACTGCGATACTGGGAGCTATCATCAGCACCAAGAGGAGTACCTTCATGAAGAGATAATGGCTCGGACGAGGACAAGGGAGTGGGTGCAGGCTTGTAGTCAAGCATCCCAACTTTGGCGAGAAGATCACGAGCATATTTGTCTTGAGTAAGGAGAAAATTACCATGTGTTCTTTTTACCTCCATACCAAGGAAATAGTGAAGGTCTCCAAGATCCTTGATAGCAAAATGAACATTAAGATCCTTGAGCAGTGTGGAGATGGCAGTATCTGAGGAGCCGGTGACAATAATATCATCAACATAAATGAGTAGAAAAATAGTAATGCCAGAGTGGTCATATAGAAACAGAGAAGTGTCAGCCTTGGATGGAATGAAACCAAAATCTTGGAGCTTGTTACTTAGCCTGGAGTACCAGGCTCGAGGAGCCTGCTTGAGTCCATAAAGTGCCTTGTCCAGCCTGCAGATGTGATGAGGAGCATCAGGATGTTCAAAACCTGGGGGTTGCTTCATGCAGACCTCCTCTTCCAGAACACCATGTAGAAACGCGTTCTTCACATCTAGCTGCAGCAAGCTCCATCCACGGGAAACAGAGATGGAGAGAACAATGCGAATAGTTGCTATTTTAACAACAGGACTGAACGTGTCTTCGTAGTCAACACCATACCGTTGTTTGAAGCCTTTGGCAACTAACCGGGCCTTGTAGCGATCAATAGTTCCATCAGCACGTCGCTTGATACGATAGACCCATTTGCAGCCAATAATATTTTTATTTGTGCTAGGAGAAACCAGCGTCCATGTTTTATTTGCCATGAGTGCATAATATTCATCTTGCATGGCAGTGCGCCAATGTGTGTCATTGAGAGCATCAGTCAAGCCTTTTGGTTCACCTGTAGAGGACAACATACCATATCGGATAGTACCGTCAGTATATACTTTGCGTTGGATAATACCTTTTTGAAGACGTGTGCGAGGCGCAGGAGGAGATGGCGGTGGTGGCGGTGAGGAGTCACTGGATGCAGAAGATCCAGCGCTGGCAGGAGGGACCACAGGGTTGGGCGACGCAGGGGATCCACTGCCGTCCGAGCGGGGGATGACCTCCACGCCGTAGCCGGGAGGCAGATCGCTATGCGTCTGGCGTGGGCGGAAACAGAGAGAGCGGGCGACGGATGCGCTGAAGGCGGCGGCTGGCGCAATGAGGAGTGGGCAGGAAGATATGCATCGGGATCAACAGCGGAATCTGCCTCGTGATCAGTGGAAGGAAGGGAATGTTCTGAAGAATCAACATCATTTTCAGCGCCCGTTTCGTCTTCATGTGACTGATTTTCAGCAGTAGAATTAGAAGCATCTGAGGCACTGTCTTGAGCATAATTGTCATGGGTATGAGCGGCACCCTGCAAGGCAACAGTAGGAGGAACAGTAACAGGTACTATAGCATGCATATGATCGTTAGTTTCTGCATCCCCAAAATTAGAAGGTGCTGGTGAAGGAAGTAAGAGAATTTCGTCACGAAGACGAGAGCCAGCATTGGGATGTAAGGCAGCGAAGGGAATTTTTTTTCATCGAAGACCACATCTCTAGAAATATAGACGCGTCCGGTTTGAAGATCAAGACATTTGATACCTTTATGGAGAGGACTATATCCCAGGAAAACACATCGTTTGGAACGGAAAGCTAACTTTCGTGTATTATAGGGACGAAGGTTGGGCCAACACGCACATCCAAAAATGCGTAGAGCAGCATAGTTGGGTTTGATGTTTAAGAGGCGTTCGGTGGGAGACTCAAAATTAAGAACTTTGCTAGGGAGTAAATTTATGAGAAAGGTGGCCGTGAGAAATGCTTCATCCCAAAATTTGAGAGGCATAGAGGCATGAGCAAGAAGGGAGAGACCAACCTCCACTATGTGACGATGTTTGTGCTCAGCAGAACCATTTTGTTGGTGAGCATGAGGGCAGGAAACATGATGGGTGATGCCAATGGTTTGAAAAAAACTGTTAAGCTTCTCATACTCACCACCCCAGTCAGTTTGCATAGTAACAATTTTTCGAGCAAACTTGCGTTCAACATATTGTTGAAAATTGAGGAAAACTTGATAAACATCAGAATGATTTTTAAGTAAATAGATCCAAGTAAACTTGTTGTAATCATCAATAAAGCTTACATAATATTTGTGTTTACCAACAGAATCAGGTGCAGGACCCCATACATCAGAGAACACTTGTTCCAAGGGAACAGTTGAAACACTAGTGGAAATAGGATAAGGCAACTGATGAATCTTGGATAGTTGACACGAATCACACACATATGGATTTATTTTAGGGGAATACGGGAGTTTATGTTTTCTAAGAACTTGCTGAACAACAAACGAAGAAGGGTGTCCTAAACGTCGATGCCAAGTGGAGGAAGACGGCTTTATTGAGATGAAGGCATGCCTTGAAGACCCATTTGCGACATGCATGAGAGGATAGAGGCCACCATGAAAAGGTCCTCTAAACAGGATTCTCCGTGTTGCGCGATCCTTTATCAAGAAAAAGAAGGGATGAAACTCAATATAGACATCATTATCAAGGGTAAATTTGTGGACAGATAGTAAGTTTTTAGCAGCTTGTGGAACATGAAGGACATTGTTAAGCTGAAAAGAATTATTCGGGGTGCATAAAACTGAACGACCAATATGGCTAGTGTGCATACCGTTACCATTTGCAGTGTGTACTTGGTCTCGCCCCTGATACTTGTCATGAAGAGTGAGCTTGATCAATTCTGGAGTGACGTGGTCGGTGGAGCCAGTATCAGGATACCAGTTGGTATCAACACCATAAAAGGCCATGTTGGAGTTTTTGTTGCCTTTGTCTCCCTCATCATCAGTGTCATCTTGATAGCGCCACCAACAATCACGGGCAGGGTGCCCATATTTTTTGCAAATCTGACAAGTGACGTCAACAAAGGGAGTAGGGACCCGGTCTCTGCGACGACCATCACCATTGCGTCGGCCGCCATCACCACGACGATCTCCTCCACCACCGTCCCGGCGACGATCATCATAGCGTCCACGACGATCATCTCCACCATTGTCACGGTGGCGATCATCATCAAAGCGTCCACGACGGTCATCGCGACGAGTACGGTTGTCCTGGCGAGGGCGGTCTGGGCGGTCACGATAGTCCTGGCGACTGTCATACTAACGAGGGCGATCATCACGGGAAGGAGCACTGTTACCACGACGAGCGATGTTGGCAGAGGAGAGGAAGCCACCATCGTCGGCAGATTTGTGCAGCCTGTCATAAGCTTGAAGTTGTCCAAGGAGCTCTGTGAGGGTGGTATTGGGGTTGGCACGAACAGCTGTAACTAGATTATTGTATGCAGTATCGAGACCATTGAGGATGTACCAGATGAGCTCATCATCATCAAGGGGCTTGCCTGCTGCAGCGAGCTCAGTGGATAAGCACTTCATCTTCGCAAAGTATTTGTCAGCGGTGAGATCACCCTTGCGAGTATCATTGAGGGCGGAACGAAGCTCCTGAATTCTGGTCTTGGACTTTGGCGAGACGAGATTGTTTACAGCATCCCACACTTCTGCAGAGGTCTCGAGTCCGATGACATGGGCGAGGACATCCGGTGACAGGGCATTGAGAAGCCACCGAAGGACCTGTTGATCACGCGCGACCCGGGAGGTGTAATCGGGGTTCTCAACGGTGATCTTCTTCCCCTTGGCATCTTCAGCTTCCATCAGTTCCTCTGGGGCTTTCTCAGTGCCCTCGACAAGAGCAAGGACACGAGCGCCACGAAGTGCAGGAAGAACAAGGGCTTTCCAGACAAGCGCGTTGTCGCGCGTGAGAAGCTGGGATGGTGGAGATCCCAGTGCGGCATCAAGAGAGATTGGAGCGGAGGAAGATCCCATAGCGAGCAACTGTTTGTAGATGCGGCGGCGGCAAGAGGTTTGCAGCGACGATGATCTGATTTGGTTTTTGTTTTGTGTGTCTAGGGTTTTGTTGTTTTGTTGCGGCGGCGGTGGCAAGAAGCGACAACGGCGGCGGTTTTTGGCTTATTGTTGTAGAGCGGCGGCGACCTAGGGTGTTAGGGTTGTGTGGCGGCTAGGGAAGGGAAGAGGATGACTCTGATACCATGTTGGTTTTCGTGGAACGATGCGTGCCCTTTCAGGCCATCGGTTGCGTGTTATATAGGTAGGGAAAAGCCCCCTACGTGGCAATACAGTGGAGGTACGTATACGATCGGAGTACGACTCCGTATCGTATACGATCATATATTACATACTCTAACAACAATTAGTGAAGCACATAGATATCCTTTTATTGTTTCTTCTAGAGAGGAGCCATAGATAGGTGCAGCCATATACATGAGCAAGTACACCCCCAGTGATTGATCCCAAGGACAATTAAGAGAAATAAAGGGAATTATTAAGATATAAAGTCCAACCACTACTATAAGTTTAAGGTCCTCACAATTATAATCCCCCATTATTTAACCATGAATTAACATAACATGCATATCTAAGATTTGGGATCTGGTTTCTGCTAATCTCTGTTCATCCCTCCTATCATCAACATATGTGTACACTCATATATTAGTACATAAGATCATCATAGAAGATAAGATATATTTGTATGCAACCATCAACGAACTATTTCACAATTGCCATAAACAATTCACTACTCAAAAAAGACATAGAGATACAATATATCATGGGAAAACAATAGACTATATCACACATCATGTTTTCCAAGAGATTATAGTAGGGTATGAAGAGGATCTCGCAGTAGATGGTGATGGAGACGTGCCTCCCCAAGGAGAAGGGGCGACCACTGACATGGAGGAGAGGCGACGACGCCTTGGTGCCTCCCTAGGGCGGCGTGCCCTAGGTCATGGAGACCCCTTGCCCCTCTTCTTCCTTGGAGATGGTGCTGGTGTGGAGGGGATCCTATCCCTCCTTGGCGGCTACCATGAGAGAGAAATTTCGTGGCTATTGATGGATGCCTCCAATAATAGGATTTCCCCTCAATATATAGAGGTGAAGATGCAATCTAGGCCATGGGATGGATGCCCCTTTGACCCAAGGGCTCTTGGGAAATTCTAGAACCTTCCTGGGGATCCCCACTGTCCTTTGTGAGCTCCTTGGGTCGTGACTTGGCCGAACCCATCATGTATGGGAAGAGTTGGAGTCAATCACATCACAAACTCTCAGAATCCCAAAACTGATTTTGTACCCTTCAGTAATTCGGGGCTAAAAGTCGCGTCCCAACTTCGTTTGAGGCAGGATGCCGTGGCAATCTTCGAAAACTGTTCTGCAAGGACAAATTTCAAAAAACTCTGAATTTTACCGTAATGACCGATTTCTTTCCGTATTTGCGTATTTCCTATATAGAAAAGTGTGAAATAAGAACTTGTGTACTTTTGCAACTATTATTAGGTTATCCCAATAAATATAATAAAGTTGCAAGATAATGGGGATTTTGACACAATAAACTACTAAATACATGTATGCATTTTACATGCATCACTTATCAAAGCACAACTCTAACATGCGACTTCATTGATCAAAATTCTCCAAGACCACATCGAATTTTGAAACAGTTCATGGTTATATCGCCTAGATCCTATTATGATCCCTCTCAGATTCTAGTTTTGAAATGAAACGATTTGGTACCCCCATTGCAAAAGACAAACCCCTAGGGTTTCCCCAAGCTGGGCGAAGAGCAACCTTGATCGTATTTATGTGATTTTTTTTGGCTACGACACCAAGATCTTCCCTGCCAACGCCCACACTGGGTTCTCTGGATCCTCATCATCATTGATTATCTATCATCTTCAGCAGCGATCATCTTGAGATTCTTCATCTTATCCTCAACCGATCCCTTCTCCTTGGATCTGGATCCCTCTGGCAAGGACGAATGTTGCCCATCAACACCCTTCTCACCGCCCGATGGTGGTACGTCCAAAGACTCCATGCAATGTAGGGCACCTCTCCTTCCTCGAACCAACTTCCTGAGACAATCCCTTCCTATCGCACTGGCGATCAACGATGGCCGTCGCCAAAGTCACTTGAAAAACCCTAATCGCCCTAGAGGAGGCGAACCATTTTTTGGGATCCTTTTCTATTAATTTATACTATATATGGATTGTGAATCTCCTAACTGTTCTAGACATCACATTTTTTGAGATTTCATTTTGGGGCATACCTCATGTAATATAACATGGGAACTATGCTTATTGTTGGGGTTCCGGTGCAAAAAAATCAAAAAAATTCCTACGACGGATCGCCCTACTGCCGAAGATCTATCTACTAGTAATGCAGTAATGGCCGAGAGGTTTCGGATACATACCCTTGTAGTCCGAAAGAGGTTAACATTCCGAAGGGAACGTGGTTGAAGTAGTTGTGCTCGTAGCCGACCTCATGGTCGCGAAGCTCCTCGCAGATCACCCCTTGCTCCATCACCGTGCAGCAAATCCGGCTCACGACATCCAAAGTGCCCCAAGTGTTGCACCTCATGGATTCATACACATACGGTGTACGATGAGACCTCCGTCTCCCCAATCCCGCCGGGAGTGTGGAAGTAGATCTCTGGCTTGAATCCCACAAGGCAACAACAGTCTGCAGAAAAGGCTGCCTCTTGCGAATAGCCTTGGCGTTGAGACAACTAGAGAGAGATATTAAAGAGGAGGCACATAGAGGAGGAGGATATCTCCCAACTCATGGGATCCACTTGTATGTATCTCCTCCTCTAAGGGAGGCCTTTATATAGGGGAAGGGTGGAACCCTTACCCCCACACCAAGGAAACCCTAAGGCGGACAAGGGGGGAAAGGGGTGGCAGCCAAAGGGGGGAGGGGGCTGCCCTAGGGCGCCCCAAATCCTAACCCTAGCTAGCGGCCAATGGGGGGAGGGGGGGCATCCCTAGGCGCATGGGCCCTTCCTCTCTCTTGGTTTTTCCCTCATGGGCCCTTTTTCCCTAGGAAATTTGGCCCATTAGTGGAATACCCTTTCAAATTAGATTTTAATAATATATTTAATATTAATTACATTAATTAATATGTAAATACATAATACAAAATCCGATTTGACCTGAAACACCTTTCGGTTCCCCTTCGATATCCTCCCAACAGCTTCGGAACTTCCCGGAACAATTTCGGTCCCCTCATGGAACTTTTCCGGTTTCCTTTATTTGTCCGAACAACTTCGGATCTCTCTCCGTGGAACAATCCTAGCTTTCTCTTTCTCTACTATGATTCCTACTTACGGATAATCTCCATCTCATCATACCCTTAAGTGGGTCCCCTCACGACTCGGGAATGGAACATACATGATCTCTATCAATCACTAGTGGAAACGAGGGCTTTTGTTGATCCCGAAAATGGGCTTTAACACCGGCTCTTCTACGAACCGGTGTTAAAGGGGGGGCCGTACCAGCGTGGCCTCTGCGGCATTAAAGGAGCCCCTTTAACACCGGTTCGTGCTACTTAACCGGTGTTAAAGGTCCCTCCACTGCTGGTTTCTTTTAACACCGGGTTCGTGGCACGAACCGTGTTAAAGGGGGGTAAATATAAGACACCACCCAAGCCCACACACCCCACTCTTCCATTCTTTCACATTTTGGAGCCTAGCAAGAGGTGTGAAGAGTGCTAGTTTGTGTTTTTTCCTATGCCCTCGAGGTGTTCGGTGAAATGCCCGAGAGCTCAAAATAAGCTTTCTTGTTGCTCTTTCCGTCTCGGTCGAGGTCGGCAACTATAGTTTCATGTGTCATTGATGTACTATATATATAAATGGTCATCTCCCTATTATTTTTGATATATACTACATATTAATGCAGATGAATCGGCAATGGATGTACGGTGACCGCCGACTTCGAGTACATTACGGGCCTCCAAAATTTCATCGTTGTGGCTAATGCAAACCGTGGTCACAATGGTTTTATGTGCTGTCCGTGTGTTCACCGTCGTAACAAGAAAGACTACTCAAATACAGAACCATTCACGCCCACCGCTTCGATCCGTTTCATGCCCGCTATAATTGTTGGACCAAGCACGGAGAAAAAGGGGTTGTGATGGAAGACAACGAAGAAGAAGAGGATGATGAAAACTATCATAATATGTATCCCGAATATGATGATACCGCAACGGGGTAGATAATGAAGATCAAGAGGGCGGATGGGCCCGTGATGACGATCTTGGTCGGGCCATTCGATGCAAAGCAAGAATGTGAAACCGAAAAGGAGAAGGAGAAGTCGAGCAGATGTTAAAGGATCACAAAACATTGTTGTATCCAACTTGCGAAGATGGCCACAAAAGCTAGGTGCCACCTGGATTTGCTGCAATGGAAGGCGAAGAATGGTGTGACCGACAACATTTTCAAAGTTGTTGGTAAAATGAAGAATCTTCTTCCAAGAAATAATGAGTTGCTGACAAGACATACCAAGCAAAGAAGGTTGTCGCCCTCTAGGATTAGACGTCAGAAGATACATGCCTGCATTAATGATCGCATCCTCTACGCGGTGAGAAGTACGAGAATTTGGATGCATGCCGGTATGCACCGCATGCAGTATAAGATCGACGAGACGATCCTGGCATGTTGAGGGCGAGGCCCCTAGGAAGAAGGTTCCGCCAAGGTTATGTGGTATGCTCCTATAATACCACGGTTAAAACGTCTCTTCGTAAATAAAGAGCATGCCAAGTTGTTGCGATGGCACATGGAAGATCGTAAGAAAGACGCGATGTTGAGACACTCACCGATGGGTCACAGTGGAGAAAAGTCGAGCGAGAGTACCCGGACTTTACGTGACGCAAGGAACTTAAGGTTTGGTCTAAGTCTGACGGCATGAATCCTTTTGGTGAGCAGAGCTGCGATCAAAAACACTGGCCTGTGACCCTATGTATCTATAACCTTCCTCCTTGGTTGTGTGAAGAGGAAGTTCATTATGATGCAGTGCTCATCCAAGGCCCGAGGCAACCCGCAACGACATTGATGTGTACCTAAGGCCATTAGTTGAAGAACTTTTACAGCTGTGGGCCAAACCAGGTGTACGTATGTGGGATGAGCACAAAGGGGAGCCATTTGACCTCTGAGCATTGCTTTTCATAACCATCAATGATTGGCTGCTCTTAGTAACATTTCGTAGGCATAAACAAGGGATACAATGCATGCACACACTGCTTAGATGATCGAAAGTGTATATTTGGATAAATGTAAGAAGGTTGTGTACCTAGGGTATCGCCGATTTCTTCCGAACTCGATCCAAAGAAGAAAGAAAGGCAAGCATTTCAAACATCTGGCGAGAACCCGGAGGAAGCTCCTCCGTCCGGTGAGGAGGTATTTGGTATGGTCAAGGACCTAGAAGTAATCTTTGGAAAAGTTCTGGCGGTCTATCTTCGAATGACGATGCCGGACACGCGTCCATGTGGAAGAAGCAATCTATATTTTGGGACCTACCCTATTGGAAAGTCTTAGAGGTCCGCTCTTCAATCGACGTGATGCACATGACGAAGAATGTTTGCGTGAACCTGCTAGGCTTCCTAGGAGTGTATGGGAAGACAAAAGATACACGAAGCACGACAGACCAGCAACGTCCCAAGGCCCTCAAGAGCCTATGCATCCGAGAACGAGAAGGGTAAACGATGCCACTTAACTCCCGCCATTACGCCTTACCAAAGCAGAGAAGGAAATCTTTTTGAATGTCCGAGCAGTATCAAGGTCCCGTCGGCTTCTCGTCAATATAAAGGGAATAATAAATATGGCGTAGAAAAATTCCAAAACCTGAAGTCTCATGACTGCCACGTGATTATGACACAATTGCTTCCGATTGCATTGAGGGGGCTTCTACCTGAAAATGTTCGAGTACCCATTGTGAAGCTATGTGCATTCCACAATGCAATATCTCAGAAGGTAATCGATCCAGAAAGCCTACCAGGGTTACAGACAGATGTGGCCCAATGTTTTGTCAGCTTTGAGTTGGTGTTCCCACCATCCTTCTTCAATATTATGACGCATCTCCTGGTTCACCTAGTAGAAGAGATTGCCATTCTCGGTCCTGTATTTCTACATAATATGTTACCCTTTGAGAGGTACATGGGAGTCTTAAAGAAATATGTTCATAACCGTGCTAGGCCAGAAGGAAGCATCTCCAAGGGCTATGTAACAGAGGAGGTCATTGAGTTCTGTGTTGATTTTATTCCTTAACTTAAGGCGATTGGTGTTCCAGAATCACGACATGATGGGAGACTGCGTGGAAAAGGCACCCTAGGATGTAAAGCAATGATATGTAGGGACGCGCATTCTCTCAATCAAGCACACTATACGGTTTTACAAAGATCTATCTTGGTTGCCCCGTATATCAATGAACACAAGAATTTAATACGCCTCAAACACCCGGTGCAGTCTGATGAATGGATTATAAGTGAACACATGGCGAGTTTTGGCGGCTGGCTGCAAAGACTTCTCATGAATAACACCACTGTTGGGGATCAATTTGTACTTGTTGGCTGTGACACCGCCTTCGATCAGTATGTACTTTCCAAGGGTACGAGATAAATGGGAATACATTTTACACGATAGGCCAAGATAAAAAGAGCACCAACCAAAGCAGTGGTGTCCGCTCGATGCAGAAGACAATGGGCAAAAGACCACGTATTATGGGTTCATAGAGGAGATATGGGAACTTGACTATGGACCTAATTTTAAGGTCCCCTTGTTTCGATGCAAATGGGTCAAGCTAACAGGAGGAGGGGTTGAGGTAGACAAGAAGTACGGAATGACAACGGTGGATCTCAACAATCTTATGAAGAACTTATACGAACCATTCGTCCTAGCCAATGATGTGGCTCAGGTTTTCTATGTGAAGGACATGTCCTCCAGACCAAAAAAAAAGAAGAAAAAATATGCAAACGAATACATCATATGATGAGCCAAAGCGTCACATAGTTCTTTCAGGGAAAAGAAACATCGTGGGAATCGAGGACAAGATGCATATGTCAAGATTATAATAAGTTTGATGAAATTCCGCCTTCACGGTGAAAACTGACCCAAGCATTCCGTTAAGTAAAGAAGATGCTCCATGGTTACGATCAAGCGATCATAAGGAAGGGCATATGCCAAGAAGTTCATGCTCATATTATGTAACTCTAGTTCATGTTTTAATATTAATACATGTCTTGAGTGTTAGTCATGTTTTGTGGATGGACCGGGAGTATGAGAAGAAGTTGTCCCGATTCGTCAGACTTACCATTAAGATCTGATCTCCAAAGCGCAGTCACATATTAGGAGTGCCTCTATGACAGTTTCTTGGAGATGCCGAGGACTAGGCTCCGTCGGCATCTCCCCGAACTGGCCGTAGTGGTGTCCCTGCTCTCGAAACCATCTTGCAGCTTTGTAACTTGTCTAACTAGATCAATACACCAGGAGCTAACTAATTTCACATATTAGGAGTGCCTCTATGACCAGTTTCTGAGATGCGGAGGACTAGGCTCCCGGCATCTCCCCGAATCGGCCGTAGTGGTGTCCGCCTCAAACTGGCCGGAGGACTGGACTCACAAGGATGCCTATTTATAGTACAAGCAGCTCGACATAGTGTTGACACTTACAAAATAATGTCGACACTCACCCTATTATTAGTCGGTTGGTGTCTCCAACCGACTAAAGGTTCATCTTTAGTCGGTTGGTGACACCATCCGGACAAGGTACACGCCGCACGACATAATGTCGACATGCACTCACCTCTATTATTAGTGTTGACTCGTGTTTTGTCGGTTGGTGTCTCCAACCGACTAAAGGTTCATCCGCCATTTTTATTCCGCCATTTTTCTTCCTTGATTCTTCCCGCCATTTTCTTCCCGCCATTCTTACCTCCAGTTCTTCCCGCTAGTTCACTATATATATATGTAGGGGGTTGGCCTCCATTGTCATTGCACATCTCTAGACTCATATCTGCAACCTCATCACTCTTTCCCATGGCTTCCACCGTAGCACTAACCCCCAGGGAGGCGGAGGCGCTTTGCGCCTCGAACTACCCCTGCCCGCCGGGCTACTGTGTCCCCGTCGGCTGGATGCTGAGCGTCGGAGGTGTGCCGGTTCCTCCTGTCCCTCTAGGTGTGGCGCGCCGGATGGCCATCACGAACCACTACTACTTCGAGCTCACGCCGGAGCAGCGGAGGAATCCCAGATGGCATCCCGACTATTTCTCTACTTGGGAAGCCTTCTTCGTGGATCGGCATGAGAGGGCGCTCGCCAGGCACGAGGAGGACGGCCCACCTCCTCCTAACTTCAACGAGGCCGGCCGTCGGCTATGGTGGCGCGGTCGGACTCTCCAGAGCGTCATGGCCTATGACACTGCCGCCGACTCTAACCCCCGTCTGCGCTACCCTCAAGTCCAGCCCACGCGCTACCCTCAAGTCCAGCCCACGCGTACTCTCCAGAGGTTCAATTACGGTGACCCCGACGACGACAGCGATGACGGCGGCATGAGTACGACGATGGCGTAGTATTACAGGTGTAGGCAGAGCATGACTAAATCACTCCAACATTCGAAACAAGTTCGGCCGATTGTTACTTAATCCGCCATGTATCTTAATTTTCAGTTCTTTTATGTATCTTAATTTTCAGTTCCATTCGGCCGATTGTTACTTAATCTGCCATGTATCTTAATTTTCAGTTCTTTATATATCTTAAAAAGCCACTTTAATGCATGAAATAAGTGTTTATTTATTTTAAAAATTTCATGTAAAGTAAATATAAAAATCATTTACATGAATGGATAGATATTATTTTTCTGAAAATTATGATATATTATTCATATTTTTCTGTTGAATGAAATAGATATGAATTTTCTAAATTCATATCATATTTTTTGAATTAAAAAAGCCCCTTTAATGCATGAAATAAGTGTTTATTTATTTTAAAAAAATTCATGTAAAGTAAATATAAAATGATTTACATGAATGGATAGATATTATTTTTCTAAAAATTATGATATATTATTCATATTTTTCTGAGTTGAAATGAAAAAGATATGAATTTTCTAAATTTCATATCATATTTTTTGAATTAAAAAAGCCCTCGAATAATAAATCTTTAACACCGGTTCTGACAGAACCGTGTTAAAGGCATTTATTTCGCTTCCTACAGATCTCTTTAACACCGGTTCCACCCACGAACCGGTGTTAAATGGGGGGTAATAAATGCGCTGGATTTAACACTCTCTTTAACACCGTGTTGGGTCGGGCAAGGTAAATGCGTTGAACCCCTTTAACACCGGTTCCAGCCACGAACCGGTGTTAAAGGGGGGTATTTATTTCACCTTCCTTTTCTTCCCCATCGAGCGATCGATCTCCGCCTCGCCCCTCGACCAGCCTCGCCGCCGCTTGGAGCCCCGACCGCCGCCGCCGCCGCTTGAGCCGAGGTCCGCCGACCCTCTCTCCCGCATCCTTCCCCTCTATGTGTCTCCACACGATCGACGGTGGCTGTGAGGAGGCCGACGACGCGGTGGCACAGTGCTGAGGGCGGTGGCGCCTGGAGGGCGGTGGCGGTGAGGGCGCTGAGGGCGGTGGCGGTGGTGGAGGGTGGTGGCGTGAGGCGCCGGGCGGTGGCGGCGTGGCGGTGGTGGGCAGGAGCGGTGGCGCTGGAGGCCGTGGACTCGCAGCTGGCGAGGGCGCAGGTTGGCGTGGCGAGGCCGTGGTCGGGCTCGGGCTTGGCGCCGGGAAGTGAGGCGGCGGGCTGCCCCGGTGGCGGCCAAAGGCCGCATGAAAGGTGGAGGCCCCGGCGGAGGTTGGGGCGCTGAGGACGAGCGGCCGGAGGGCGAGGCAAGGGCACGGCGCTCGGCCCAGCGAGCTCATCGAGTGGCGACGGGAGAGGTAGATGCAGGCGAGGCGAACGGCCGTGAGGCCGAGAGGCCGCGGGCTCGGCACGGGCAACTATAGGGAGCCGGGGTGGGTCGGCCCTGGCGGAGGGGTGGATGCAGGAGTTCGATGGGGAGTGCGGGTGACGCCGGAGGTGGGAACCGCGGCGAAGAGGGAGATGGCGGCTTGTTGAGCAGAGGGACAAACCCCGTGAACATTGTCGTTGTATCTTGTGATTGCTATATTAATATAGGGCGCAAGCCTATTTCGAGGAGCCCGACCATCTCTCTCTTCCCCCCGTGCAGAGCGTCTCGCCGCCGCCGCTTGAGCTCGTAGCCACGCCTCAACGCCGACGCCTGCCCCGACAAGCCCGCCGCTAGCACCGCCGCCTCGACGAGACGCCATCCGTCTGCCTGACGAGCACCGACCGCCGCGATTCGTCTGACGAGCACCGCCGCCACGAGACCAACGCCACCCCACCGGTGAGCCACGTGTTCGCCACGTGTGTGATTGCCGACTCATCCTGATTAAAACTTGTTTGCTCGATAAATTGTACTACATGCATAGATTAAAACTTGTATACAAATTGGACCTCGACTCATTTGTGTATTTATTTGTGTATTTTGGTATGAATAATATGTATATTTGTGTATGATTCCAAGTCCACTTGAATGTTTACACTCTTACTCTAGATAATATTATTGTTTTAGAAACTATGGATCCACTTAGTAGAAACCTTGAAGAAGAAGAAATAATGGAGAACATTATTGATGAGGACACCTCACAATATCTCGAACTTGGAGGGACATGACGATTTGACTCAAGTACTAGTCATGGAGAAGATGAAGACTCGTGAACGCAATTTAATGGTTACAAAGTCCGGCGAGGTATATGCATTGATTAAGCCTCAGCCGACTTCCACCAACAATCTTCTTCTACATGTATTAATTAACGCTTCTTTCTTCTTTTAGCCCTCTGGATCGACCAGCCAGCAACCATCTTCTTCTACGAAAAAGAGCAAGCGAGGCGCGAGCCAGCGGTTGAAAGATCGTGCAAAGTTCACGATTGAAGCAGTCCGTGTTGATGGAAGGCCAATGGAGCCCAAGAAGGCCGCAGAAAAATTTATACGTCAGGCTGGAGTTATTGTTAGGGACCAAATCCCAATCATAATTGAATATTGGAATAAGCCAAAGAAGGGCGACGGTACCTTTGTCGATGACAGATCCAAAGAAACGCTTTGGAATTCGTTGTTGGTAAATTTCACCCTTCCGCCAGAGGAGGATGAAAACAACCCGGTTATAAAGAAAAAGGTCAAAGAGTGGACTCTAAAGAAGATGGCTGAGGCTTTCCGCAATCGAAGACAAAATTGAACAAATTTGTCAAAGCTCATGAGACTCAAATTTCAAGACGATATTATGCGAAGATAAGACCTCAAGCCCGAATTTGAGACATATAAAAAAGTGCTATAGCTAAAAGAGGTCGAAACCAATACGCTTAATGCCCTCAAGAAGGAATATCACCAGAGGACGGGTCGTGGCTACATATCTCGAGGCCTAAGTGGGAGGAAGCTGAGAGGGCCCCATGAGAGAGGGATCACACCCCACAGATGGGTGGGACCTACGTGCAAAGACTTGGTTCTACGGAATCGGGCAAGGTTGGACCCGAAACAGATTGTGTATCTTCCCCATCCTTGCCAAACCCGTCCGAACTCATCACGACATACGAGGAAACATCCGCCAGATCTTCCATCCCGACAGAGAGAATGACCAGCTCACACGCCGCCGGTAAAAAGAACACCCTGGACATGCACGAGGCACGGGGGTATGACGTGGAAGGATGGGTTTGCCGATCGAGCGACTCTTCAGATGGCGCGGCGAAAAGAAAAAGAGCGCAGATCGGATGACACAGATAGAACATGCACTTGCGGCGCCGCAGACGCAAGTGAATGCACAGAGCCATCAAGCTACCGCCCATCTCAGCGGCATGAAGAGCCTGCATTGGAAGCTGCCCGCCCGACTCTGCAGCGAAAAGCGGTGGCTTCCACGGAGAACGGCAGCCAACGCTGAAATGACGGGTCTCGATACCCGCTGATGAGATCACGGAGAGCGAACACGCTGAGCTGCATGTGAGATTAATGGGCTTATCCATTAAGGTGGCTGTCGTATGCCTTACCTCCGTAGCTGGTGGAACTTACCACCGCCGACCGATTCCGGATGGCTATGCTATTGTCGGGTGGATGAGGTTGTGAAGGAATATGAGGAAGCACAGCTTGACCATGCTACGGTGAAGGGAAACTCAACTCAAATTTGCAGTGAAAACAACCATTCTTTGGAAGAAGGAACACATTGTGCTTCCAAATTGAGGTCACTGCACCCGTGCCTCATAGCGTCAGCTGCATCGAGCTGCTTCAGCCATCTCTCAAGGCTGCAGCCATCTCCGGCCCGTCGCCCATCTCTGCTGGCAGCCATCTCCGCCCGTCGGCCATCTCTCTGCGGCAGCCATCTCCGGCCCGCCAGCCATCTCCGGTGCTTCAGCCATCTCCTCAGCGTAAGCGGAAGAGCACTGCCACGAGGAGCATCAGTAGCACTGCCACAAAGAAATCCGCAGGAAACCGTACGCCAAAGAGTTCAAAAAACTACGTCCCGCAGCCTTCCGCCAAGCCATTGCCGGTTTTACCGTGGAATCGCAGCGACGAGGAGACCAATAGGATCTCGGGAGAATAGGTCAAGAAATTCTTTGCACCTAGACGGGCCGAGCCAAAGGAGAAAATAGATCCGGCGGTGGTGGAGAAGTTTTACAAAAATCTTTTGAAACCTGAAACCCCACTTGTGCCGGACTACGAGCGCCAGATTTTGAAGGCGGATGCAAGGCGTAGGGATCGAAAGTAGCAATCGTGAGGCACCCTTGAAAACAGTTCCCATGCTCGGAGAGCAGGAAAACCAATCATGCGCCCGCCCAAATGTTTGACAACGGGACGCTCCTCCCGTAGATGATTACGAGGCAGCTACAAAGAAAGGCCAATGAGATGGGGATGACTTACATTGCATACTTGAACGTCATGGGAGACAACTTGCCCAAATGCGATGTCAACCCCATACAGCCATGGAAGTATGGGAAGAATCTCACAAGAAAGAGGAGCTCAAGAATCTACCAACAAAGATGCGAAAATTGCACAAGTGGTACCTTCATTTCTGCAAGACGAGAAAAGAAGAATGGATCACGACGCATATAAGAGATGAGATTTTCTTGTACGGAGACGACGCGATCGACTTCAACATTCAAGACTTGCATTTTCTATTCAATCAGAAGGAACTCGACAAATCTGCCATCAGCCTTTATTGTGTGTAAGTACTATTTCTGTAATTTTTATCTCAACTCATTCACTTCATTAATTGCATGTATATATATATGCTCACCATATATGTATATACTATTATGCAGGAAAAAGGTTATGGAATGCATGAAAGGAGGCCCTTTTGACATTGGGTTCGTTGACCCAAATAGAGTTCATGAAGAAGTGGTAAGAGAAAAACCGGGCAAACAAAAGATTACTTGCTAAAGTCTTTCTTGAGACAACAAACCAAAAGGGAAATACTATTGCCTTACAACTTCTCGTGAGTACTGTTACCTTCTCTTGTACACATTCTGTTTCGGCGTTAAGTGTAACTGATGATGAGTTATGCGTGCGTAGGTTCCACTTTATTCTGCTAGTCATTCAACCTGACTCAGGAAAAGTCCTTGTCATGGACTCGTTACGAAAAAGAAAAGAGCTATGGGAAGACCTTAGAGACATGCTCCAGAGGTAATTTCAATCATATTATCGCACTAGATCGGCAACTTTCGTGACAATAAGTAATTAATTACTCCTTTATCCATTTTCTTTGTCGGACAGGGTTTGGAAAATGTTCACGGGCAGGGCCGTGGGTGAATGGTCATAAGAGCTAAAATTTGTAGACCAAAATGTAAGTAATACTAGCTAGCTTCCAATTCCATTATATCATGCTTTATTGATTATTATTTTGATTGAACTCTCTATTCTCGTAAAGTGCGCGCATCAGGGACACGGCAATAACTTATGTGGGTACTATGTTTGCGGATTCATTCAAGAATACGATATGTGCGACAGGCCAAGACGCACTAGAACAACTTAGAGTAAGTAAACAAAGTCCACAACATTATTTTATTACCATCAATTGTGTTGAGTTTTATTCTTATATATATATTGACCCATTCTTCATATATATTCAGATCGAACGGATGCGGACCAACTCCTACCATTTGAACGCATACGAGCCATTCAAGAGGAATTGGCGGGTTCATACTTGATGAGGTCGCCACGCTGGCGGAGAACTCTATATATATCCACCAAAATGAACGATGACGATGTATGTGCCGATGGCGATGTATGTGCCGATGACGATGTTTGTGTATAATAATAGTTGCTTAATTATTCATGTACTCGTATGTACCGATGACGATTTATAAGTATACCGCTCGATCGATTTCCTCGCCCCCTCCAGAAATACGCCGAACGGGCAGGCGGTCGCAGCGGTAGGCGTTTTCACGCCGCAGAAACGGCCTAAATCTCTCGCAGAACGGCTTTAACACCGTTCCAGATCGAACCGGTGTTAAAGGGGGGCTGAGGCTCGGCAGCCCCACGGCGCCACCCTTTAATACCGGTTATAGGAACCGGTGTTAAAACCCCTCTAACACCGAACCCTCAACAGCGGTTGGGGAACCGCTGTTAGAGGGCCCTCCCAACCGGAGTTAAAGGGGGGGCTCTGCACTAGTGAATGATCAACAGTGGGACCGGGATGCCCATGATGATTCCTGTACATTCTAGATGACGATGTTGTTTGAACCGTAAACGTCGAGTCCAATTCCCTTTGTTTCTTCGATACTATTTGTCCAAGATCTGATCGTTAGGTATCACCATAGCTTGTTCAATCTCGTTACTAACAAGTATTGTTTTACTTGTTAACGCGATATTACGTTCCTGTGACCTAGTCACATGTTGCTACATTATGGATATAATCTCACCAAGTCGGCCTAACTGTATGTTACCCGTCACTGGGCGAAGAAATCCTAGTCTTGATACATAGGCCTCAACATGTTCCTCCGGATACCCAACATACACCTTTATAATTACCATTTCACTGAGTGATGTTTGATGCAGTCAAAGCAGCATCGGGAGACAGTGATTAATATGATCTCATGGTCTAAGGAGAAGGAGACTATGTTTCTGACTATTGCAACGATGAACTTCGTGACTTGATCCCGTCGCAATCTTTGAGGAATGTCGATCACATCATTTACCAATGATATGACATCGTTGTCAACTGGCCCTATCACCACATGATCAGGAAACCTTGATCATCTGCTGTCCAACGAACTAGTACTAATAGAGGCTATTAGGGACTTATGTTTCATATCACACCTTTATTAATATTTCCTCTTGATATAATTATAGCACAATATAAAACTATTACGAACTTATTGGGATATGATACTAATAAACTTTTTATTAGTTTTCTCTAGGGCATATTCCCTTCTCTTATATTGCTTTAGTGCTAGAGTTGATGTCTCATGGAGCTAGACCAAATAAACGTTCATGTTGAGGGGTTCTTTTATCCACGAAGAGTCCAGGCATACGCATCGATGATATATAGGCAAGTACTGTTCAACGTTGTCCACATGAGGCTTCACAAGCATGTCCAAATACATTATTCATTGGCGCCCACCCGCATACACACAACCGTGAAAACACATGCTCACACAAATATGAAGATTATCACAACACGCACACAGTCCTACTGAAAAACAGTCACAGAAGCTTCAAGATTGTGAAGTCATCATAGGGGTCTTGCTATCGACTAGAATGTGCTTTGTGCTTAATGAATGGTCTGTTTTGATGGGTTACACATGTGTCAAAACGTGGAGTTTGATTTCTAGTGAGAGGGTTAACCACCATACTAATCATCCAACCACAGTTTAGTTCTCTACATTAGAACTCTATTTGGTTGTATGGCTATTACAAAAATCTCGCATTTCAAGTGATAAGATTCCAACAAGGCAAAGGCATACAATATGCACGGTGCATTTCTTTCTGTCATATCTTCATTGGCAATTGGGCACGGAGCTGGCCAACAGCTATGATGTGAATTCTATTCCATCTCTAGTGGAAAAGTTCACGCACGTTCAGTTTTTCTTCATTGACAATCTTCCATCAGAAGCAACTGCACCGTCTTATACAATTCAGTAATCCTACCATTGATGTTCTAGATGTTATAAGATCTTTAGGGTTTCCAACTTAGAATATGTTGCAATTCCCCTTGCATCAGATGCGTCCACATCCACGTAGCCCGTCCGCGCCAAACTAGCTTGGAGCCGATTTTAATTTTCTGACAGTTGGGCCCCGCCTTTCTACTATACATAACCCTGTGCACATGGCCGCCATATATACGAGTAAGCTCTCAGCTAGCTATTCCCTCGAAAATGGCGCAGAGGATTCTGGAGCTAACGCTCATCTCGGCGAGCAACCTGAAGGATGTGAACTTCTTCAGCGACATGGAGGTATACGCCGTCGTGTCCCTCAACGGCGACCCTCGCACCCGCCACCAGACCCAGACCGATTACGAGGGCGAGACGGACCCAACGTGGGACGAGACGCTGGTGTTCGCCGTCCCGCCCACGGCCGCCGCGGCCTCCGCCTCGGCCGCCTACCTCCACGTGATCCTCCGCACGGAGCGCTTGTTCGGAGAAGACCGCGACGTCGGCGAGGTGTTCATCTCCGTCGCCGACCTGCTCGCCGGCGCCTGCGCCGGAGCTACCCCGCCACGGTGCGCGTCGTACCCGGTCCGGAAGGTGCAGCGCAACAACGGCAAGCGCCGCGGCATGCTCAGCGTTTCGTACCGTCTCGGCCCCGTCATGGTACCGCTGCTCCCGGAGACCGGCTGTTGGAATAACGAGCCTTACCCGCTGCCGCCGTGGGAGCAGTGGGACTGCTATCCGCCGACGTATATGTACATGCAGGAGGGGCAGCAGGAGGCGGTGCCGCGGTATCCTCCAGCGGGTGTTCGCATGCTGCCGTCTCTCAGGCCTTCCGGCGGTGGCGGCGCTGCTGCGTAGGCGGGGACAAAGAATATTGGGAAGAACAGGAGCTTTGCGCCGGAGCTTGGCGTGGGGCTGCTTGGTGGAGGCTTCGAGCGGATGTTGTTCCAGGACATGCCATCGTCCAACACGGCGGCTCATAAATCCGTGTAGGAGGCCGCCGGCAGCGGAAAGTCAGTGACCAACAACTAAAATATTCATTCTTGCGCACACAAGCTTAATCGTGGAGAACTAACCCAGTTAAGATGATTAATTACTGAATCAACGGGGATTTTTAGCTGTGGCGATGATTAGCTGAGATGATTAGCGACAAAATCTTGCAAAAACACGCGGCCCTTTAATTTGAGTATATTTTGCAAAGATTTTTTTTTAAAAATATTTCTATGATTTGGTACTTTTAGCAAAGATTTTAAGAAAAAAAATATTTCCTACCGTTAATTACAATTGTTAAATTTAAGCTCAAATTATTAGAATTTTAAGCATCATTATAGTTATGCCGTTTCGGTACCAATTCTCCCAACCGAACACAATATGGGACCATTCCGTTTTTCGTTCTTTTCCAAACCGAACACAGGGTCGGAACCGTCCCATGCCCTCGGAATGGACTCACTCCGTTCCATTCCCTCTCGTTATAGAACCGAACACACCCTTGGATAGCATGTTGGAGCTGCTCTCGCAGCCCTCCTCTTCTCCTATCTCTAGCTTCTAGTCAACTCGAAAAGGAACACGATGAAGACAAGTAGTTTTTTTTTTGTGTTGCACTGCCTCACCCAGCCCACGTTTTGTTCTCTCTATTCTCCTTATCGTCTCAAATAAACATGCTGATTACAAGCCTTTATGTAGATAAGCTGCTACCCGTCCATATTGTTGGCGATGTACAAACCTTGGACCTCCCTGTTAATGTGAAATTACCAATTATCAAACTTTAAACAACAAAAGGCAAACTGCTCCCACAGCAAAAATCCAACAACCAGCAGAGGAATAACCAGTCGTCAGCTTGTGTGTGGAATGTCGCTGCCAGCTTAGTTGGGAGAGAGTCTTACCATGTCCACGCAGAAAGCAGCGGTCTCCCTGTTTCCCACCAGAAGAAAGACCGGGGAAGGAGGGCGGTAGCGATGATGGAAATCAGACGACCCATCTTCTCCACTACCTTCGATGACATGAGGCTTAGAGGAAGATACGACAGGATCGCCGCTCACCCTCCCATGTACAATAAGATCACTTCTTCTCCTCTGCCTTTATCAGAGCAGCATGCCGCAGAAGGAGAGCTACCCGCCGTAGTCGCTGTTGCTCGCGGAGATGAAAAGGCGAGTGACGACGAGAGAGCTAGATAGGGACCTCTTGTGGTTAAGAGTATGGGCCGCACAGGCATCTCGGCCCGATTACTCAGAGAACACCCAACTTGGTATGTGGAGTAGCAGACCTATAACTGTAGGCCGGCCCATTTGACGCGATTTGATGATGAGAAACGATTCCAACACAACTTGGTCGACTTGGATGATCTGGAGCATTACTAAATGGACAAATCCGATGGCAAATAAAGTCAAATCACTGTGATGGCTCCTAAGTGGTTCAGTTTTACTGTTTTTTAATATAGGCTAATACACGCACGCCCTAGACCACACCAGCCACTAACTCAACTAGCTATACATCTCAATTTTTCCTAGAATCACTCATGCAGCGAACAACTAACACTACGGAAAAAAATGTCGCTGCTGTCTGTCTTTGCCATGTGTCAAATGGATCGGAACACAGTAAAGTTTGTCTTTATCGTGTGTAACCTAGAAAGCACACGCCAAAGTACGTGAACACGGCAAATTTCTGAAAAGGAACACGGCAAAGAAATATATACGGCAAAGACCCACAAAGGATCACGACAAAGAAAATACGCTCGGCAAAGTCAACAACAGCACACGACATAGGTGTCGTCACGACAACGAGGTGGGTCCCGTGACCCCACATGTCCACTTGACGAGAGGAGCTAACGGCTGCAGACGGTGGTCTCTTTGCCGTGTGTATTCTGTAGTATACATGACAACGGGCCTTGCCGTGTGTATTCCGCAGTACACACGGCAAAGTTCTTTTTTCTTTTTCCCTTTTACCACATTATTCTTAGGAAAATCATAAAAAAATCATTCTAATTCATAAAAATACAAATAATATATCAAAATTTGCAGAAAAATAAGATCTATATATCTACACTCAAATACTAGATATTTATATTGAATAAGAATCTTCATGCTCGCTTTTTTTACCATAGTTTAAAACAGGCATAAAAATTTAAAAATAATCGAAACAATGTGAATCCTTCATGTGGTGTCATATTATGTGACATAGCTAAAAGCAAAAAATATCAAACTTGGTATATTGATTATGTCCCAAAAATACCTTCACAAAATGACCTATCTCATTCGAGATTTCCTGGCTTTCGGGTCAAATGACCAATGTTATGGCTAGAATCAAGGGATAGTTTGTGATAATATGTCAATATTGTGAATATATGTGCATCATGGGATGACGAACAATGTTTTTCTTTTCGTCGCTCCAAAAAGTCATTTTCCATTTTTCGAGCATAAAAACAGGGGGGAGGGGGGGGAGAGCACCACCAAATGACTAATTCAAAATGCTATCACCCCATTTTTCAAAAATACTATACCACCTTACATGCATAATGTCTCAACAGGGAGATCTCAAACCTTTCTGTCCACCCCAGGTAAAAAGACAAATTCCTGCCGAATCGGTAGGAAGTGGGTCAGATATGAACTACAGGTACATGATCTGATGCTCATGATTTTTTACCAAAATAATTTTTAGGTTCACAATATGATATTTCATCAGAGATCCAATGCAAGCTTAGTGAGGCTCATCCCCGAGCTAAGAATCTTCTTGCCCGCCGTTTGACAAAGTTAGACGATAGTTTAGAACATGCATAAAAAAATCAAAAATGATCGAAACAATATGAAACCTTCGCGTGGTGTCATATTATGTGATATGGTTGGAAGGAAAAATATCAAACTTGGTAATATTTATTATGTCTCAAAAATACCTTCACAAAATGATCTATCTCATTCGAGGTTTCCGAGCTTTCAAGTTAAATGACCAATGTTATGGCTAAAATCAAGGCATAGTTTGTGATAATGTGTCAATATTATGCATGCATGTGCATCATGGGATGGCGAACAATGTTGCATGAGGAAGTTTTCCTTTTCGTCGCACAAAAAAGTCATTTTCCATTTTCCGAGCACA
Organism: Avena longiglumis; assembly: GCA_030063025.1. Lineage (NCBI taxonomy): Eukaryota > Viridiplantae > Streptophyta > Magnoliopsida > Poales > Poaceae > Avena > Avena longiglumis. The sequence goes on from CP125976.1 coordinate 97,047,139, forward strand.
AAAAACGGAGGGTTTGTGAAGTAACGACCAGATGGATAATTTAAAATGCTACCACGCCATTTTTCAAAAATAATAGAATACCTTACATGGAAAATGTCTCAAAAGGGAGATGTCAAACCTTTCCGTCCACCCTAGGTGAAAAACATAAATTTCTGTCGAATCGGGAGGAAGAGGGTCAGATATGACTACAAGTACATGATCTGATGCTCATGATTTTATACAAAAATCATTTTTAGATTCACAATATGTTATTTCATCAGAGATCCAATGCAAGTTTAGTGAGGCTTAACCCCGAGCTGAGAATTTTCTTGCCCGTCGTTTGACAATAGTTTAAAATAGGCATAAAAAATTCAAAAATAATCGAAACAATGCGAAACCTTCGCGTGGCGTCATATTATGCGACATAGTTGGAAGGAAAATATCAAACTTGGTATATTGATTATGTCTCAAAAATACCTTCACAAAATGACCTATCTCATTCGAGGTTTCCTGGCTTTCGAATTAAATGACCAATGTTATGGCTAGAATCAAGGCAAAGTTTGTGATAATGTGTCAATATTATGCATGCATGTGCATCATGGTATGGCGAACAATGTTGCAGGAGGAAGTTTTCCTTTTCGTCGCACCAAAAGTCATTTTCCATTTTCCGAGCACAAACAAACGGAGGGGGGGGGGGGGGGGGTTGTGAAGCAACGACCAAATGGATAATTCAAAATGCTACCACCACATTTAAAAATAATAATAGACCACCTTATATGGAAAATGTCTCAACATGGGATCTCAAACCTTTCTGTCCACCCTAGGCGAAAAACACAAATTCCCGCCGAATCGGTAGGAAGTGGGTCAAATATGAACTACAGGTACATGATCTGATGCTCATGATTTTTTACAAAAACCATTTTTAGGTTCACAATATGCCATTTCATCAGAGATCCAATGCAAGTTTAGTGAGGCTCAGCCCCGAGCTAAGAATCTTCTTGCCCGCCGTTTGTTAAAGTTAGACGATAGTTTAAAACGGGCATAAAAAATTGAAATATAATCAAAACAATGCGAAATATTCACGTGGTGTCATATTATGTGACATAGTTGGAAGAAAAAAATATCAAACTTGGTATATTGATTATGTCTTAAAAATACCTTCACAAAATGACCAATGTTATGGCTAGAATGCACATCATTAGATGGAGAACGATGGTTGCGGGAGGAAGTTTTCCTTTTTGTCACACCAAAAAGCTATTTTCCATTTTTCCGAGCGCAAAAAACGGGGGGATTTGTGAAGCAACCACCAAATGGCTAACTCAAAATTCTACCACCCCATTTTTTAAAAAAATACTAGACCACCTTACATAAAAATGTCTCAAGAGGGGGACCTCAAACCTTTTCGTTCACCCCAAGTGAAAATGACAAATTCCTGCCGAATCAGGAGGAAGTGGATCAGATATAAACTACATGTACGTGATCTGATGCTCATGGTTTAAAAAAAATCATTTTTAGATTTACAATATTCTATTTCATCAGAGATCCAATGCAAGTTTAGCGAGGCTAAGCCCCAGATAAGAATCTTCTTGCCCCTTGTTCGACAAAGTTTGACGATAGTTTAAAACGGGCATAAAAAAATTCAAAAATAATCGAAAAATGTGAAACCTTCTCGTGGTGTCATATTATGTGACATAGTTGGAAAGAAAAATATCAAACTTCGTATATTGATTATGTCTTAAAAAAACCTTCACAAAATGACCTATCTCATTCGTGGTTTTCTTACTTTCGGGTCAAATGACCAATATTATGGCTAAAATCAAGGGATAGTTTGTGATAATGTGTCATATTGTGCATGAATGTGCATTATGGGACAAAGAACAATGTTGCATAAGGAATTTTTCCTTTTCATCGCACCAAAAAGCTATTTTTGATTTTTCGAGCGCAAACAAAGGGGGGGGGGTTCTGAAGCAACCACCAAATGGATAATTCAAAATTCTACCACCACATATTTCAAAATATTTTATGGATGTCATATTTGGACTCCACACATTTTTTGATCGATTTAGGCATTTTATTTGTTGAATTTCGATTTACGTATTAAATATATGAATTATTCCATATTAAATAGAAAAAAGGCAAAAAAAATAAAATCATTTTATTTTTTTATTTGGATTCAATATTATTATTACTTATTCATTGTTGTCTACTTAAATAATTGTTTGCAATCTAAAACTAAGCATCATGATTCAAGAGTTAGTAGGATTTATATGAAAGTATTATCGACAAGGTATGATTTCTTTTTCGGAAGCTCATCCGGAAGGAACGAATAAGTTAAGCGTGCTAGTGCTAGAGTAGTATTGGAATGGATGACCGAAGGAGAAGTTTGATTATAAGTGCAATTTAACATATTATTAAGCATAATTAGGGTTAAAATATCCTATATGAGATTAATGAGTAAAAAATATTCAGAAAAGTTTGAAAAACAATTGATTTTTTTTTGAAAATGCAACTTTTTTTCCACGTACTATTCCACGATACACACGGCAAAGGAATCCTCTTTGCCGTGTATTTTTCGAGGAGACACACAACAAAGAATAGACACCGTTATATCCACGAGAACCATCCTCTCATTTTACTTTGTCGTGTCTATGCGTAAGACACACAGTAATGACTTTGTCATGCCTTATTTAGAAAACACACGGGAAAGTGCCTTTGCCGTGGGGAACGTTTCCGTGTAGCATTTGCCGTGTTTGATAGCGTATGAGAGTGCTTCGTCGGGAAACCCCAAGAGCAAGGTATGATGCAGCACAACAGCAAGTCTTCCCTCAGTAAAAAACCGAGGTTATCGAACCAGTAGAAGGAAGAAAACGTCTCAAAGGTGTTGCAAGCAACATGGAAACCTGCACAACAAGAACTCAAGACTTTGCCCCAACTAACAGTAATATTGTCAATCTCACCGGTTGCTGTGACTAATGATTAACTGTATGGTGTGGAAGGTGATGATGGTTTGCAGCAAGTAAACAGTAACAGTGGAAGATGTATCAATGGTAAAGATTGGACCGGGGTCCATAGGTCACTAGAGGTGTTCTCCTTAGATAAACAAACATGGCATGCAGGGTAAACAAATTATAGGAGGACAATTGACAGGACTGAGCAAGGCATAACAATGCAATACTAGACATAAAGATCCTATGAGATTTGATTGGGCAATACAACAATACACATAGACCACCATCCAACTGCATCTATGACTAGAAGTCCATCTTTGGGTTATCATCCGAACCCCCTCCAGTATTAAGTTGCAAGCAATAGACAACTTCTTTAAGCAAAGTGTGTAAGGTAAACAATCCACTTGTTTCATGAACAAGAGACCGTTGTTTTCCCCTAGTGGCAAGAGCACATCTACAACCGTAGAGATTTCTGTCACTTCCCTTGATTAAGTAGAGGCATGAACCCACTATCGAGCATAAATACCCCCTCTTGGAGTCAATAGCAACTACTTGGCCAAGATAGCTACTAACAACGGAGAGCATGCAAGATCACAAACAACACATACATGATAGAATCAATAAGACAAAACCATTAATCAATCTGACATAGTAATCTCAATATCCATCGGATCCCCGCAAACACAACATACATGATTACAAATAGATGAGATCTTGATCATGAACGGAGCTCACAAGATCTAGACATAAAAGCATAAGGAGGAGATACAACCATCTAGCTACTACATGGACCCGTAGTCCAAGGTGGAACTACTCACACTTCATACCGGAGGCTGGCATGATGAAGAAGAAGGCCTCCGGGATAATCTCCCCTCTGACAGGATGCCGAGAAGAGCTTTCGATCCCCCCGATTTAGGGACGATGGTGGTGGCGGCTACAGACGGTTTCATGGAATATTGATCGGGTGTTTAGGGTTTAGGCATCGGGGGCTTCTTATAGGCGAAGAGGCGAGGCTGGGAGGCGGCCAGGGGGCCCACACCCTTCCCAGGCGCGGGCCCACCCTAGGCGACGCCTGGGGGGGGGGGGGGTGGCCACCCTATGGTGCCCCTCCGTCTCTCCTCTGGACTCCGTGTTCTCCTCGATGAAATATTGACTTTGGCTTTCGACCCGTCCAATTCCGAGAATATTTCCTTACTAGCTTTTCTGGAACCAAAAATAGTAGAAAACAGGCAACTGGCACTATGGAAACTTGTTAATAGGTTAGTACCAGAAAACATATGAAAACACCTCAAAGTGTAGACAAAGCAAAGCAAAGTAGATTCTAAACAAGCATGTGACATAAAAAAATATAGATATATTTCTGACGTATCAAGCATCCCAAGCTTAACTCCTACTCGTCCTCGAGTAGGTAAGTGATAAAAGAATAATTTTTGAGGTGACATGCACCATCAAAACCAAGATCAAACCATTTGCAAGCATTGGAAGCTAGGATCAAAGAGCTCTAAACATGTGCATGAAAGATGGAGTTCTAACAGTAAGACAAAGTAACTATGCATGCAACATGAAAGGCTACAAACAAAGGTCATGAATAACATACATTGTAAACCGTTTGTTTGTTTCACATGCAGAAAACATGGCATAGTGGCAATCAGCTTGTCCCTCATAGAGTAGCAAATAGATGCATAGGACACCTTAAAGTTCCTAAGAGTGACTAGATACAAATAGCACAAGAACAAGCAATACAACAATATGCATCAATCAATAAGTTTTGGGACAATGCACATATAACTAAGAATGGGAACTATGCTCTCTTAACTGGTGCCTAAAGGTAGAAGGTGGAGACTCAATATAATGGTGGAAGAAAGGCCCTTCATAAAGCGAAGCAGGGATTTCAAGTTTCAAAAAGAGCTTCCAAAAATTATGGTACTTGTTAGCCTTCAACCCTCATTGCCCCTATCATAAGCATCTTGAAGTGATTAAGGTTAAAGTGAACAAACTATGGATTATATGCTTGACAAAGTATAAGTTGGCAATATCATGTCCCTTGAATACGAGGGACGCTCCTCATGCTACTCAAGTTTAGTTACTTGCAAATTCTTGTCATAGTAAGTACATGTGTATCATAGAGAACCGCCAACGGGGTACCCCTTACACATGGTATAGGAGCTTTCCCATAACCAAAATGACAAGGCAAGCAGACAATGAACATCTTAGCATTCTTCTTATTTACCATGGGATATGGTGCTTTTTTCTCTCTTTCCTCTTTTCTCATATGTCTCTTTTTTCTCAATCTCTTTTTTATATAAGAAGAATGCTTCATAGATGTCACTATGGTAATGCTGCAAGTTTTCACCATGATTAGGCATGGCTTAGGCTAGCGTCCAAGGCGTTTCTCTAACACAAAATACATAACTCCATGGACTTACAAGCTCCCCTTTCATTTCACACCGACGACATCCATAGACAAAAGAGCATGATATCAACTGTGTACAAAGTACAAGTGCAATAATGAAAGCGTTCCCCATGAAAACATGGTTCTGCTAATTCCAACGTATAAGTGCAAGCATATACAACGTAGATGACACAATGATTCAAGTTTATTAGGGGCAAGAAAAATAAAGTATGCCATCAAGTTCGCGAGAGCTTTAATCACTAAGTTTTCGCATAACAAAATGCTTTTTAATTGGAAGATAGCCGAAAACAAGAATATACTTGGAATGGTGTAACACACCATGCATAGGAATTTAGAGTGGACACTTTGTAATAACTTGGTTTCTTGGGAGTTGGAAGCATGAGTAGAACTTACTCATATAGGCTAGCAAAAGACTGGGAGCGACCAACTAAGAGAGCAATAATGTCCATAATCATGTAGAGCGACAAAACATTACTAATCAAAGCATAGAGTGGTACTACAAGTCAAGGAATAAATGATCATAGAGGCTATGGTGACTTGTTCATAGTCATAACATGGTGTGAGCATGTGCCAAGTCAACCCAATAAAACATCAAAGGAGAATACCACAATACTATGCTTTTGTATGCTAAAACAACACATGATTCCTTCAAGGAACACTAAGCAATCCAATTGTTTGGAACAAGTCATGCTACAACAATAATCACTAATCATAAGGTCAAACACCTATCATGACATGCTAAAGTCTAAGTCATAGTCAAAGCAAGCTCCTCTTGCACTTTCAAGCAAGAAATTTCTACTCCTTTCCAACAACAATCGACTTATTTGAAATAACACAGCGAGAACGGGGGTCCAAACTACTTTATTCAAGCAAAGTAAACAAACTAAGCAAAGCAACCGAAAACTAAGACGCTCCAAGAACAACACAACAGTGCATGAAACAATAAAAACGAAGTGTCTAGAAAGACCTGAGCTTTTTATTGATGAAGAAGGGGATGCCTTGGGCATCCCAAAACTTTGACGCTTGTACCTCTTGGATATTCTTTGGGTGACATCGGGGTGGCATCCCCAAGCTTGAGCTTTTGTCCATTATTTATCTCATTACATCATTCTTTCTCTACACCTGAAATTTTTCTTCATACAAAACTTCATACAATCTTTATTAGCAACATTAGTGCATTCAAAAGATAATAGACCCTTAGTATTAGCTTTATAACAGCAAAACTTTTCACTAAAAACACAAGCTACTGTAGCAACTCCTTCAAAAAGCTCAATTTCCCCAAAAAGAACCCAAAAAGGAATCAATAAGAAGCAAATGCAAATAATGGCAGAAATCTGTCAAACAGACCAACAGGTGGAAACCGATTTTTTCGAAGACCTTCTGTTGCTTAAATCAACAATTGTTGAACTAACTGAAGTTATCTAACATACTGGGGGATTTATTCGTAAATTTTCAGCTCAATCTGACTTACAGAGACTCCTCTCGAATATTTATGGTGGAGGACAGAAATCTGTTTCGGGACAGCAATTCCCCAAATCTTACTTCCCTCCCATTAGAGGTCATTCTTGGCACAAAAAGCAAACAAAAAGGCTAAGGATAGGTCATTACTGAAGTAGTAACTTCCAAGACTCAAGGAAACTCTTGGGTTATCTTCCAACAAGTACTTTTCTTTAACGCCTTTAAGTTAGACACAAGAAGCAAGAAATCAAGTATTTTCAAATGAAGAAGCATTAACATCAAACCTTGCTTTTAAAGGAGGAGCAAAACGAAACTTCTCTCCCCTAATAGGGAAGTGTTCAATACCTTTCTTGAATGGAAATTGATATTTAATGGTTCCTTCTTTCATATCAATGATGGCACCAACATTTCTAAGAAAAGGTCTTCCCAAAGTAATAGGACAAGAAGCATTGTATTCAACATCCAAAACATAAAAATCAACATGGACATAAGCATTGTTAACCATAATGAGAATATCATTAACACTTCCCATGAGTTTCTTCCTAGCATTATCATTAAGTGGGACATCCAAATAACAATCTTCCAAAGGTGGCAAATCAAGCATTTCATAAATCTTCCTAGGCATAATAGAGACACTAGAACGAAGATCACATGAAGCTTTGAGATCAAAGTCATTCACTTTCATATTAATAATGGGTTCCTAAATATCTTCTACTTTCCTAGGAATTGAAGCTTTGTGTTTTAACTTCTCTTCCTTAATTTTAACAAGAGCATCTATAATGTGTTTGGTGAAAGTAACATGCATATCACTAGCATCAGGACTTCTAGAAAGCTTTTGTAAGAACATAATCACTTCAGAAATATTGCAACCATCAAGATCAAAATCAAACTTAGCATCACTAGTAGTAGACTCATTAGGCTTAGGCATTGTAGGAGGAGGAATAGGGACTTCTTGTGGTTTATTGGCATCCATATGGGTGGTGGTGATGGTGCACACACTATTGTTTCTATCAATTTCAGCTTCCCTTTCCCACTTAGCATGAAGTTGGGCTAGCAATCTAACATTTTCATAAATAGTAACTTATATGGCATGAGTAGCAGCAAAGGTACTTTCCATGGTTTCAGGTTTAGCAGCCATTTTATTAATCAAAGAGGACCGTGCTTCAGACAAAGAGGAAATATTTTTCTCTACATTCAAAAGCTTTTCCTCTACAGTCTTGTTGAAAGTGGTTTGTTTACTAATAAAGCCTTTGAGAATGAATTTAAGTTCATAGGGGGAAATTATATCATTGTTGTAGGAGTTTCCATAGGTATTGCCATTATTAGGAGGATAAGGCATATAATTGTTGTTACTATCAAAATTATTCCTATAGGCATTATTGTTGAAATTGTTGTTTCTAATGAATTTCACATCAACTTGCTCTTCTTGAGAAACCAAAGAGGCTAAGGTAACACTATTAGGATCTAAAGGAGCTTTCCCATTAACAAGCATAGCCATAATAACATCAATATTATCACTCAAAGAGGAGGTTTCTTCAATAGAATTTACCTTCTTATCATGTGGAGCTCTTTTAGTGTGCCATTCAGAATAATTAACCATCATATTATCAAGGAGTTTTGTTGCATCACCCAAGGTGATGGTCATAAAGGTACCTCCAGCAGCTGAATCCAACAGGTTTCTTGAAGAGAAGTTCAAAGCTGCATAAAAAGTCTAGATAATCATCCAAGCAGTAAGTCCATGAGTGGGACAATTCTTAACCAAAGATTTCATTCTTTCCCAAGCTTGAGCAACATGTTCATTATCAAGTTGTTTAAATTTCATAATATCACTTGTCATAGATATAATCTTAGCATGAGGGTAGTACTTTCCAATAAAAGCATCTTTGCACTTAATCCAAGAATCAATAGTATTTCTAGGCAAGGGTAGCAACGATTATTTAGCTTTTCCTCTCAAGGATAAAGGACATAGCTTGAGCTTAATAATATCTCCATATACATCCTTATACTTTTGCATCTCACAAAGTTCAACAAAGTTATCGAGATGGGCATCAGCATCATTAGAACTAGCACCAGAAAATTGCTCTCTCATCACAAGATTCAACAAAGCAGGCTTAATTTCATAAAAGGTAGCATCAGGAGCAGGTGGAGCAATAGGAGTTCTTAGGAAATCATTGTTGTTTGTGCTAGTGAAGTCACAAAACTTGGTGTTCTCAGCAGAGTTCATTTTGGCAAAAGTGGAGCAAGCCAAAAACAACAGCATCAGCTAGAGCAGGAACTATTTTTTTAATAAAAAGAGGCAAATAAAACCAAGCAAAAGAAACTAAACAAACTAAAAACAAAGTAAAGATAAAGGTTGAGGAGGACTCCCCTTGTGAAGACGTCCTTAGCCTCCCCGGCAACGGCGCCAGAAAACTTGTTGATGGTGCCTGAGAGCGCTTCGTCGGGAAACCCCAAGAGAAAGGTATGATGCAACACAACAGCAAGTCTCCCCTCAGTAAGAAACTGAGGTTATCGAACCAATAGGAGGAACGAAGCGTCTCAAAGGTGTTGCAAGCAACGTGGAAACCTGCACAACACAAACTCAAGACTTTGCCCCAACTTACAGTGAGGTTGTCAATCTCACCGGTTGCTGTAATAAAGGATTACCTATATGGTGTGGAAGGTGATGATGGTTTGCAGCAAGTAAACAGTAACAGTGGAAGATGTATCAATGGTCAAGATTGGACCGGGGTCCATAGTTCACTAGAGGTGTTCTCCTTAGATAAACAAACATGGCATGCAGGGTAAACAAATTACAGCAGGGCAATTGACAAGACTGAGCAAGGCATAACAATGCAATACTAGACATAAAGATCCTATGAGATTTGATTGGGCAATACAACAATATACATAGACCGCCATCCAACTGCATCTATGACTAGAAGTCCAGCTTTGGGTTATCATCTGAACCCCCTCTAGTATTAAGTTGCAAGCAACAAACAACTGCTTTAAGCAAAGTGTCTAAGGTAAACAATCCACTTGTTCCATGAACAATAGACCGTTGTTTTCCCCCTAGTGGCAACAACACATATACAACCGTAGAGATTTCTATCACTTCCCTTGATTAAGTACAGGCATGAACCCACTATCGATCATAAATACCCCCTCTTGGAGTCACTAGCAACTACTTGGCCAAGATAGCTACTAACAACGGAGAGCATGCAAGATCACAGACAACACACACATGATAGAATCAATAAGACAAAACCATTAATCAATCTGACATAGTAATATCGGTATCCATCGGATCCCCACAAAAACAACATGCATGATTACAAATAGATGAGATCTTGATCATGAAGAGAGCTCAGAAGATCTAGACATGAAAGCAAAAGGAGGAGATACAACCTTCTAGCTACTACATGGACCCGTAGTCCAATGTGGAACTACTCACGCTTCATACCGGAGGCTGGCATGATGAAGAAGAAGGCCTCCGGTATGATCTCCCCTCCGGCAGGGTGTCGGGAAGAGCTTCAGACCCCCCTGATCTAGGGACGATGGTGGCGGCGTCTACAGACGGTTTCATGGAATATTGATCGGGTGTTTAGGGTTTAGACATCGGGGGCTTCTTATAGGCGAAGATGCAAGGCTGGGAGGCGGCCAGGGGGCCCACACCCTACCTAGGCGCGGGCCCACCCTAGGCTGCTCCTTGGGGGGAGGGTATGGCCACCCTGTGGCGCCCCTCCGTCTCTCCTCTGGACTCCGTGTTCTCCTCGGTGAAATATTGACTTTGGATTTTGTCCCGTCCAATTCCGAGAATATTTCCTTACTAGCTTTTCTGGAACCAAAAACAGCAGAAAACAGGCAACTGGCACTGTGGTAACTTGTTAATAGGTTAGTACTAGAAAACATACAAAAACACCTTAAAGTGTAGACAAAGCAAAGCAAAGTAGATACTAAACAAGCATGGAACATAAAAAATTATAAATACGTTTCCGACGTATCAGTGTTCCAAATGGCCTTTGCCGTATGCGGACGCCCACACGGCTAAGAACCTATGTGCGGTAGTGTAACTAAAAGAACAACTAACTGAATCGGCTACCGATTCACTCCGTTGTGACTAGACTATGCAGCATGTCCTTCTTCCTCCATGCCGCTTCACATGGCGGTACTGCATCACACAACATAATGGTATCTCGCCATGCACGCTGCTTCACACAACGGTAACTTGACATCTCACCATTTTCGTCTCGACTAAATCTTCACCGGCCTACAACTTTCTAGCCATCTAAACTATATGCAAATGAAGAGAAAACTAAATATGTGGATACAACTTATCAAGATTAGTGCTAACATAGCATGTATGGTGTTTTTTGTATTCTATGGAATTCTGCTCCCTCTGTTCTCCCGGGGTCATTGGCATAGTTGAGGTGTGCCCACGGCCAATAGAAACCGGTCGGCACCAAATAACTGTCGGCTTAGGTAGCGCTGTGTCGATGGCCACTGTCGGCGTAGAACATCCGTCGGCCTAGGTGGAGCTGTTCCGACGGCCACTCTCTGTGTATCGTGCATGTCGGTTTACCTAGCCGCAACGTGGTCTAGGCGAGCAACTCGCGAGCCGGCCGGCCGTTGACGCCATCCGAGATACGCCGACGGCATTAACTTTACCATACATGCATTTTAATGTTTTTTCTTGAGAGTACACAACTGCGTACCTTATTTTTCTAGAAGGTAGAAGTTTTTCTATTGCAAGATTGACACTAAACGTTGCAGCCAACGTGTGTCACGAACACCACACGCCCACACCACCCTAGTCTCAAACTTTCAATAGCACTTTGGGGTCTTTCGGGCGCGCAAAATTTCAAAATTTGGCCAACACTTTGGACTTCTCAGAAAAATCTATTTTTCTTTTAGAGAAAATAAAAAAAACACTACTATGATTCTACTGTTCAAATATGAGCCATTTCTAGGCACATATAGAACCCCAAAATGTTTCTGCGGGAGGCTAGAGGGCAAACTGTGTTATGCAGCTAGGATTATCTTAATAAAATCATGTCTAGATTGCATAAGCAAGTTTTCTCTCGAACTAAGTGACATATCGGTGGATCGTGATATTCTGGACGTCTTTCTAGAACTATTGCCATGTTGCTACGTGACCGTGATGTCAAGTTCTTGAGACAGTAAGTTCTCTGAACTGCTCTTTTCTCCAAGGATCCGTACCTGATACCCTTAAACTAGTTGATTAAGCTTAAACAACAACTTGGAGAATTGTAAGACAAAATTTTATTCGACTCAGTTCCTTCGTAAAGGGATGTCTAGTTTGTGTGTGCTGAAGAAAGATAGTGTCTCCTTTGTGGATATGTTATCTTCCCCCACCTTTGATTTGATTTGGCTTATCGTCAAATCAAACTCAGTTTTAAGGACTATTTCGATGGTGATTCTTCTAGTGATGTTTCACTTGAGTACATCTTCATGTCTTTGGGTTTGACCAACAGTTATGCTTTGTTCATGCAACATATGATTCCATCTTCTCGGAGTGTCCTGATAAGTTTGTTGTTGATTCCATCAATGACATTATTATTTTATCCATGTTGGATTAGATTCATATAGAACAATTTGCATTAATGTTCGAAACTTCTGAGAACCACCTTCGTGTTATCTCGAAGTATGCGTTCTGGATGTTAGAAGTGACCTTCTCCGATTCACGTGCAAATGTTGAAAGTTGTCGCCATGGATTCGAGTGGAGTTACCTCCGTTCCTTAAGGACACATGTGTGTTTGATTGTAAGTACCTTATGTGTGAGCAGTTGCCTTTCGACAAGTTGCCAACACATGGGTATAGCAATCTAGCTCATCTTGTGGAGCTTTACACTGTATTCCATATCTTGAGAATCTAGTAACTTTATCTTTATGATAAATGTTGCAAACTTTCTATTCAGACATGCTGAGTCTAAAGTATCATTCCACCTAACCAAAGCTGAATCTCAAGCAGCAATGATGGTTGGTGTTCTTCAAGGTTTTGACATAGGTCTCTTTGCAAGTCTGGCAAGATTGACGTAATGGTTGACACATTTAGTCGGAAAGACCTTTTGTCATATTCTCTTGATTCAGCAATAACAACCACTCCTCATTAGGCTTATTCTATGATTTATTATAGGAGTTGTTCATATGATTTCCTTTGTATCCGAAGTCCAACCTTTACTTGTACTTTGTATCTCGAACATTAAGGAGAACATTTAAAGTAGTGTTGCTAAATGTCTCTCGGTTGATCCTTCAGACCCTTTATGTTGGCAAGCATCTTGTTGTGCCAAGTAATTGAAGTTTGAGAATGAAGTTTCTTTCTTCTCGTGTTATCATGAATCTTCCTACCTATTCATCTGGTGGTGTAAAGTGATATCATGATCTTTGGCAAAGATTTTGATAGACCTGGATGAATAAAGAGTTTCCTCCGTTTTTTCAGCCATGTTTTAAGAGTGACTATGATTTTGGTAATCAATAGTTTCTCTTGATACATGTTTTTTGTGACTCTTACGAGTCCTCTCCACCAAAAAAACTTTCTGTTGAATGAAAGAGTGACCCTTCTGTTTCAAAGGTAGTTCAACAGCTTGGTTTTGTTAATCTATATCTTTGCAACCCTAAATCTCTAAGTCATTTATTAGAGGTTCCTTATCGAAGTCTATGCTCATGTTCTCTCCGTTGTAAGCTTTCCCTTTCAGAAGCTTAAACCCTTCTGTAAATTCCATTGTCTCAATCCTTATGAGGACCAGCTATCTAAAAATTTGAAACCTTCTCCTCTTGTTTCCTTCGTTACCTTGATGTGTTTCATGTTTGTCATCTCAGAGTTGTTTCTAAACAGTCCATTCATGAGTCGACCATGAGATAATCTATGTGTTGTTTAATGTGTTTCCCTCTTATCCTTAGGGTGACCCTGTTTCTTCCCCTCTCCGTCTCTCTTCCTACCTTAGAAATCTCGGGTCAAGATTCTCGTAAGGGGGATAGAGCTGTAACGCCCCAGTTTTAGTTAATCCTATATTATGGTTTGTTTGTGCATCATGAGCATCATCCTTTAAAAATGCAACTAAGAAACATTAAAGATAAACCCTAAAAAACCCTATTTCCCTTCCCTCTCTAAAAAACAATTCAAAATGGTTTTGAATTTGAAAAGTACAAAAGTTGTGAAGCCCAAAATGTTACAAGGGACTCACATTATTTTAAATGTTTTACAAAACCTGTGGCATTTTTTAAATACCCAAAAAACAATTTTGAAATGAAATTACAAAGAGATAACTAAAAACAGAAATAGAAAAGTATCTGAGAAACCAAAACAACAGCCAGACCCCTAGCACGCCCAGCCCAGTCCGCCTCTCTCTTCTTCCCCCTTTTCTGCTGCCTGCGCGCAATAGCTCGGCCCATCCGCGGCCCAACTTCGCCCCGTACCATTTTGGTCCGCTTCATCGTTTTCATCCACCTCACGTTGCCCCCGAAGCATCTGCGTGTCCCCGTCCGCCGCGCCGGCGTGCGCCAAGATCCCAGCCGTCGCTGTCCGTCGTCTACAAGTATTTGTGCCACCGCCACGAAGAGCCCCGCCGTGCTCATCTTCTCCTCTTCCTCCTTATCCCTTCCCTGTGCCCGCGAACCCAAAACCCTAGCTCTCTGCCTCGCCGGCGGCTTGCCATTTCCAGCCTCCCCAACCCTCTCTGTGATGCCTGGAAGCTCTGCATCGCTCGTCTTCGTCGATTGCCCTAACCAGAGCAAGCAAGCAAGATTCCAATCACCGCAATTGGATCCTCGTTCCCGACGCCAGCCACCGATGCTCATCGTTGATTCTGGCCATCTCAGCTCTCGCCGTCATCGTTAACACCCTCCCGGTGAGCTCCTGATGCTCATGGCGCTTCCCGATGCCTTGTTTGCTTGCTAGAATTACTGTGCGCTAACCGCATGTGAGCTCCGTTGCCGCCACTCAACGTAGCCGCGTCTCCAACGACCAAAACAAGGTGGTGCCACTACTGTTAGGTTCACCTCTGCCTCCTCTCTCTAACGTGCATCCGCATGTGTCCAGTTTGCTCTCCTCCGCCATCCCCGTAGTCTAGCCCGTTTGCCGGCGAGTTGACGTGGCGCTGAGGTGTCCCTGACACGGCCTCGGCCCCACCTATCAGCTACAGTGGCTAGACCCAGCTGTGGTATAAAAATGATCCAGGGCGTGTGCTGATGTCAGCATGACGCAGTAATCAATTTAAATTGGTTTAAATAATTCCAGAAAATGGTTTAATATTGTAAATTCAACAAGTAAGTCATATTAACTCAAAAAATTATTTATAATATATCAAATTGTTCAGAAAAATGAGATCTACCTATTTAATCTATCATCATGCATTGATAAGCAACTTTAATTAATAAGTTTGCTAGAAGAACATAGTAACCCCTCATAGGTGTTTTCAGAGTTCTTACGAATTAGGGTTTATACCCCTCGAAACCCCGATTAAATGGTTGAGAATGTCTTAGGGTTACATTTCGATGCAATTTAACTCGTCATATCATCATCCTTGCATGAGCATTGCATCGATGCCATGTGTTGATTTTTTTCCTTTCTTTCCGGTATTTGGTTGTTCGGTAGAATATGATATC
This sequence comes from Avena longiglumis, assembly GCA_030063025.1. Lineage (NCBI taxonomy): Eukaryota > Viridiplantae > Streptophyta > Magnoliopsida > Poales > Poaceae > Avena > Avena longiglumis. Next base: position 97,062,540 of record CP125976.1, read on the forward strand.
GAGATCGAGATTGAAGACCAAGATCAAGACCGTCGAAAATCGAAGATTGACAAACAATACTTGACCAACTGTAATCAAGTCAAGTACTAGGATTTTGAAGATCTACTTATCAGTTATCAACTGGCAAAGGCAAGCATAGCCCCACCATGATATAGTCCTATGATTTCGAAAGCATTTCAATTTATGCCATGATGCATACGATTCTATTATGGTCTTTTATCGATAGATAGAGTATCCTATGTACTGCATTACTCCCTTTGAGCTTATATTATCTAATCCACTTCTCCTAGCATAACTAGGTTTGGCTTGTGTGCACTGCTAGAGCTTATATCTGTGTCCTGCTTAGCCATGCATAGATGTCAGTTCTGGTTTATCCAGATGATGTATTAGATGTAGAGAATCTAGTATGTCAGGAGATCGTGATGAGATAAGATCAGAGGTGATATGAGGTTAAACATGCTAAGGCTTGTATGGGAGGCCGCGGTGGGATGTGGTTTTTCTAGTCCCATGCTCGCCACCACTAGGAATTGAGTTCTTGCCTTTGGAATCGATACGAGCGTACAACTACACGGGGCCTAGAAAACCTCACGAGTGACTAACTTTCCTAGTAGATTCCATGAGTCACATAGCTCAGGCGTTCCATTCGACATATGCATAGAAAACCTTTTAAAAGATTTGGCGGGTGAAGGTGCATCATAACAGGTAGGTAAGCGTGGCTGGGGTTGCTTGGGGTCGATGGAGCCCCTGGTGAAACAACCTCACCTCACATCTCTGGGGACCGGCTTCGGGATTTGACCCGTTACGGTGAAACCATCCTTAGGTCGTGACTCATGGTCTCGGCGAAAGCAAGGTAAAGGTCATGTCTAACCACCTCCTGCCGGCCTTCCAAGGAAGAGGGCTAATCATGTGGCATTAAGAGAAGGTTAGTACATGTGGGTAAAGTTGTACACCCCTGCAGGGTTAAATATTTTCGAAAAGCCGTGTTCACGATTATGAACGCTTGGTGACCAAATTCTAAGATCATAGAGAACTATTACCTAATCATAAAACTTGGTAGATCAACGTGTGCTTAAGGATGCTTCCTCATGGGTACGAGGGGGAGATCCTAGTTTATAGATGATGATTATTTGGTGGGTGTCAAAAGATGATGATCAAAGCTTTGGAGACGTCACTATCTTATCCCCTTTTTAAATATTCTGATTAGACGAGCTTCTCCTCCCTCTTGTTTTACAAACAAAGATGACTTTATGCAAAACAACTCCACCAGCCAGAAGTCTTGTGGAGTACACCTGTAATCATCCTTGCTTTGTTGATACTTTTGGCAGAGTAAGTGTTCCCTGAAGATCAGTTTGGTACTACATCGACACCAACGAGTAGCTTGAGGTTCCCGGCCGGCAGTCTGGAATCTATGGGCTGGGACGTCATCATTATGCTTCAGGCCTCTTAGGCCATTTGTTAAGTTTACTATATTTAATAGCATAATTTTCCTTCCGTTGTTTGATGTTTGTGGTCAGTGACCTCTACTTGTAATAATTTGGTTCTTTTCTTAGTTATGAGATTTCTATAATAAATTTTGTGTCGTAGGGTCAATGTTGTGTTACCGATTCTTCACTGGATATCCTCGAGCTCAAGGTTAAGCTTATGTCAGATGGAGGTCTGGGATTTGTTTAGCCCTGATCCCGGGGGTGTCACAGAAGCCGTCAGAGTAGGGCCAAGCTAGGCCGCTCCGCTCTCTCCACGTGGTGAACATACGCCGAGGAGGAAGCTGTCGGCGTAGCATGAAAAAGACGCCGAGGGGGAAGCCGTCACCGTAGGTCCACGCCCGGTTCTCCCAGCAACTGCCACATGCCAGGCTACGCCGAGGGTGAGGCCGTCGGCGTAGCAGCGGCACTATTAGCCGGCCGTGTGACGGCGGTGTCAACCTTACCAGACGGTTCCTACACTGACGAGCGCGCTCTGGCCGTCTGCATTGCCTTACTCCGATGGCCGCGGCTGCTCCGCCAAGGTCGGTATGCCGAGGACAACCATCGGCGTAGCGTACGTCGAGGGTTTTCCTGGCTACGCTGACGGCTTTTAGCCCTTGGCGTACCGCGCGCTTCCTGTAGTGAATAGGTGTACTAAGCGCGAGAGTCCAACTGTCAGCGACCTAGACCCACCTGCCAGTGAACCCACCGAAGCCGCTACACCTACTAGGAGGGAGCACGAGTTGACCAGGCCCAGAAGGGCTAGGCGAGCCCCTGCCTGGCTTGCAGGCCACGTATTGGGCTAAACTGAACCCATGTAACAGTTATGCCTCTTCTTAGTAGTATATGTAGAAGCTGCGAGGAGGGAGGAGGTGGCTAGGAATTGGATGAACTGGACGGCTTGGCCGTATTGTAAGGAATCTGCTCGGGGGTGGTCGGGAGGAACGAGCACTATACACCAACTTCCTGTGAATCATGTCGATTTAGTCCAGTAGATCCACTCCCTTACATCTGGTATCAGAGACCACACTGATCCACCGATCTGGAGCTACCAAACCACCCACATAATACTCGTTTCTTCGTGCGCCGCCGCGCGGAGATCATGGAGGGCCTGTCGGCCGAGTCTCGATCCGTGTACGAGATCCTCAAGGCGGAGACGAAGGAGGAGTATGAGATCCGTTTTCTCGCTCACAAGAAGGAGATCCTCGATGCGGTGAAAGGGCACATCGACAACACCCGCCAGCAGATCAAGGATGTCGCCGACCATGTCGATGCGGTCCACGCCGACATGAGCGCCGAGATCGCAGAGGCCAAGGCATCCCTGGGGGCGGAGTTAGGCGCTGTCAAATCCAAGCTCAGCGCTGAGATAGCACAACTGTCGTCATCGGTCAACCGCGCGCTCCAAGCAATTCCGCAGCAGCCTCATGGGCAGCGCGGTGGTGACACAACCGGCCCCGATGGGCACCGCTCTTCACCAAGCAACCCGGGGAAGGAGTATGACTTTCATACACCTCCTCCGGGAGGAGGTACGAATTTCGGCCAGAAAACTTCATTTGCTCTGAATTCCCCCCATACAAACCTGCATATTGATGCATCTGCCTCTGCTCCGCGGGTGGAACTACCTTCCTTTGAGGGATCCAATCCGCGGCTGTGGCAGCGTCGCTGCGAGGAATATTTCCAGCGGTGGGGCACGCCTGTGACTCACTGGGTTTCCTACGGATCGTCGCAATTCACTGGAGCAGCAGCGACCTGGCTGGAAGCGTTTCTGACAAAAGTTCCACAGGCAACTTGGGCAGAGTTTGTGAAGGCGGTCCAGACACGGTTCCTGCGGAACCAACACCAGATCCTGCTGCGACGTTTGTACCATATCTCTCAGACGGGCACAATTGAAGACTATGTGCAGCGGTTTGCTGATTTGATTGACCTGCTGTCTGCTTATGACACTCACCCTGACCAATTGCACTATTTGACGCGGTTTCTGGATGGGCTTAGTCCGAAGGTGCGTGTGCTCGTTGCTATTCAGCAGCCTGATGATTTGGATGCAGCGATGACCATGGCCTTGCTTTATGAGGAATTGGGTGGGGAGATGGAATCTGTAGCAGTAAGACCTAATTACAGCTCGTTCGGGCGCCGAGCGCCATCGTCCTCCTCACCACCACCACCACCACCACCACCTCCGGCAAAATGGATTTCCAAAACAGTAGAGGAAAAACGTCAGAACGAGGCAGCTCGCTATGGGTCTGATGATAGGTGGTCATCTCTGAAAGCTTACCGCCGATCGAAAGGTTTGTGTTACCTCTGTGGGGAGAAATGGGGAAAGGAGCATGTCTGTAACAAATCCATCCAGCTACATGTTGTTCAAGAAATGCTCGACTGTTTTCAGCTTCAAGAGTCTGTTGATGAAGCCGAGGTAGAGTCTGACATTCCTGTTGGGCAGCACCTGATGATGCTATCTTTAGCTGCTGTTAGTTCTGCAGTTTCTGCAGCCCGCTCTCTAAAAATTCAGGTTGATATCCAAGGGCAGGCATTTACATTTTTGATTGACTCTGGTAGTTCGTCTTGCTTCCTCGATAAACGCACGGCTGACAAGTTGCACGGCATGAAACATCTCCAACCAGCTATGAAGGTTCAAGTAGCAGGAGGGAAAATATTGACCTGTTCTGAACATTTTCCTTCGCTAACATGGGGAGCGCAAGGGTACACCTTCTGTGACAATTTCAGAGTTCTGGAGTTGCACAGTTATGATGGCATTGTGGGATTGGATTGGCTTGCTAAATTCAGTCCCATGTTGACTCATTGGGCGCAGCAATGGCTCGCGTTTCAGCAGGAAGGGCAACTGGTGGTGCTCCATGGCGAGGGAGCTCTAGAAGCTACACATGCTCTCATTGAGTTGCATGTGGTGAAGGATGATGAAAGATCGGTTAGCCCTGAAACTCGAGCTGACATTCAGACCCTCCTCGATCAATATTCTTCGGTTTTCGAAGAACCCACAGAGTTACCACCTCGACGGCAGTATGACCATCAAATTCCGCTTATACCAGGTGCTCGCCCAGTTTCTATGCGACCGTATCGTGTGGCACCTGCACTGAAATCTAAAATTGAACGACAAGTACAAGAGTTGCTGTCCCAAGGAGTGATCACACATAGCAATAGCCCATTTGCTTCCCCAGTCATTTTGGTCAAAAAAGCTGATAAGACATGGAGGTTAGTGGTTGATTACCGCCACCTCAATGCGTTGACTGTTAAAGGGAATTATCCAGTGCCAGTGATCGATGAATTGTTGGATGAACTCGCGGGCGCGCAATGGTTCTCCAAGCTCGACTTGCGCGCCGGGTACCACCAGATTCGTCTCGCTCCTGGAGAAGAATTTAAGACGGCATTCCAAACACACACCGGGCACTATGAGTTCCGTGTTATGGCATTTGGCCTGACCGGTGCTCCTGCTACCTTCCAACATGCTATGAATGCATCTCTGCGGCCAGTTCTGAGGAAGTTTGCGATCGTATTCTTCGACGATATTCTTGTGTACATCTCCAGTTATGCAGACCACCTGTTGCATGTCCAAGAAGTGCTGGAGATTTTGCGCAGGGATAAGTGGCAGGTAAAATTATCAAAGTGTGCCTTTGCACAGCGCCGCATTGCGTATCTTGGACATATTATCTCTGGCGAGGGCGTAGCTACTGATGACTCAAAGATTACTACTATCACTAGCTGGCCAATTCCTACAAATTTGAAGGAGGTGCGGGGGTTTCTGGGTATCACGGGGTATTACAGGAAATTCATCAAGCATTATGCTATCATTAGTCAGCCCTTGACGGCGCTCCTGAAGAAGGGTACCCTTTTTGTGTGGACAGCTACTGAGAACACTGCTTTTCAGACCCTGAAAACTGCTCTGATCACAGCACCAGTTCTGGCCTTGCCTGATTTCCAAGCCCAGTTTGTCGTTGAGACGGATGCTTGCGACACTGGGATTGGTGCAGTTCTGTCCCAGCGCGGCCATCCTCTAGCTTATGTCAGCAGATCTCTCAGGCCTAGGAACAGAGGCCTCTCTGTATATGAGAAGGAATACCTTGCGATATTATTGGCTGTCCAACAGTGGCGTCCGTACTTGCAATTGGGTGAATTTGTCATCAGAACAGACCACAAAAGCTTGAACCATTTATGTGATCAACGCTTGCATACCGAGTGGCAGCAAAAGGCCCTAACAAAGATGATGGGACTACAATATACTGTTGTTTATAAGAAAGGTATTCATAATGGCGCCGCTGATTCCTTGTCCCGCAAACCTGTGGATGGTGAGCATGCCCTTCCTATTTCTGAAGTGAAACCAGTCTGGTTGGACCTTGTGGTTCACAGCTACCAAAATGACACATTTGCTCAGCATCTTCTTCAGCAGTTGGCTGTCAATCCTCACTCTGATAGCTCATATACACTGAGCGCTGGCATCCTACGTTTCAAGAACAGAATCTGGGTAGGATCTGATACCCATCTGCATCGGTTGATCATCTCAGCGTTCCATGACAGTCCAATTGGCGGACATTCTGGGTTTCCCGTGACTTATCGACGTTTGGTGGCCTTATTCAAGTGGAAGGGGATGAAAGGAGCAGTTAGAGAGTTTGTTCGCACCTGCCATATCTGCCAACAGGCGAAGCCCGAGCGCGTGCTCTCTCCTGGCTTGCTTCAACCGTTACCAATACCTTCTGAACCATGGGAAATGGCCTCGATGGACTTCATTGACGGGCTTCCGCCGTCGCCCCAATACAACTGCATCCTAGTTGTGGTGGATAAACTCACAAAGTACGCCCACTTCATTCCCCTCCGTCATCCCTATACTGCTAGTAAGGTAGCAGACTTGTTTGTTGATCATGTTTACAAGCTTCATAGTATGCCCAAGACTCTAGTGTCTGACCGAGATCCAATCTTTACAAGCAACTTCTGGAAGGCAGTTTTCAAAGCAACTGGTACACACTTGAACTTGAGCACTGCCAATCACCCTGAGACTGACGGGCAAACGGAACGAGTAAATCAGTCTATCGAGTGTTTTCTCCGCTGTTTCATTAGTGCGCATCCTTCTCAGTGGGCGAAATGGTTATCTCTCTGTGAATTCTGGTACAACACAAACTGGCACTCTTCTCTCGGCAAGTCTCCCTTTGAAGTGTTATATGGAAGGCAACCTCGGTTCTTTGGTATTACTGCTTCTGATCAAATCACTGCAGAAGATATTCAGTCTTGGCTCAATGAAAGGCAGCTGGTCATTGCGTCTGTCAGACAACATCTGTTACGTATGCAGCAGAGGATGAAGCATCAGGCTGATAAGAAGCGCTCTGAACGCACCTTCAATGTTGGCGATTCGGTCTTCCTCAAGTTTCAGCCTTACATACAATCTTCAGTGGTGCGCAGAGCTAACCATAAACTTTCATTCAAGTTCTTTGGGCCGTTCCGCGTCTTGGAGAAGATTGGCCAGGTGGCATACAAGCTCGAGCTGCCTCCGCAGAGCCGAATCCATCCTGTGTTTCACGTATCCCAGCTTAAGCCATGCTTGGGACCCAAACAAAAGGTACTATCTGATCTACCTCATTCAGATGCTGCTCACCAGATTCCAGTGCTTCTTCTGCAGAGGCGGGTTCGCCAGCGCGGTCTGGGGACAGTGGTACAAGTCCTGGTTCAATGGAGTGGTTCTGCGGCGGATGCTGCGACTTGGGAGGACCTGGAAGCTCTTCGTCAGCAATTTCCACGGGCTCCTGCTTGGGGGCAAGCAGGCTTTCAAGGAAGGGGGAATGTCAGCGACCTAGACCCACCTGCCAGTGAACCCACCGAAGCCGCTACACCTACTAGGAGGGAGCACGAGTTGACCAGGCCCAGAAGGGCTAGGCGAGCCCCTGCCTGGCTTGCAGGCCACGTATTGGGCTAAACTGAACCCATGTAACAGTTATGCCTCTTCTTAGTAGTATATGTAGAACTGCTGAGGGAGGGGAGGAGGTGGCTAGGAATTGGATGAACTGGACGGCTTGGCCGTATTGTAAGGAATCTGCTCGGGGGTGGTCGGGAGGAACGAGCACTATACACCAACTTCCTGTGAATCATGTCGATTTAGTCCAGTAGATCCACTCCCTTACACCAACTTCCGGGCTCTAGAAAAACTTGGAGTTTTACCTACTCGATCTTATCTCTTTGCTTTGAGACTTTCTTTGCCCGTGCAACAGACCCGTGAAATGCTCTTTGAGGTCCTTTCTAAAATTCACTCGCTAGCAAGTTGTAAGATCCCTCGTACTTTTAGATGAATCTAGAAGAGATGGTGGAACTTAAATTAGAAATGCAAACTGTTCGAGCATTTCAATGATTTCCTCAAGATCGTCAATTTAGCATCTATCCTTTTTGTTTTGGCAGTGTCACCATAATGACGACTGAATCCAAACCTTCTCCACTAGAGCAAAAAAATCTTCATGCCCCATCCAACAATTTTCAAGTAGAAAAGGTGTGGATATCTCATGTGATTGATTCGAACAAAACATGCAGCGTACAACTATATGCATGTACTATTTCTTTCTGTCAGTTCTTCGCGGGCAATTATTGGGCACGACTTGGTCCAGAGTGATGATTGTGTGAATTATACTCCATTTGGTGGAAAAGCTCAAGCACGTTCCGGTTTAGTTAAAGAGGAACTTTATTTGCACCAGTAGCAGCAGACCGTCTTATACAATCCACAATTAGGCCATCCATGTTCTAGATGTCGAGATCTTTAGGGCTTATCACAACTTACAGTTATGCAGGTTAAATGCAATTAAAGAACACGCTGATGCATTTGTAATTCCGTTGGCATCAGATGCCTACACATCCAGATGCATGTATGCAGACTGCACGCCAAACTTGGACCAGGTTTTAACTAATTTGTAATGACAGTGGGCTCGACGCGCCTTCTGTAAGACCTATACATACCCCTGCGCGCCATGGCAGCCTTAAGCCACTTAGCTTCTTCCTCCGATCGCCTAAGCTGAAGCAGTTAACTAGCAATGGCGCACAGGGTAATGGCGCTATCGCTCGTGTCGGGTCACAACCTGAAGGATGTGAACGTGTTCAGCCGCATGGAGGTGTACGCCCTCGGGTCCGTCTGCGGCGACCCTCGCACGCTGCAGAAGACCAAGACCGACCGCGACGGCGCCAGGCATCCGACGTGGGGCTCGGACGACACCTTCTGGTTCCCCGTCCCGCCCACGGCCGACGTGGCCTACGGCTCCGGCGCCTGCCTCCACGTGCTCCTCCGCACCGAGCGCCTCTTCAGCTTCGGCGACCGCGACGTCGGCGAGGTGTACATCCCTCTCGCCGAGCTGCTCGCCGGCGCCTGCGACTCCGGCGCCGCCACGGAGTGGCAGCGCGCGTCGTACCAGGTCCGAAAGGTGCAATGCGCCGGGGCCGGGCACCGCGGCACGCTCAAGGTGGCGTACCGATTCGGGCCTGTGATGCCGCCGCTCGTCCCGGACAACGCCTACCAGCCGCCGCCGTGGCAGTTCTACCCTCAGCCACATGCTTACCCGACGAGGTACCAGGCGGGCACGAAAAATATTCGGAAGAACAGCAGCTTCGCCCAAGGCCTTGGAGCCGGGCTGCTCGGTGGAGGCTTCGGGGCTATGCGGTTCGCCGACATGCCGTCGTCGGACAAATCGGCTTACGAGGATGCCGGACACGGAGCCAGGCCAGCCATCGCCGGAGGGATTGCCGTCTAGACGAATAGTATATACAGTACTGCTCAGGATACATATATGTATACGGATAGCCCGAATAAAACCATCAGATTCAGATGGACTTTCATGGATAGCATACATAGTTTTGTTTTTTCCAATACAGCTACTCCTCTCTGCACCGATCGTGTGTGAGATGCAGGCACACACATAGGGCGTGTCCACGGAGGACTTTCTCGCATTCGGTAGGAAGAATAAAGTATGTTTGGTCCGTTGGGCCGTATACATTTTTGGCACCGCAGAAAACTCCTTGAATCATGCTTTTGTTCCGCTTTATAAATAAAGCACATAGATGATACCGCTGCTGGATCAGACAACATAACGTCCAAATGATAGCCGAACACTGTCGGGGCCAAACGACATAAGTCAAAGCCCAAGAGAAAATACAGAAGAAATAAAAAGAAAGAAATGCACGATAGCGTCGGATCGACAACCGGCGAAGAACCACGACTGCAGCGCCCCCTAAAGTCGTCCCACCCGGATCCTATGCCAACAGATTGTCATGTACCAAGCAACACCTTCAAGAAGGAGGGCGACGATGACAACGCTGCTGCCCGGACTACTCATAGGATTTCTCCCGGTACACGAGAGGCAGTGGGGGGCAGGGGGTACATCCGACGCCCTTCAAGAAGGAAGGCGGCACCCGCAGATGTCATCGTGACGGAGCCATCCAAGCCGACAAGGATTTCTCCCGACCCCCAGAGAACCACACCTCGTCCAATCCTAGCACTCCACCAAGCATGCTGCCCGCCAGCATGCGCCCAACCAGTCTTGCAGTCTTCATCGGCGCGTCACCATGGCAAACACCGCGAGACTGGCTGTATCGAGAACACCCGCCGAAGACAAGGGACAGCGGCTCCGCTGCCACGTGGGAGGGACCGACCTCCACCGCCCTAGCAGTAGCAGACCAGCTGCGGAAGCAAACCAAGCCCGGCCGGAACCGGATCTGTTTCGTGAAGCTCCCACCGCCGCGCTGCAGCAGACGCAGTGACATCGCCACTCCCCCTGTCCCGAAGAGAACCCCATGCCAACAAGGGCAACAGCCTGAGAGCGAGCTATAAGCTCGTCTCTACCACCACCGCCACCAACCAGTGGCCCCTCGCCCTGCCGCCATCCAGAGCACCGCCGGAGCGCCGCCTACCGAAACACCCCACCACGACAGTACTTCCCGTAGCCGCCTCCGCCAAGGCACCACCCTCGTACGCCACCTTCCTGGGCCGCCGCCCCGGCATCCCGAACTCGAGCCCAAGTCCCGACCAGCCTCACACGGAAAGGGCCGCTGGAATGATTGAGGAGGGGAGACACAACAGACCGTAGCCGCCCAGGCGCACATCATCCCAGTAGGGGGACCTCCCCCATCCACCCTGAGGTGGCCGCAGACCGGGTGTAGCAGCAGGGCCGGTGCGGTGACCCAGCATACCACTGCATGATGTAGTACACTATAGTCGTTGACATAACACCAATAAAACACCGTTCACTAGTATTATATCCCTCAGTGTGGTACAACAGAAACACAACAGGTCCAAGACATGACTATAGGTTACAACTCAACTCTTTACATAAGATCCGGGGAACACTCTATGTTAAAGAGAGAGGAAGAAACTTCTTACAAAGAAGAATCAAAAATAAACAACCCAAACACTATCAAACTATTAAGACTAGTATTTTAATTAATGGTCTGGCATTGCTGCTATTGCAATATCCTACAGAAATAGGTTCTATGGCTAGATATTGTATTACTATCTAATCAGTAACTTAGTCTTCACTTGAGTTGATGTATATGTTGACTTCCTTGAAGAGCTTTAGCTTTTGATGATGATTCCTGGAGCATAAATTTATGTAGACGTCGTATTAATGGCTTCAGAATCTAGCAAGGGTTAAGAAGATCGGTTGAGTACGAGCGTCCTCAGCAAGTTCACTAGAAAAGGAGTGTTTGATGCACTACATCTACAGCCACAGACCATAGGTCGTAGGCAATATAGGTTTTTGTAAACATTTCTTCAAAGGTTGCTTTTATTCTGAAAACTATGTCCGTCAGCCTTCATGGGTTTACCAGAACTTTCATGGAGTTCCTTTCCCGCCGCGTTTACAGCTCCTTCCCGGAATAGGGAGTAACAAGTTACAGTTCTTACACTCTGCAGAGGTGCGTCACTTTACCCATGAGAGATCTTAAGCTTTGTTGCACGACCGGGAGTATGTTCCCGTTCAAACTTCCATGGTTTGAGGCCCAACCTAAGATCCAAGCCAATCACTTCCCTCTCCGCGACCTCATATGTCTGCACGATCCTTCGGGGTCGGCTCACCTCCGTTAAGCCCCCTTTCGGGCAGTCTAAAACCCTGATGAGTTCCCGAAGACTCTATGATCTGGTGTTGCCCTGGCAAGTGCCATATTAAATGGTCCATCCACTAAACACCATCCATAGATAATCTAGACACCAAAAGTGTGGGGCGTAAGGGTGCCCACCCATATGTTGGATCCGCACAAGGAATCACAACGTCACATTAAGGTCGTCTTGCCTCCATACGAGAGGAAAAGGATACAACTGACTTCTCCGTCCCATTCCAAATCTCATGGTCAACGCGTAATATATGGGGCAAGAATCACTGGCGACATTGGTTGTTAAGTACTAGAGGATATATTCCTGAGCAGTGGTATTCCAACTGCCAGATTTAATAGATTAGCTTATCACCCTGGATCAGTAACCAATAGTTCACATTATTATCAAAAATAGTGTTTTCTAACCTTTTTGGAATGCAGGTGATGACAACACTTGATTTGCAAAATACTTTACAGAAAATAATCAAAAGGACACGAGCAAGTGTGAACTTGCCTTTTGTGATTGCAAGATTATGCACTCATGGTCTTCAAGACAATATAAGATCCGATATCTGAAATCAGCATCATTGGTCCGGTAAGGACTAATGTTTAAAGAAGCAAGATGCTTTTATGCATAAGTAATGTAATGCAAGTTGATAAACTCGAATCCCGGGGGTAACGTTGTTCTAGGGTTTGGATACTGGAAAGGGTTTCCTTGGAATGTGTTGCCCTTTTAGATTAAGTTTCACACATGTGCTTCTTATTAAGGCTGGTGAGTGTGTGCGAAACAACATGTAAGTATAATAAAGCACATGCAATAATGGAATACTCAAGTGGGAAATGTATCTGTAGACTATGTATATAAGGTTTGTTCATCATTTAGATCTTTCATAAAAATGCTTATGTCTTGCTTTATAATGTTCCTGAAAAGAATAACTTTTGAAGAAAATCTTAGCTAAGGGAAAGCATTTAATTTTATGTTAACCTTCTTAGGTGTTCTTTCAAGTTATAGTATTTAAGTAAGAAAGAATTGCTTTATTTGAATAATGATTTTAGTAGTATTTGAGACTTATCTATCTTGGTTTTGATCTTGGTTAGTTTGGTATTAAGATGCTTTATAACTTAATTATAACCGATCAAAGTTAACTATAAAACACATAACAAAGTCTTTTAGAATAGTATTTAAAGTATTATAGACTAAAGTTAACTTTAAAGACATAGATGGGCTTAAGGCATATTGCTTATGTTATTTGTACCAGGAGTAGTCTATAATGTTTCTCTAAGGATACTTTAAGAATGGTAACACTTCTATTTGAATAGTGGTTTCCTAATTGTTTAGTGGAATAGAATCATTTTCGTTTTTATGGATGAGTGGTTATAGTTTGTAAACAAGAAAATAATATTACTTAACTACTTATGGATTCAATATAGTGTTTTGGTTTGTTTATAACTTGTAGTTGAAGTATTGGAGTAGGTTTTATTTCACTACCCAACGTCACTGACTAGTGGGGCCTGTGCCGTGTCATTTCCAGAAACAATAAACACATCAATAAAAAATATTATGATGTTAGCATGATGTCACTGTGACATCAGCACAGTTTTCGAACCATTTTCTACTAAGACTGGGCTAGTACCAGTCGCTGACTGGTGCTACACCAGCCACGTCACCTGCCAACGGGGCAGCTGACCCAGTCAATCCCGATGACCTAGTCAAGGATGTCGTCGGTCGCCGGATTGATGAGGTCATCATGATGGCACACGGCGGCGCCGCCAATTTGTGGCCTCCCGTGGCATATGAACGCTTGCGTTCCACACTATCTATGTTGCCGAGTCAAACTAGCGTGTTCGCACGAGCGAATGATCACCGAAAATAGCTCCGGCGAGCTTAACTGCGGCGGTGCTCGTCGGCCTCACGACGAACTCGAGCTAGAGGTGACATTAGGAAGCGGTAATAAGGCCAGAGATGCGTAGGCGTACCCTGAGCATGGCTGTGTGGTCCATGACGACGATGGTGACCGGAGACGGGCGCAATTTCACGTATTCTGGTGATAACCGTGGAAAGAAAATGGTTCGATTGCATCGATTTGGAGCTCCCTTGACTTGATTGAGTATCCTAAAATGAATAGGATGACGCTGCGCTTCTTCTCGACCCCTCCACGATCTCTGGGACTACCTCTACTGACGGCGACGGTCCTCTCTGACCGGAGCTAGGGTTCACGTCCATGTGAGAGAGGAAGAAAGAGAGAGATTGTGAGGATAGGGATAAGGGGATGCGAGTGCGGTGGTCTTATCTCCGTCTTCGGAATACAACAAGATCCAGCGGGCATCGCGGCGCGAGGTCGCCGGCGGACGGCATCGGCCAGCCCACGCAGCTGCTTCCCTGCTGCGAGTGAGACGACGGCGACGATAGGAGGCTGAAGGGGTACGGGCTGCTGTTGGGCTGCTGTTGGGCCAGGTGGACTGTGTTCGGGCTGCTCGCGAGTAGCAGATAAGGAGAAGGGAAGATGGTCTGCGGCCAGAAGCTGTCTTCCTCTATTTTTCTTTCTGTTTGTTTTCCTTTTTCTGTTTCATTTTTCATCTTTTGTATTTTTCATTTGTTTTTGGAATCTTTCTTTATGGAAGTTCTTTGCTGAATACAAGCAGCAATAATAAGTTATTTAGAACTATTTGTGAAATTTTATTATATAAAGTTATACTTCTTTATTTTCTTTACATATATATATATCTTTCCTTTTAGTAATGATAGGTTCTTTTCATATGAATTTATTTTATCTAATACCCATGAACTTATTAAAGAATGCATGACTATCAACTCATGAGATTTGATTCTTATTAACTTATAATATTAAGGAAACTTATATATATATATATTGATCCTTCATTATTATTTGATACATAAAGTTCTAGGGAACAAATATAGTTAATATTATTATTCCCATGAATCTAAAAAAATAGCAATATATATATTTTATTATAACTAACATAAGAGTTAAGGTTTGAACTGTAAATGCTTACCCTAGGGTTTATGGTACTTAATATACTTATATTCTTTTGTTGATGTGAATAAAGATTAATGACTAAACATATTGTCTTTAGATTTGTGATCTTTAATGATATCACCCTTTAAAACAGAAAGTTATTTTATGGAATGTCTGATGGAAAGAATTGATAAATATAACTCCTAAGCACATATGGTTATGATAATTAGAAATGATAAAGATGTGCTTAAGGGATTTGCTATAGGAAAATATTCCTATAAAGCATTATGGAAATAAGATGATTGATTCAAATAGATAAAATAGATAATGAGTTTGATTACAGATTTAAGGTTGAATGTTTTACCAAGAATTCCTATCTTCCATAATTCACAATCCTAGACTTCTGTTTAAGGAATTCCTTTCCTAGATATATTACTTCTTTCTATCCATCATCATGTGTTAACATGACGAGCTTTACTTCACAAGAATCTTCTCATCCACCCTTTATTCTTCTAAATCCATTTATAAATGCAATGAGCTTGACATTAAAGCTTTTCATAATCTTCTCATATCTATATTTGGTTATCCAAATATTCTACCACTAATAATCTCCAATCCCACAGGTAGCTACTTCTAACTCCAGTCATATTCTTCCTTAATCATCCATCACTAATATTTCTCCAGTAGATGTATATATCAAACCACCTTTCTCAAAAGTTTACTATCCTTTAAGAGTAATAACACTATATTAATAACTCCATGCTACTCTAGCTTTAACTTAATCATACTATCGTATCTCTACTTGACTCCAATATCTTATACTTAAATTCACATTATAATAATATGACTTGTCATGGCTAACCTAGGATAACATATCTATACTAGGTTCCAATCATGTTTTATCCACCAATGTCACTTATACATGATATAAGCATTCAATCTTGGTGACTAAAGCATGGTCCATTATAATCCTTTGATCATTTATGGCTTAGGTTTCTAGTTGGCTAATCAAGGCTTCCATCCATACAACATTATAGTTGTATTATAATTATCTTCTGTTTAGCTCTATTGGATTAAGAGATATAATTTATTGACTATACCTACTTGATCCAATAGGACTACTCCTTGGTAACTATCTTCAATATTCATCCTTGTAATCCTCTTTGTTACCATATGAATATATATTCCAATTAACTCTTCTATCATTACAGGAGTGAATTAACTCCATCAATTATCACATTGATCTTATTCTTTTCCAACTCTCCCATCCTATAGATGATATTTAAAACTAAAATTACCACCTATCTCTTCTTACTTCTTTCTCTAAAGGACTGAAGTGAATGCTATGATAAGGACAAGAGTTGATAGTTTAAGAATTTGTGAATCAATAGTTGATTAGTCAACATTGATGAACAACAATTATAAGGATAGGATTCCATAAGGATTGATGTGGAAATAAAGATATATGGTGAATGATCTGGACTTGGTTTCTTTCCTACTTAATCTCACTAAAGAAGTAGGGTTAGGTATTAACATGATACTCATGGTATAAGCAGACGAGATTAAGATATAGTTGTTACATTCTTATTATTTGTGTTATATCCTTAACTTGGTACTCATGAGTGATTATAATGAATACTATGATATGATCACCTAAGGATCAAATATAAATCATTAAGTAATGTATTCGGGTTTAATTTTATTACATTTGATCTACCCTTAGATCAAATCATGTTTACCCAAAATAAGGTTTTAGCAAAGGTCATATTGAAACTTATCACAGTCAACTTGATGATCTCCTTCAATTCCATCAAGTTGAGAGAAGCTTCAATCCCTTTGACAAGTTTTGTTCAAAAGCGCGAAAATTATTCAGATTTTCTATGCATGAATGCAATGCACACATCTGTGTTTAGATTATTTCTAAGCTCTAATGCTGGGATATTACAGACTCTACCCCTTAAAATAAACTTCGTCCTCGAAGTTCGTAAACTCTCACGTTTCGGAATGAGGAATTGACTTGTATTGGTTACAACATTTCTCAACTCCATGGTAACCTCGAATGTGAACAATTGTAGTATTCCATATCCAAACAATTTCCTTGAATTCACACCATACTTGGCAATCTCCAACTTGTTGTCTCCAATACCCAAAGTTCCTTTTTCTTTAATCCCTTAGGGATATTTCCTTATTATAAACTCCTTAATTTGGGTTCTCTTCTTTAGTTCCTTATCCTAATTAGGTATCCTAATCCAACTCCTTCACCTGATCATCGAATTTCCTTACTGTATTATGCAAGGTCTAGGAAGTTTCACTAAAACGGGGTTTTAAATTTTATTAAACAATAACTATGGTCAAAAGACTAACTTTTGATTTGTTATTGTATGGTTCATACTGGTGATCCTTACAGAGTTTGGATTTGAACTCATTTAGTCCATACCTATTGGAATTTCTTGTTTCTCTACACATATCCAATTGGATATGTTTTATTCCCTCTTAAGGGTCACTTAAGAGTTGTTTCTTTTAGAATTAGTCTATTAGGACTATTCTATTTTATTACTTCAAGCTTTTGTTTTTGCAGGATTTGAATAATATTTTATTATCACCCGAAGTACTTCTTTAACTTCCATTGATTAACTACCTTAAGGTTTGAGTACTACTCTCTTGAAATAAACTTCTATATTTCATCCAAACTTACTTCTAAGAGTACTTTTATAATGATGGTTTCTTGTACCCTTCTGAAAATAAGGCTTAATGTTGGAATAGGTTAGTATTTCCTCTCCAACCTTTACTTGGAAACTCAGATAAAAATACTTCCACAACTTGTTTACTCTCCCCCTTAGGGTTTACCAATGGTCTCTAAACTGTCTATATAGTAACCATTGGCTTAATAACTAGGATGTAGGTCTTTGTCTAGCTTATTTTCTACCTAGTTGGGTTCTCATGAAAGATTGTAAGGTGTATCCACACATTTGTGGATCTCCGAAGTGAATCTTTCAGCATTATTTGTCTTACTTACTATTTGTACATTTTCACTTTGATAGGTCAATTTTTGTGAACAGTCTCTAAAGATGATCGCATAAAATTTTATATTCCTTTAGATCTTACTTAGATTAGGCCAAGTTTTATGCTCTTTATGCAACTTTTAAGATGATCTGGTTAACTATGTCAACCAACACCGGCTACGGACAAGATACCAACTGTGGATCAAATACCAGCTGCGGATCATCCTAGGTTGTAGGTATTACCCTACGGCTTCCAACGTACCACTGGCATTCTCTCTGAATTGTCAAAACTTGAATACCATTTTGGTTCCAAAGATTCTTCTTTATACTAATTCATGATGCTTTCATGAACTGGGTACTACTACTTCATTAATTCTTAGCAATATCACCTACTTTGATTTAACCTTAAGTTCATCACTTCTTGTTGCTCCTTATACTTCCTACATTAATCTTCCTTCTCATAGCTGGCTAAGAATGATCTGAGCTTGATCCATCCTCCAAATTGAGTTGATAATACTTACACTTGGCTTCATTCTTCATGTAAGTCTTCATCTTGATCTTTGAAAATCGTCACTCCCTTACACGAATTCCCATTCCTATCTAGGTCTATAACATCAAGTAATAACTGGATGTTGCAACATGCATTTGCACACCAAATCAAACTTCATGTACAGATCTAGTCAATCAAGAAGATCCAAGAAAAACAAATAAATCTAAATGTAGTACATATAACACACAATATTCTAAGCCCGTAATATAGTAGTTGAGTATAATATCTCTAGAATTCAGGCTTAGTTGTGTAGTATATGACACCTCCTCATATAGGTTAACATTGTGATACTTAGCACATAGAGTCTTTGAGGTCCTTTCTAAAATCCACTCCCTAGGAAGTTGTAAGACCCCTCGTGCTTTCAGCTAAATCTAGAAGAAAGTGACATAATTGATATCCTCCATGGTGGAGGTTAAATTAGAAATGCTAATTGTTCGAGTATTTCAAGGATTTCCTCAAGATCGTCAGTTTGGCATTTATCCTTTTTCTAGTGCCACCATAATGAAGACTGAATCCAAACCGTCTCCACTAGAGGCAACAAATATCTTCATGCTCCATCCAACAATTTTCAAGTACAAAAGGTTTGGATATCTCATGTGATTGATTCGAACAACAGAGCATGCCGTCCTAGGTCGTCCCCACGCGGCGTCCAGGGATGGTCTCCTCCGTCCTCGACCCCCCCTCCAGTGCGCCACTCCCCCGCTGCCACCAGCGGTGGGAGCCGACGGGCAAAGCCCGTTCGGTGCCGGCAGCAGAAGATACCCCTGGATCCCGTTCGGGAGATGGACGGCGGCGGGCATCTTCATCCTGGAGGAATCTGCATCGTCGGGCTGCTGCGATCTGGATGGCTCGGGGTGGACGCGGTGGTTTTCCGTGGTGGCGATCTGGTGGAGGAGGAGCTGGTGTAGGGATTCCGTTTGGAAAACCTAGATCGGCCCTCTGACCCTAATTGCCGGCTGATCCTGGCGAGGCCATGGACCTCCTGGCCATGGTGGGCGTGAGCCGCAACGGCAAAGTGTGATCGTGGGGCGCGCAGCAAGATGTGTTTGATCTGGACCTTGATCCGATCTGATACCTGTATCTGGCATTGCCTTGCCTTCTCCTTCGTTGTTCCGATCGGCGGCGTGGGGGCCTGCTGGTGTGCTTGAGTAATGGTGGAGGTCCTAGGGTTCCTCTCACGCGAAGATGAAGATCTACTTGATGCTGGCCCTCGTGGATCTGGTCGAAATGGTGAGTTCCGGAAGGCTCCGCCGACGAACTCCCACAGACGAATAATTCCTGGAGATTGCCGGATTGGAGGGATTCGGTCGTGCACACCCATGTTTTACTCTGACCGTTTGGATTTAGAGGGAGCGCTTCGAAGCTATGTTGGCTGTTAATATCATGGGGCATGTTCTAGTTCCATGATGCTGACGAATAATGTCATGGAGACCGAGTTCTGAGTACTGACAATGGTGGTTTGAGTCTGGGTGGTGATGGGGAATTGGCTTGGTGACTCGTGACTTTGAGCAGTGGCATGCAAGTGAGGGCGACTGCACAGGATATGTTCATAGTCCTACCTTTCAGGGTGAAAACCTCTGGCCTTAATTGGTTGTGCCTGATAATGGCATTTTTGAAGGTTTTGTTTTGAGAGCGTGGACTTTCTTCACGGTGAAAACCTAATATCTGTCATCGGACAATGAAGGTGTTTGTGCACTGTTCCCTTCTTGGTTGCGTCGTTTTTTGGAGAAGTTGAACTTCTGGTGCTGTCTTGGTGGTGGTAGTACTGTTGTTCCAACCGAATGGATCACCGTAGCAGGACTTTTCTTTTTTGTAATTCTTCTTTCTTTTTTTGGCTGTGTACATCCGTATGGCCGATAGGACAATGCGTTGTTACAGAGGCTGAATGTAATTGACATCTTATGATATTAATATATTAATATATGCTCCTTTCCAAAAAAAAAGAAGCTTACTGTATGCAAACTATGCATGCATTTCTTTCTGTCGGTTCTTCGCGGGCAATTATTGAGCATGACCTGGTCCAGAGTGATGATTGTGAATTATACTCTATTTGGTCGAAAAGCTCAAGCATGTTCCGGTTTAGTTAAGGGAGTCTCTAGCGCACAGTCGACTGAGAATTAAGTTAATTCTCAGTCGACTGACGTCAGCCTTGTAATTTTGGCCTGTTCGCCCTGCTGTCCTGGCTTTGTCTTCCCGGCCATTTTCTTGTTTTGTCAGCCTTGTTGTTGGGCTTTGTTTTGTTACCATGGGCTGCCAGGTTTTTATGGGCTGGTTGTTTCTTGTCGTTTTACCAAGCTGTAAGCAAAAATATCTGCCAAAAAAACAAAATAACAGATTAGTCCCCAACAACCCAACGCTGGGCAAAAAGGTTCGAACAAAAATCTCAACCACTCCCGGATCAAAGTAGATCGATCTAGAAAACCCCAGATTGTTTCCCAGATCGGCGAGATCCATCTAGAAAACCCCAGATTTCTTGTTCCTCATAATTCCTCCTGTACCTCAAGAAATTGAATAACAAGAAAATTAAGTAGCGATGCAGATCTTGTCTGTAGTATATTGTGGAAAATAGCAAAAGATGGAGTCAGGGAGACTCACCAGGTACAACTGATCTGATCTCGACGATCTTCCATCAACACAAAATGACATTAATTAACACTACACATCGTTCAACACAAAGACAGCTCATATTGAGCAAAACCATCAACTGTTCGAAAGTCATATTTCAGGTGCAGAAATAAAATTCAAATATGATCATCTACAAATTACTAAAAATTTCCCTCAAACTTGGTCAACACAAATTACTGAAAAAATAACCTAATATACCATTACGCTAGCAGGAATAGTCGAAAAAATCTGACACATCTCCAACTAAAACAGTACGAATATCAGTTCTCGTCGTGAGAGGAGATAAGGTGAAATTCGATCAATTACCTCCAGGCCGAATCGACGACTAGAGCGGACACCAAAATCAGTGTGACAGATTCGACGTTCCCTGCTCCCTCGAAGCTTCCAAGTTTGAGGAACACCGACGAGCCGTTCAAGTGCACGGCCGGCCGGTGGAGACCTCCCCACGGTCGGAGATCCCACGATTCCGCACGATGAACAGAGGACACTCTGTGTTGAAGCGAGGTTCCTTCGATCCCTCGAAGGTTCCCACCGAGAACAACACCAACGAGCCCTGAGGACGGCCAGCGGCGAGACTTCCCTCAGCGCGAGGCTGCCGCCGTTCACCCTTAATCCTTCTATGCTCGCCCAATTTTGTTCCCTGTGTCGTCCTCAATCTCTCTTCCCCTGCCCCCTTTGGATTTCTACGGCTGTTTCGAAATGCTCGTCAAATGTCTTCTAGAATATACAGGGAGTTGGGGAGGGAAAGTAACGGACAATAACCGGAACGACAACGTCTTGTGTGTGGACCCAATAGTCAGTGTGTGTGACCCTCTGTGTTTTCCGTCAGGTGTTTGATTGTACAAAACTAACGGACAAGGAATGTTATCCTAGTAGCCTTTGCTCTCTCTAGTCAGGTTGCCGACTAGTATGCATACCGTGACCTATAAATTTGCTTGGCTATGTAAACTGAAACCTGTTAGTAGGAGTGACCCATATTAGTTGACTCAATTTTTTTAGATACGGATGTATTTAGCAATAAAACTTGTCTAGATACATTCATAACTTGGAGTAGAAAAAAACATGGGACATATTACCTTACAATTGTTAACAAAATAAAATTTAAAATGATTGACATAGAAAACAAATCACAAAATAGAAACTATCCAAGTTAAAACAAATTAGAAAGAAATAATTAAATTTCATACTCCCTCCGGTCCAAATTAATGTTCTCAAATTTCTCAAGATTTGTCTACTTCCAAATCTAGTCAAACCTGAGAACCTTAATTTGGATCGGAGGCACTCCTATTACCTGCGGGGTACCCCGAGCGGCCAATATTTTTTTTGTAATTGCTAGAGGCACTTGTAGTAAAAAGGAACTATAAAAAAGGTAAAGAAGGCACCACGAAAATAAACCTCATTTGCAATCCCACTTGCAGCAGCCCCGAGAAAATCCAAATGCATGCTAATATGCAATTGGTAGTAAAAGAAGAGAAAGGGGACCATGAAAAGTCCAGATGCAAAAACTCAAAAAAGCAAAAGAAGGGACCACGAAAACCCAACCCTAGTTGCAACTCACTCTCTATAGCGTCAAACGAGAACCATCAAGAGTCGGTTGCGTGTTGAGATGCAACTCACGGCTAGTTCTTAGTTGCAACTCTAGTTGCAACTCTAGTTGCAACTCACCCTCTATACTATCAACGGAGAAAGCCAGTTGTGTGTCAAGTTGCAACTCGAGACTCACAGTATAGTTCCAACTCGATACTCACAGTCCAGCTGCAACCCTAGTTGCAACTCACTCTCTATATCATCAGGGAGAAGGCCGGATACATGTCGAGATGCAACTCAAGGATAAAAAAGACAAAAGAACAACACAGTCCTCAATTCCAGCCCTAGTTGCAACTCCCTCTCTATACCATTAGGGTAGAAAGGCCAGTTGCGTGTCAAGTTGCAACTCGAGACTCACAATCCTTAGTTGCAACCCTAGTTGCAACTCCCTCTCTATACCATCAGGGGAGAAGTTCAGTTGCGTTTCAAATTCCAACTCGATACTCACAGTCCAGCTGCAACCCTAGTTGCAACCCCCTCTCTATATCATCGGGGAGAAGGCCGGCTAGATGTCGAGATGCAACTCAAGGATAAAAAGACAAAAGAATAACACAGTCCTCAGTTACAGCCCTAGATGCAACTCCCCCTCTATACCACCAGGGGAGATGGAATAGTTGCGAGTCTGATTGCAACTCATATCTTTATGAAATATTTGCGAGTCCGATTGCAACTCATGCCTAAGAAAAAGACAAAGTCAATTCCGAATCCCAAATCATATGAAACATGGACTAGTTGCGAGTCCAATTGCAACTCATAAGAAGCATGGACCAGTTGCGATTCCGATTGCAACTTATACCTCTATGGAAAGATACAAGTCAGTTGCAACTCACTCTCTATATCATCAGGGAGAAGGTCGGCTACATGTCGAGATGCAACTCAAGGATAAAAAGACAAAAGAATAACACAGTCCTCAGTTACAGCCCTAGATGTATCTCCCCCTCTATACCACCAGGGGAGATGGCATAGTTGCGAGTTTGATTGCAACTCATATCTTTATGAAATATTTGTGAGTCCGATTGCAACTCATACCTAAGAAAAAGACAAAGTCAATTCCGAATCCCAAATCATATGAAGCATGGACTAGTTATGAGTCTGAATGCAACTCATATGAAACATTGACCCTATAGTCCGATTGCAACCGATACGTCTAAGAAAAAGACAAGTCGCCATGAATCCAATTGCAACTCATAAGAAGCATTGACCAGTTGCGATTCCGATTGCAACTTATACCTCTATGGAAAGATACAAGTCAGTTGCAACTCACTCTCTATATCATCAGGGAGAAGGCCGGTTACATGTCGAGATGCAACTCAAGGATAAAAAAGACAAAAGAACAACACAGTCCTCAATTCCATCCCTAGTTGCAACTCCCTCTCTATACCATTAGGGTAAGAATGGCCAGTTGCGTGTCAAGTTGCAACTCGAGACTCACAATCCTCAGTTGCAACCCTAGTTGCAACTCCCTCTCTATACCATCAGGGGAGAAGTTCAGTTGCGTTTCAAATTGCAACTCAAAGTCCAACTGCTTGCAACCCTCTCTCTATATCATCAGGGATAAGGATGGTTGCATGTCGAGATGCAACTCAAGGATAAAAAGACAAAAGAATAACACGCCTCGATTCTGCCCTAGATGCATCTCCCTCTATACCACCGGGGAGATGGCATAGTTGAAGTTTGATTGCAACTCATATCTTTATGAAAATATTTGCGAGTCGATTGCAACTCATACCTAAGAAAAGACAAGTCAATTCGAATCCCAAATCATATGAAGCATGGACTAGTTATGAGTCCGAATGCAACTCATATGAAACATTGACCGTTCAGTAGTCGATTGCAACGATACGTCTAAGAAAAAGACAAGTCGATTGCGGTCCAATTGCAACTCATAAGAAGCATTGACCGATTGCGATTCCGATTGCAACTTATACCTCTATGGAAAGATACAAGTCAGTTGCAACTCACTCTCTATATCATCAGGGAGAAGGCCGGCTACATGTCGAGATGCAACTCAAGGATAAAAAAGACAAAAGAACAACACAGTCCTCAATTCCAGCCCTAGTTGCAACTCCCTCTCTATAACATTAGGGTAAGAAAGGCCAGTTGCGTGTCAAGTTGCAACTCGAGACTCACTATCCTCAGTTGCAACCCTAGTTGCAACTCCCTCTCTATACCATCAGGGGAGAAGTTCAGTTGCGTTTCAAATTGCAACTCAAAGTCCAGCTGCTTGCAACCCTCTCTCTATATCATCAGGGATAAGGATGGTTGCATGTCGAGATGCAACTCAAGGATAAAAAAGACAAAAGAATAACACAGTCCTCAGTTACAGCCCTAGATGCATCTCCCCCTCTATACCACCAGGGGAGATGGCATAGTTGCGAGTTTGATTGCAACTCATATCTTTATGAAAATATTTGCGAGTCCGATTGCAACTCATACCTAAGAAAAAGACGAAGTCAATTCCGAATCCCAAATCATATGAAGCATGGACTAGTTATGAGTCTGAATGCAACTCATATGAAACATTGACCACGTTGAGTCCGATTGCAATGATACGCCTAAGAAAAAGACAAGTCGATTCTGAGTCCAATTGCAACTCATAAGAAGCATTGACGATGCGATTCCGATTGCAACTTATACCTCTATGGAAAGATACAAGTCAGTTGCAACTCACTCTATATCATCGTGAGAAGGCGGCTACATGTCGAGATGCAACTCAAGGATAAAAAAGACAAAAGAACAACACAGTCCTCAATTCCAGCCCTAGTTGCAACTCCCTCTCTATAGCATTAGGGTAAGAAAGGCCAGTTGCGTGTCAAGTTGCAACTCGAGACTCACAATCCTCAGTTGCAACCCTAGTTGCAACTCCCTCTCTATACCATCAGGGGAGAAGTTCAGTTGCGTTTCAAATTGCAACTCAAAGTCCAGCTGCTTGCAACCCTCTCTCTATATCATCAGGGATAAGGATGGTTGCATGTCGAGATGCAACTCAAGGATAAAAAAGACAAAAGAATAACACAGTCCTCAGTTACAGCCCTAGATGCATCTCCCCCTCTATACCACCAGGGGAGATGGCATAGTTGCGAGTTTGATTGCAACTCATATCTTTATGAAAATATTTGCGAGTCCGATTGCAACTCATACCTAAGAAAAAGACGAAGTCAATTCCGAATCCCAAATCATATGAAGCATGGACTAGTTATGAGTCTGAATGCAACTCATATGAAACATTGACCCGTTGCGAGTCTGATTGCAACTGATACGTCTAAGAAAAAGACAAGTCGATTAAGTAGTCCAATTGCAACTCATAAGAAGCATTGACGATTCGATTCCGATTGCAACTTATACCTCTATGGAAAGATACAAGTCGGTTGCAACTCACTCTCTATATCATCGGGGAGAAGGCGGCTACATGTCGAGATGCAACTCAAGGATAAAAAGACAAAAGAACAACATTCCTCAATTCCAGCCCTAGTTGCAACTCCTCTCTATACCATTAGGGTAGAAAGGCGATTCGTGTCAAGTTGCAACTCGAGACTCACAATCCTCGGTTGCAACCCCTAGTTGCAACTCCTCTCTATACCATCGGGGAGAAGTTCAATTGTTTCAAATTGCAACTCAAAGTCCAGCGCTTGCAACCCCTCTCTATATCATCGGGATAAGGATGGTTGCATGTCGAGATGCAACTCAAGGATAAAAAGACAAAAGAATAACACGCCCCTCGATACCTAGATGCATCTCCCCCTCTATACCACCAGGGGAGATGGCATAGTTGCGAGTTTGATTGCAACTCATATCTTTATGAAAATATTTGCGAGTCCGATTGCAACTCATACCTAAGAAAAAGACGAAGTCAATTCCGAATCCCAAATCATATGAAGCATGGACTAGTTATGAGTCTGAATGCAACTCATATGAAACATTGACCCGTTGCGAGTCTGATTGCAACTGATACGTCTAAGAAAAAAGACAAGTCAGTTGCGAGTCCAATTGCAACTCATAAGAAGCATTGACCAGTTGCGATTCCGATTGCAACTTATACCTCTATGGAAAGATACAAGTCAGTTGCAACTCACTCTCTATATCATCAGGGAGAAGGCCGGCTACATGTCGAGATGCAACTCAAGGATAAAAAAGACAAAAGAACAACACAGTCCTCAATTCCAGCCCTAGTTGCAACTCCCTCTCTATACCATTAGGGTAGAAAGGCCAGTTGCGTGTCAAGTTGCAACTCGAGACTCACAATCCTCAGTTGCAACCCTAGTTGCAACTCCCTCTCTATACCATCAGGGGAGAAGTTCAGTTGCGTTTCAAATTGCAACTCAAAGTCCAGCTGCTTGCAACCCCCTCTCTATATCATCAGGGATAAGGATGGTTGCATGTCGAGATGCAACTCAAGGATAAAAAAGACAAAAGAATAACACAGTCCTCAGTTACAGCCCTATATGCATCTCCCCCTCTATACCACCAGGGGAGATGGCATAGTTGCGAGTTTGATTGCAACTCATATCTTTATGAAAATATTTGCGAGTCCGATTGCAACTCATACCTAAGAAAAAGACAAAGTCAATTCCGAATCCCAAATCATATGAAGCATGGACTAGTTATGAGTCTGAATGCAACTCATATGAAACATTGACCCGTTGCGAGTATGATTGCAACTGATACGTCTAAGAAAAAAGACAAGTCAGTTGCGAGTCCAATTGCAACTCATAAGAAGCATTGACCAGTTGCGATTCCGATTGCAACTTATACCTCTATGGAAAGATACAAGTCGATTTGCAACTCACTCTCTATATCATCGGGAGAAGGCCGGCTACATGTCGAGATGCAACTCAAGGATAAAAAGACAAAAGAACAACAGTCCTCAATTCCAGCCCTAGTTGCAACTCCTCTCTATACCATTAGGGTAGAAAGGCCCATGCGTGTCAAGTTGCAACTCGAGACTCACAATCCTCGATTGCAACCCTAGTTGCAACTCCCTCTATACCATCAGGGGAGAAGTTCAGTTGCGTTTCAAATTGCAACTCAAAGTCCAGCTGCTTGCAACCCCCTCTCTATATCATCAGGGAGAAGGACGGTTGCATATCGAGATGCAACTCAAGGATAAAAAAGACAAAAGAATAACAGTCCTCGATTCTGACCCTAGATGCATCTCCCCCTCTATACCACCAGGGGAGATGGCATAGTTGCGAGTTTGATTGCAACTCATATCTTTATGAAATATTTGCGAGTCCGATTGCAACTCATACCTAAGAAAAAGACGAAGTCAATTCCGAATCCCAAATCATATGAAGCATGGACTAGTTA
Source organism: Avena longiglumis (assembly GCA_030063025.1). Taxonomy (NCBI): domain Eukaryota; kingdom Viridiplantae; phylum Streptophyta; class Magnoliopsida; order Poales; family Poaceae; genus Avena; species Avena longiglumis. Next base: position 97,090,105 of record CP125976.1, read on the forward strand.
TGAGTCTGAATGCAACTCATGCGAGTCTGATTGCAACTGATACGTCTAAGAAAAAAGACAAGTCAGTTGCGAGTCCAATTGCAACTCATAAGAAGCATGGACCAGTTGCGATTCCGATTGCAACTTATACCTCTATGGAAAGATACAAGTCAGTTGCAAGTCACTCTCTATATCATCAGGGAGAAGGCCGGCTACATGTCGAGATGCAACTCAAGAATAAAAAAGACAAAAGAACAACACAGTCCTCAATTCCAGCCCTAGTTGCAACTCCCTCTCTATACCATTAGGGTAGAAAGGCCAGTTGTGTGTCAAGTTGCAACTCGAGACTCACAATCGTCAGTTGCAACCCTAGTTGCAACTCCCTCTCTATACCATCAGGGGAGAAGTTCAGTTGCGTTTCAAATTGCAACTCAAAGTCCAGCTGCTTGCAACCCCCTCTCTATATCATCAGGGAAAAGGATGGTTGCATGTAGAGATGCAACTCAAGGATAAAAAAGACAAAAGAATAACACAGTCCTCAGTTACAGCCCTAGATGCATCTCCCCCTCTATACCACCAGGGGAGATGGCATAGTTGCGAGTTTGATTGCAACTCATATCTTTATGAAAATATTTGCGAGTTCGATTGCAACTCATACCTAAGAAAAAGACGAAGTCAATTCCGAATCCCAAATCATATGAAGCATGGACTAGTTATGAGTCTGAATGCAACTCATATGAAACATTGACCCGTTGCGAGTCTGATTGCAACTGATACGTCTAAGAAAAAAGACAAGTCAGTTATAGTCCAATTGCAACTCATAAGAAGCATGGACCAGTTGCGATTCCGATTGTAACTTATACCTCTATGGAAAGATACAAGTCAGTTGCAACTCACTCTCTATATCAACAGGTAGAAGGCCGACTACATGTCGAGATGCAACTCAAGGATAAAAAAGACAAAAGAACAACACAGTCCTTAATTCCAGCCCTAGTTGCAACTCCCTCTCTATACCATTAGGGTAGAAAGGCCAGTTGCGTGTCAAGTTGCAACTCGAGACTCACAATCCTCAGTTGCAACCCTAGTTGCAACTCCCTCTCTATACCATCAGGGGAGAAGTTCAGTTGCGTTTCAAATTGCAACTCAAAGTCCAGCTGCTTGCAACCCACTCTCTATATCATCAGGGGGGAAGGCCGGTTGCATGTCGAGATGCATATGTATGAAACTCATATGTACAAAACTTGGACAAGTTCCGAGTCCGATTGCAACTTATATGTATGAAACTTACATGATAAATAACGAACTCAGATAATTCACCATAATAAATTCATAAAAAAAAGAGAAGCAACAACTAACACTTACATAATAAATACATACAAAAACAACTCCGTGAGTCCAACTACAACAAGGGTACAACAAATACTCCAAAAGGAAAAAAAGCAAAGCTACTTTCCTCATCTAATAACCGCTAGCTAGTACAACAAAAAAACTTTTGGCCAATGATCTAAACAAAAAAGAATTCGCCCTAAGCCTCACGACCACTGATCGTAGCTCTCCACCGATTTGCCGCCCATAGCTGAGGCACAACTAAAAGGCCAGCAAAAAATCACAGGACAAAAAGACCCAAAACAACTCAAAACAGCCCACTTCGACAAGACACCTGCCCGCAAAGACAAAAAGTCTGGGCGACAGCAAACACGAGACAAACCGAGCTGAGCGCAAATCTTGACGCGCATCAAGATCCTCGATCCATGAGTTAGTTGTGATGTAAACTAAATCTCAGCTAGCTCACATAAAAATAGACGAGGAGATGAAAATGTTATTTGTAAAAATTAAATTACAATATATACAAGAGAATCTATTCAAAAATATACATGCAAACTTACATACATTTTTAAACAAAATTTTACAATGGGAATGGCTACGGAAAAACCCATTTCACATAGAATAAAAAGAAAAAAAGCGTGAGCACTTCCATGAATAATTACTACAATAACAGTCATGCACGAAAAATGTTGGATAGTAAGAACAATTATAATATGAAACATGTTGAATAATGATAACACGTAAGGACAAAAAAGAGGGGCAAGTAAAACAACAACACAAATCCGTCCTGGTAAAAAAGCCCAAAACTAGCTAACACCCACGCTCACACAGCCCAATAACAAAACAAAAACCGGCTAGAATCACACCCAAGCAACAAACGAAAAAAAATCACGTGGGCCGACCACACCAACAAAGCACCACCCGCTGGCTGAAAAAAAGAGACAGACCATCACGTACAGATCTTGGCGCGCGGGACGATCGTACGGTGCAAAAGTTGACTGAGCTGTAACTTAATTCTCAGCTAGCTGAGAATTAGCAATTCCTTTTAGTTAAAGATAAACTTGCACCAATAGCAGCAGAGTAGAAGCACATTCTTTCATCAGAGGCAACTTGACCATCCATGCATGTCCTAGATGTCGAGATCTTTAGGGTTTATCACAACTTAAAGTTATGCAGGTTAAATGTAATTAAAGATCACGCTGATGCATTCGTAATTCCGTTGGCATCAGATGCCTCCACATCCAGATGCATGTATGTAGACTGCTCGCCAAACTTGGACCAGGTCTTAACTAATTTGCAATGACAGGAGTTCGACGCGCCTTCTGTAAGACCTATACATTCACCTGCGCGCCATGGCCGCCTTAAGCCCGTCAGTCAAGCACGCAGCCAGAGCCAGCCACTTAGCTTTCCTCCCATCGCCTGAGCAGTTAATCAGCAATGGCGCACAGCGTAATGGCGCTATCGCTCGTGTCGGGTCACAACCTGAAGGATGTGAACGTGTTCAGCCGCATGGAGGTGTACGCGCTCAGGTCGGTCTGCGGCGACCCTCGCACGCTCAAGAAAACCAAGACCGACCGCGACGGCGCCAGGCATCCGACGTGGGGCTCCGACGACACGTTCTGGTTCGCCGTCCCGCCCACGGCCGACGTGGCCTACGGCTCCGGCGCCTGCCTCCACGTGCTCCTCCGCACCGAGCGCCTCTTCAGTTTCGGCGACCGCGACGTCGGCGAGGTGTACATCCCTCTCGCCGAGCTGCTCGCCGGCGCCTGCGACTCCGGCGCCGCCACGGAGTGGCAGCGCGCGTCGTACCAGGTCCGAAAGGTGCAATGCGCCGGGGCCGGGGCCGGGCACCGCGGCACGCTCAAGGTGGCGTACCGTTTCGGGCCCGTGATGCCGCCGCTCGTCCCGGACAACGCCTACCAGCCGCCGCCATGGCAGTGCTACCCTCCGCCGCATGCTTACCCGACGAGGTACCAGGCGGGGACGAAGTATATTCGGAAGAACAGCAGCTTCGCCCTGGGGCTCGGAGCCGGGATGCTCGGTGGAGGCTTCGGGGCTATGCGGTTTGCCGACAGGCCGTCGTCGGACAAATCGGCTTACGACGATGCCGGACACAGAACCGTGCCAGCCATCGCCGGAGGGATTACCGTCTAGAAGAATATATACAATACTGCTCATCAGGGTACATATATGAATACGGATAGCCCGAATAAAATCATCAGCTTCAGATAGACTTTAATTTCATGGATAGGATACATAGTGTTTTTTTTTCCCAATATACTCCTCTTCACTGATCGTGTGTGAGATGCACGCACACGAGACGTTCCAGTCCAGTTAGCTTTGTACACTACAGGAAAATGAGTTTTTCTTTTAGTATTTCGATCTTTGCCGAGTGCTTTTTTGGGAACACGTCAAAGTGAATCTTTATGCCGTGCTTAGCGCGTGGCAAAGAGAAATAACCTGTCCAATTTTGGTAAGTAAAGAATAAATACATGGCAAATTCAAAAAAGTGCACACTGCAAAGATCAGACAATAAACACGGAAAATAACGTACACGACAATAAAACCCAAAATGCACATGGCAAAAAGATAATAAACTCCACAAAAACGAGGACACGTGGCTTATCACGTGACGCGCAAAGATTTCGTCCTTTCCTGTCCGACTTTCCCGTGTGGTAGCTGAGTGGATCTGTATCTTTGCCGTGAGATTTCATACACGGAAAATAACTGCTGTTGACGTGCTTATCGCACTTCCGGCATATTTTCCTACCATTTTTTCATGCTATTATTTTGGCGACAATTATTTTCGCCATCTTTGTGATGATCTGAATAATAGAGCGTTTAGAGGTCTGATTTGTGATGAGTGTTTTAGCATATGCATTTCCAGAAGTGTCAAAATTTTAAAATTTGTTTTAAAGAGTTACAAGCGATTGAAACTGAACTCTAATGTTGAAGTTTAACTTAGGTCAACACTATGATTTGAATTCCAATTTCAAAATGAACTTGTAATTTCCAAATTTAGAAATTTTAAATGAATTTGCATCATACATTGAATTGAACACTCAAAACTGTTAGATGTATATTTGGATATTGTATGTCCCCACTTGTTAGGGTTTTTTCCTGCATATTTTCACTTGTACATGTACTATGTATTGTGGTATTTGGCCCCTAAGGAATACAAGTTGCCTATTCCTAACATGGTATCAGAGCCAAGTTAGCCCCGTCCTTTTCCTCGCAACTTCGTCGCCGCAGCCGCCACCATCCCTGCCGCCGCCGGCCTTGCAGTCGTCGCCGTCGTCGGTCGCAGCCCTTTTTTGCCCCGATCAATTTTGATTCGATCCAGATTTTGATTCAGATCGATCCAGATCTGGCCGACTCCAGATCGGTTTTCCCCCAGTCCAGATCGATTTTCCCCCGTCGCCCGTCGCCAGACCAGATCGATCTTCTCGGTCTTCTCTGCTCGGCCTCGATCGATCTTGCCTCGACTCCACCCGTCCCACCCGCCTCGACTCCACCCGCCCCTAGAGCTTCCCGAGCGTCTGCCTCCACCCGAGTGTCTCCCCCGAGCGCACGCAGGCCATCTTCCCGAGCGCACACGGGCCATCTCCCCGAGCGTCTGCCTCCACCCGACGGGCTCGGGCCATCTCCCCGAGCTTCTCCCCAGATGCCCGCCCCTAGAGCTTACCGCCGTCGTTCTCAGGTCGCCGGACCTCCGTCAGCCGTTGTCGCCGTCATGAATCGATCCCTGGCAGCCTGAATTGGCCTCCCCGGCCCTTAGGCACCGTCCCTTGCTCCGGCTGGCGGGAATTTTGCCGGCCTCTGCCTGCAGGTGCGGGTTGACCAGATCTGGTCAAAAAATTGAGAGAGAGAGAGATGTCTTCTGCATCGGGCTATGTTATGATTCCTCGCTGCCCGGTGATCTTCGATGGCGCGAATTATCCTGATTTCGCTGCCTTTATGCGCGTTCACATGTGCGGTCTCCGTTTATGGGGTGTGCTCTCTGGCGAGGTCTCCTGTCCGCCATGCCCCACTGCTCCTCTGGCTCCTCTTCCGCCGTCGCCGATCGTTCTAGGCGCTGATGCTTCTCAGGAGGCCAAGGATGCTGCTCAGAGTGCCGATGATATTGCTGTTGCTGCATATGAGCTGAAGCTCAAACAGTACTCTGCTGATCTCGAGACCTATCGCCTCGATCTGACGGCCTACACTCAGTGGGTAGATGAGGATGCTCGTGCTGCTGCTGTTCTCACCTCCAGTGTTCTGCCCCAGTTTGCCGCTGAGTTCATGAGTCTTCCTACTGTTGCTGCTCAGTGGGCACATCTCCGTCAGCGCTATCAGCCGTCTGGGGATGCTCTTTACCTGTCTGTGGTCCGCCAGGAGCATGCTCTTCAGCAGGGTGATTCCACTATTGATGAGTTCTATACTCAGAGTGCTGCTATCTGGCGTCAGCTTGATTCTCTCCGTACTGCTGTTTGTGGCACATGCCCGTGCTGCCAGATTGTGCGCTCGGATTTGGAGTTCCACCGCATCTATGAGTTTCTGTCTCGGCTCCGCCGGGAGTTCGAGCCCCGCCGTGCTCAGTTAAATGCTCGTGGTCATGTTTCGCTCTCTGAGGTGTTTTTTGAGCTTCGGTCTGAGGAGACTCGTCTCTATGGTGCTGGTCTTCTTGCAGTTCCGTCTGTGCTTACTACTCGTGGTCCTCCTCTGCCATATGCTCCCTAGACTCATCCGCGGTCCTCTGTGCCACTGCCGATACTACCCACTCCTTCAGGTCAGGGTTAGAGTCCGCACCAGCAGTCTCAGGGTCATGGTCAGCACCAGTAGGCTCGTGGTCAGGTTCTGCGGTGACCCAACATACCACTGTATGTTGTAGTATACTATAGTCGTGGATATAACACTCACGGAGTACCATTCCGCAAATATTACATCCTCAGAGTGGTACAACAGAAATAAAGCGGGTCCACAACATATATTATCATTATTACAACCAGAATTTACATGACGACTTTGAGATCCTCCTAGGTCCATAGAGGTATCCTGATGACTCAGGCTAAACTATAATATCTCGAAGAACAGAATAAAGAAGTACTAAGGTTTATACGAGATTTAGTTAGAGATAGAGGATAGAAATCTATACTACCGGACTAGATCTCTATATATGCTACATCTACACTTCAGATACGCCGGTCTCCATTCCATAGATGTTTTCGTAATTGTTCCCTTCGACGCTTCCAGATACTTCTGGTTCTTCATAGCGAAATTCTTCTTGGTCTTCATTTGGGTATAGTATTTCTTCTTCCTGACCGCTATTGTCTTCACAATCTAGCAAGGGTTAAGAATATACGTTGAGTACGAGCGTACTCAGCAAGTTCACTAAAAGGAGTGTTTGATGCACTATAGCTACAGCCATAGACCATAGGTCATAGGCAATGCAGATTTTCGTAAATATTTCTTCAAAGGTTGATTTTATTCTGAAAAGCTATGTCCGTCAGCCTTCACAGGTTTACCAGAACTTTCATGGAGTTCCTTTCCTGCAACATTCGCAGCTCCTTCCCGGAACAGGGAGTAACAAGTTACAGTTCTTACACTCTGCAGAGGTGCATTACTTTACCCATGAGAGATCAAATCCTTGATGCACAACCGGGCGAATTTTTCCCGTCCACACTTCCTATGGTGTGGGGCCCAGTAGATGATCCAAGACAATCACTGTCCTTCTCTGCGACCCCGCATACACCACAATTGTTGTATGCCCAAACTCAAGGTAGACCTTTCCCCGTATAAAATGGCTATACCTTAGTTGGTTACACACAACAACCATTAACACTAGTAATCTGTCTTTTGTAAGCCCAGATCCACGGTAGACCTTTCCCCGTATAAAACGGCTATACCCATGATCTGCAACTCACAAATGCCCAGAACAGTGTCCAATGCATGCGAAAGGGAGCCGATGCAGCTGACTTCTTCGTCCCATTCCAAATCTCATGGTTAATGCGTAATATACGGCGTAAGAATCACTGGCGACATTGGTTGTTAAGTCCTAGATGATATACTCCTGAGTAGTGGTATTCCAACTACCAGGTTTAATAGATTAGCTGATCACCCTAGATCAGTAACCAATATTTCATATTATTATCAAAAATAGTGTTTTCTGACCTTTTTGAAATGCAGGTGATGACAACACTGGATTTGCAAAATACTTTACAGAAAATAATCAGAGGGCATGAGCAAGTGTGAACTTGCCTTGATATAGCAGAGTATTGTAGTCGAATGTCTCGACTTGACCCTAGACCTCGGGTCTGAAGATTAATAAGATTAGAGTTATGGTTACTAATAAGGTTTAAATGATTTTGAGTTATTATATATCTAGCTTAAGATATCTTAGACCAAAGTAAACTATAAAAATGTAATTGGACTTGAGATATATCATTTGTCGCATTATTAATTAGAGTTTTTCACAAGTATAATTAAAGATGAAATCTTATGGTTATGGAACTTTGTTTTAAATATGTAAATTTAGCATGTGTAATATTTATAGACCATACTTTGAGATATTTCTTTATAAATAAAAATAGATGGATTTTATTATAATTTATTTAGTGAACTTCAAGTTTGATAAATATGAGTATTTATGAATTGTTAATGATTTGTAAAGAATAACTTTGTAAATCCTTGACTTGTAGTTAGTTAAGGATTTTAAAAGAATATTATAAAGTTAATTGCTTACACCTAGATTTTCTATTAAATTATAATCATGGTTTAGACTACTTAGAGTCAAAAGATTATGTTTTGAATAAGATCATTTCTTAATTAGGAAATAATATTAAACGATTAACAAAAAAATTATCTTATTTTAATAATTTAGATAATTCAAACTATATGATATAAGAACTTTAAAATATTTTTATAGTAATATAGTTAGTACCTTTCTAATAAATATATTTGCTTAAATTCTTAAAAATGAATTTTATTTATTTTTAAACATTATCTTTATTATTATTTATATATATATATATATATATTAATGTCTTTCAATATTTGTTTTAAATTTTATTAGTAAAATTTTAAGTTAGTATTTTTGTGAGATAAGAGATTTATTTTTATTGATGAAAGTGTTTTTTTATTTTTTTAGGAATTTTCCTAAATTTATTAAATTTCATGTAAATATTTAAGGGTGTTGATATTTATTTGTATTTTATTAAACTTACATAAATATGATTATATTTTTCTTAGGTGGATATTATTTTAATAAACACTAGGATGTATTAAATATATTTTTAGGATTTTTCTACATTTTTCTAGAGCTTAAAAGGTGTAGAGGGGTATTTTGATTATTTATATTTTTGTTATTATATAAATTGGGCCTAGTTCTTGGGTCCAACTAGCCCAATACCCAGCCCAGACCACCTAATACTAGACCCAGCCCAACACCCTTCTGACTACACCCCTGGACCCGGTCGACCGAGCTGGTCTGACCTGATCCATTGGATCCCCTTCTCTCTCTCTCTCGTGACCTCCTTTTTCTCCACGACGGCGATGACCTGCCGCCCTTGCTGTTCGATTCTGGTGAGCTCCGGCGTTCCCAGCCGATAGCGTTGTGGTTGCCGACACAGTCGACGATGCAGCTTCGACTGGTCCAATTCGATTCGCCGCTCGAGCCCTCCCCTGGTCATACTATCTCCTCTTAGGTGGCTAGGGTTTGTGGCTCTTTGGCGGTGCTTTGCTCCAGTGCCTCTCTGGTTGATCTGCTGGTGTTTTGGCAGTGGGGTGATGTCCAACACTGTCATGTTTTTCCTCTGTCTGTATTGATTGCGGCCTAGGTGCGGGTTGCAGCGCCTCTAGGTGCTCCCCGTGCCGCCGTTTACTGCACCCTTCACCACCGGTCTGCTTCCTCTTCTCGAGCTTAAGAGAGGACCTCCGGTAAGTGGTTCTCTCACTGCTATGCTCCTCTTCATGCTCTATCTATCTTGCAACATTAAGTGTGCTTTCTAGGATTACCCCCTGTCTAGGTTTTATTCCTAAACCTAGGGTTCTTCTTCTAGGTGTTAATCTGTTTGTGGTACCTGTTGCCCCCCTGATGATCCTGGCCTGTTGCTCTTCTTTCTGTCAGTTAGTTTAGTTAGAGTTCATATTATACTTAGGCAACAGATGACCCTGTTTTTCTAAATTGATTATAAAAGAATTGTTTGGATTACACCATGTGTCTAATTTCCATTGAGTGAGCTCCTTATGTATTTGAATGGATTGATATTTGAGTTTAAAGTGCTGAAACTTTGCTTTATGGAGTAGTTCCTGGAACACATTGTGTCTATATGTTGGCTTAAATGACTATCCCCTAAATAGAATGAATATCATGGGTGACTATGGATTTGTATCTAAATATGATTCCTAGTATTATTCCTAGGAAAATGACTTGTTCTTTTATTTGAAATGATTCCTAGTGGCCAGTACTAAAGAAATGATTTGGCTTTCAGACATAATTGCATGTGACTTAGTGGCTGATTTGGTTAATGTGAATGGTGGATTCTAAATGTATACTCTAATCTTAATGTTCTGATTCTTAACTTGCTGAAGCTTTGCTTCAGGAAGTAGTTTTCCTGTAATATTATATCTATTGGATATAGTAGTAAAAATGGGATATGTTTCAGGTTAAAATGATGATTAGGATGGATCTTATTACCTGTCCAGGTTGACAGAGAGATCAGAATTTTAAGAATGATTCCTAGAATTCTTTTTTCTAGGGAAATGATTATCTGAATTGAATAGTACAGATGAGCTTTTTGATGCAGAGGTGCTACCCTCTGGGAATGTGCCCTGTAGTCTAGCAACTGGATTATAAAAGAAATGGTCATTTTATTTGGCTTGTATATGTTCTTTTGGCCTGGTGGTTAAATGATACAATAGCTTAATATGCTCCCTTCATCATATTCATATGATGTTTTGATTATAGAATGATTATTGTAGCTTTGCTACAATAGAATAAATGATTTCTAGTTTATGAACTAGGAAGATGATTGGAGATATGGTTTGGTATCTGCTGCCTTTGCTGCTGTGGTGCCTCCATTCCTGGAGTGTGCACAGCAGTGACTAGATAGCATGATTGGTTTCCTTAAGATTTTATCCAAGCCAATGATGCACATGCTGAGGTTAAATCTTTCTAAGATAAGAACAAATAATTTGTTGGCTTTTAACAGCTCTAGGATGAACTAGTGTAGCACTTCTACACTATACTGAGAGCTTTCTCTCTGACTCCCATCTGATACTTGTTTTAATTTGTCAAGAACAAGTATTGGTATGGTTCTAGTAATTAACTTGTTACCTGTAGTGTAGACAAATGATTTGGTGGGGAATCTTGGTCCACTACACCTAGCTATCCAATTGGTCTTCTTTGTCTTGCCACTTTCTTATCCTTATGGCCTTATCCACCTTGATCTAGCTACTGGGCTATTTCTGAATTGGTCCTGATCTTCCTCCTCCTTGCTTGTGCTCAGGGACAACTCCTTCCTCTTATGGGGTAGGTTACCCAGATCCTACTGTAGTGATCTAGGGGTGTTTTAGATGTGAACTGCACGAACAAGCAGTGCTCTTTGTGGCTGTATAACTGGAGATTAAGACTAAAGTGTGGGACTTGGTCTGGTGGATGTCCTGCGGCTGTGTACTTATCTCTCTTTCTCACAACATCCTCCTGTGTTGACAACACATCAACATGCATGTGTGTGTGAGTTGTGTGTGAGCTTGCCTCACCCATATGGATCCGATCAAGTAAAAGGCTTGATATTTCCTTGGATTTTACCTCTTTGCCTTTTACCTGCCCTTGGTGAAACTTGCCCCTAAATTGCCTATGATGTGGTTCTGAGACAAAGTTACTGATAAGAGCAGATATTCTTTTGGTGAAACTTGCCCCAATTTAAATATGCTCAATGATGTGAATAGCAATGCATTTCATTGCCATACTGAGAGCAAAAATAATCAACACTAACTCTGTTTGTTTTTTATATTAATTTTGGTTTACTTTATTCTTTTACAGGAACACGATCAAAAATTGAAAAGATGTGAAGATGAAGATTAGTTTTAGAATTTTCTTTTAATCCAATTTTTTTGTAATTTCCTTTTCTATCAAGAATTTATGTAAAGTCATTGTAATATATTAGTTTATCTTATTATTGTAACCATTCTTATTACTCCTTTATTGTAAAAATAATAATAATGTAATATATATTCTTTTAATAAAGAATTCTACTATTTGTTTAATTATTGTACTTCCTTTTCCATTTCCTTTATTCTCTTATTTTCTTCATTGCAATATTTCTTTATCCTTTTATTGTAGAGGAACATTGTAATGTTGGATTTTAATAATCTTTATACTTTTACTTAATATACTTGTATTTTTCTTATTGTGAATAATTATTTATAAATCAAATTTCTCCCCTCATAACTCAACAAAAAATAGAGGTCATGTCAAAATTCATCCCACTCCCCTTTTGATGACACTAAACCTAATTCATCGGAGTGAGAGTTCTGATCACTCTAAGTCTTTTAATTTGGCGAAAATTTTATCCACATTTTCAGATGCATGCATGCAGATGCACAAAATCTTAAACCTACCCCTCGTTTAGTCCTAAATGCTGGGATGTTACAGACTTCCCCCCTTAAATTAAACTTCGTCCCGAAGTTTGTGGTTTCTTGTTCAAGAAGGTTTTCCGATAGTCTCATCCTGAGTTTTCTTCTTTCCTCCCAGTTTCTTGTCTTTCCAAAGTAATGTTTTTAATAAACTCAGCACTCCTTGAGTTTACTCTCAACCTTGATTCGGTGATTGTTAATGCCTAATGCTAATTTATACTTCCTCCTAAAGATTCATGATATTACTTTTAACCCTGAACAACTTGATTGACAAAGGACTACGGATACTAAACATACCTGTTGTAGCCTCGTCATCGTGGTTCCATCTAAAGTTTCCACCTCTTGATGGTGGTTCTACTCCTCGAATAACCATCTTGTTGGGACATTTAGATCTCCTATGTCCTTCCATACCACACCTATAGCACACCTTTCCGGTCTTCCTACAATCCCTCCTTATATGACCTGATGCTCCACACTTACCACACATGATTTCTTTCTTTCTTTTTGATGCCTCATACTTTGATGTACCACTTGTGGATATGCATTTAGGTATGAAACTTAAGTTTGATGTTGACTTAGTAAATTGAAACTTCTTCGGTTCCCTTTTAACTTTCTTCTTGGCTAATTTCTTCCTCTCTTCCAATAATATCTTGTAATCATTCTCGAAAGTAATTGCTACATCAACCAGCTCTTGGAAAAGTCTTGTTGCAGCCCCTCATATTTTCATTTTCATATAAGGGTTTAGTCCTTCCAAGAACCTTTTCTTGCGCTTCTCCTCCGTATTAACCTCATCAACTGCATAACGAGATAATTGACTAAACTTGCTAATATATTTCATCACGGTTTCATCGTTTTGCCGTAAGTCCATGAATTCTCTCCTCTTAAATTCCATAATTCTCTTTGGAACATGATACTCACGAAACTTCTGCTTGAATTCTTCCCAAGTGAATATCTCTTCTGGTGGGTGCATAGCTAATTGATTCTCCCACCAATTTGCGGCAGATCCGGATAGAAGAAATGCTGCATATCGTAACTTCTCCTCATCATTGCATCCTACTGTTTTAAGTTTCCTTTCTGTATCCATCAGCCAATCCTCTGCATCCATAGGTTCTGATGCAAATGCAAAAGTTATTGGTTTGGCGTTTTGGAAATCAGAAAGACTTACTTTGATATCTTTGTTTTCCTCTCTGGGTCCTATTCGTTTGAGTTTTTCCTGCATGAACTTATTATGGTACTCTTGCATCATTTGCATGTATTGCATGAAATTCTCCTCTGTCAACGGACGAGTTGATGGTCCAGTTGCAATTACATCCATATTGCTTTCCCTCTACTTAGCTTCTTGTTCCACACGTTGTCCTTCAAACCCAGCTTCTACTCCCGTATCCATACCCTCTCTAGTCCTGCTACATAAAGAGATTACTCATACTTACATCATGCATATGTTTTCTGAGTTCAACTCTATGCACAATGCTAGTCACTCAAGGAAATCAAAAACCAAATCCAAATAACAACCAAACCTATACCATGTATTATACATGGTTTTATAAACTATTACAAACAATCCTCACATATACGGTTTGATTCTCACTTGGTACATTACTTGTATGTTACAAGGATTTGCTTGCTCGTATGAGCATGCTCTTACTTCTTAATTCATGCCTCTCAAACACTACGATGCACATTACTGGTTATGTACATCATTTAAGCCCTTTACTTCCATGGATTGTCTCTTCTTACTTTTCTCTCTCTTTCTAGTACTTCCTGGAATTCCGTCCATGAAGACGTGAAGTCCGACAACTACCTTCTGGAGTATATAAACATCCAGAGGGTGTGCACTCTTGATTAGAAGTACCTAGATTGAGTTTAGCCATTGAAAAATGACTAGAAAATGCGTGATCTTCCGTGGAATTCTCATGTCCACCTTCAAATGCACTTTCAAAGAAAGATGTATTCTCTGTTTTTCCTTGACTTAGTTATACATATAGATGTAATAACCGTCAGTGCCTTCTTCCAGCTCAATAGGATTGGTACTACCCCCATATGGATCATAGGTTCCATGCTAACATAACTGGTTTCTACTCCTTTACTAGGATCACAGGGTATAGGATTCTCCCTGGTTCCAGTGTAAGATTCTACTCCCCATCCATCGGGATTCCAAACTGGAATACCAGGATTGGATGATTTCTAAGTTTCTTGTTTTGTCTCCGATTTGACCCTTTAGGTCAACATGTCTTTGAGGTTCATCCCATAATAGACATAGGCTTCAGACTATGGTTCCTCAAACTTATTTTCTTTCTACACCTCTCTTGAGAAGAGTGTTCTAAAATGCCTAGCTTCTCTATATAACTCCTTGTTGCATTATAATTATTTAGTAGGATCAACATACTCCTCAAGGTTGTATCCAACTCCTGGACTAGAACCTAATGTGTGTCATGATAGGTCTTGAGTAATGTCCTTCTATGACCTATGTATTCGGCAGCTCAAGTGGATTCATTCTACACAATTGCAGTATGATCCAACTTATGTTCCGAATTTATAGAATCTTGAGGTATGGTAGTAAGATTACTACCTACCAATTTCCTTGGATTCTTGTTTTCCGAAGCCTAATTATTGCTTCTAGAACTGCTATTTGATACATCGCCGCCATACATCTCATCATCCCCGATGACATTACCTCTCTTATTCCCAACTCTTTTGGTAAGTTATGCACTATACGGTACTCAACTAACACTTTCCTGTGTTGGAAACTGTAAACCTTGAAAAAAGTCGAGATTTGCAATTCCATATTCTATAAAAGTTGTATCGAAAATTCTATCCAATCCTCTACATAATCCTATATATCTCTTGAACATCACTTGGACGTTCCGGTTTGGGTACCGAGATGTCATTCCTCACTGTAGATAATAGATTATAATTGTCCTACTAGATTATAACTTATTATTATTACCCAATTTGCATCATAATAAAGAATTATCGCACTAGAAACATGACAATGTAATTCTCAAGTGAATACTTATCATATTTCTAGAGAACTCTTTACCGTTGCTAACATACTTCCTACAAGTTCTACCCATTTAATAGGTTTCCAACCAAAGGTCAAAGCTTTTTCTCTGATACCAGCTGCGGTGAACCAGCATACCACTGCATGTTGTAGTATACTATAGTCGTGGATATAACATTCACTGAGTACCATTCCGCAAATATTACATCCTCAGAGTGGTACAACAGAAACAAAGCGGGTCCACAACATATATTATCATTATTACAACCAGAAATTACATGACGACTTTGATATCCTCCTAGGTCCATAGAGGTATCCCGATGACTTAAGCTAAACTATAATATCTCGAAGAACAGAATAAAGAAGTACTAAGGTTTATACGAGATTTAGTTAGAGATAGAGGATAGAAATCTATACTACCGGACTAGATCTCTATATATGCTACATATACACTTCAGATACGTCGGTCTCCATTCCATAGATGTTTTCGTAATTGTTCCCTTCGACACTTCCAGATACTTCTGGTTCTTCATAGAGGAATTCTTCTTGGTCTTCATTTGGGTATAGTATTTCTTCTTCCTGACCGCTATTGTCTTCGGAATCTAGCAAGGGTTAAGATTATACATTGAGTACGAGCGTACTCAGCAAGTTCACTAAAAGGAGTGTTTGATGCACTATAGCTACAGCCATATACCATAGGTCATAGGCAATGCAGATTTTCGTAAACATTTCTTAAAAGGTTGCTTTTATTCTGAAAAGCTATGTCCGTCAGCCTTCATAGGTTTACCAGAACTTTCATGGAGTTCCTTTCCTGCAGCGTTCGCAGCTCCTTCCCGGAACAGGGAGTAACAAGTTACAGTTCTTACACTCTGCAGAGGTGCGTTACTTTACCCATGAGAGATCAAATCCTTGATGCACAACCGGGCGAATCTTTCCCGTCCACACTTCCTATGGTGAGGGGCCCAGTAGATGATCCAAGCCAATCACTGTCCTTTTCCGCGACCCCGCATACACCACAATTGTTGTATGCCCAAACTCAAGGTAGACCTTTCCCCGTATAAAACGGCTATACCTTAGTTGGTTACACACAACAACCATTAACACTAGTAATCTGTCTTTTGTAAGCCCAGATCCACGGTAGACCTTTCCCTGTATAAAACGGCTATACCCACGATCTGCAACTCACAAATGCCCAGAACAGTGTCCAATGCATGCGAAAGGGAGCCGATGCAGCTGACTTCTTCGTCCCATTCCAAATCTCATGGTTAACGCGTAATATACGACGCAAGAATCACTGGCGACATTGGTTGTTAAGTCTTAGATGATATACTCCTGAGTAGTGGTATTCCAACTACCAGGTTTAATAGATTAGCTGATCACCCTAGATCAGTAACCAATAGTTCATATTATTATCAAAAATAGTGTTTTATGACCTTTTTGAAATGCAGGTGATGACAACACTGGATTTGCAAAATACTTTACAGAAAATAATCAAAGGGCATGAGCAAGTGTGAACTTGCCTTGGTATAGCGGAGTATTGTAGTCGAATGTCTCGACTTGACCCTAGACCTCGGGTTCTACAAAAATATCATCATTGCCCGGTAAGGACAATGTTTAAAGAAGCAATATGCTGTTATGCATAAGTAATGAGATGCATAATGCAAAATCCCAAGTAATTCTTCAATCATTGCCAATGAGATATATTTATGATTTATTTAAGATTTGCTTTAGTTTAAGATTACTTCATAAGGAAGATAAACATATAATATATGAAGAGTAAAGTACAATTACAATATAATTCTATGGGTTCATGGTATTAGGTAATTATTACAAAATTTATATTTAAGTTGTCATGAATTTAAAGAAATGGTATAGTGTTTCTTTTGAAGTGGCAAAAACAATAACATTTGAAGAAAATATTCTTTATGTTAACTTATTCAATTCTGAAGATTAATAAGATTAGAGTTATGGTTACTAATAAGGTTTAAATGCTTTTGAGTTATTATATATCTAGCTTAAGATATCTTAGACCAAAGTAAACTATAAAAATGTAATTGGACTTGAGATATAGCATTTGTCGCATTATTAGTTAGAGTTTTTCATAAGTATAATTAAAGATGAAATGTTATGGTTATGGAACTTTGTTTTAAAGATGTAAATTTAGCATGTGTATTATTTATAGACCATACTTTGAGATTTTTCTTTATAAATAAAAATAGATGAATTTTATTATAATTTATTTAGTGAACTTCAAGTTTGATAAATATGAGTATTTATGAATTTTTAATGATTTGTAAAGAATAACTTTGTAAATCCTTGACTTATAGTTAGTTAAGGATTTTAAAAGAATATTATAAAGTTAATTGCTTACACCTAGATTTTATATTAAATTATAATCATGGTTTAGACTACTTAGAGTCAAAAGATTATGTTTTGAATAAGATCATTTCTTACTTAGGAAATAATATTAAACAATTAACAAAACAATTATCTTATTTTAAAAATTTAGAAAATTCAAGTTATATGATATAAGAACTTTAAAATATTTTTATAATAATATAGTTAGTACCTTTCTAATAAATATACTTGCTTAAATTCTTAAAAATGAAATTTATTTATTTTTAAACATTATCTTTATTATTATTATTAATTATATATATTAATGTCTTTCAATATTTGTTTTAAATTTTATTAGTAAAATTTTAAGTTAGTATTTTTGTGAGATAAGAGATTTATTTTTATTGATGATTTTTTTTAGGAATTTTCCTAAATTTATTAAATTTCATGTAAATATTTAAGGGTGTTGATATTTATTTGTATTTTATTAAACTTAAATAAATATGATTATATTTTTCTTAGGTGGATATTATTTTAATAAACACTAGGATGTATTAAATATATTTTTAGGATTTTTCTACATTTTTCTAGAGCTTAAAAGGTGTAGAGGGGTATTTTGATTATTTCTATTTTTTTATTATATAAATTGGGCCTAGTTCTTGGGTCCAACTAGCCCAATACCCATCCCAGACCACCTAATACTAGACCCAGCCCAAGACCCTTCTGACTACACCCCTGGACCAGATCGACCGAGCCGGTCCGACCTGATCCATTGGATCCCCTTCTCTCTCTCTTGTGACCTCCTTTTTCTCCACGACGGCGATGACTTGTCGCCCTTGCTGTTCGATTCTGGTGAGCTCCGGCGTTCCCAGCTGATAGCGCTGTGGTTGCCGAGACAGTCGACGATGCAGCTTTGACTGGTCCAATTCGATTCGCTGCTCGAGCCCTCCTCTGGTCATACTATCTCCTCTTAGGTGGCTAGGGTTTGTGGCTCTTTGGCGGTGCTTTGCTCCGGTGCCTCTCTGGTTGATCTGCTGGTGTTTTGGCGGTGGGGTGATGTCAAACACGGCCATGTTTTTCCTCTGGCTGTATTGAGTGCGGCCTAGGCGTGGGTAGCAGCGCCTCTAGGTGCTCCCCGTGCCACCGTTTACTGCACCCTTCACCACTGGTCTGCTTCCTCTTCTCGAGCTTAAGCGAGGACCTCCGGTAAGTGGTTCTCTCACTGCTATGCTCCTCTTCATGCTCTATCTATCTTGCAACATTAAGTGTGCTTTCTAGGATTACCCCCTGTCTAGGTTTCATTCCTGAACCTAGGGTTCTTCTTCTAGGTGTTAATCTGTTTGTGGTACCTGTTGCCCCTGTAATGATCCTGGCCTGTTGCTCTTCTTTCTGTCAGTTAGTTTAGTTAGAGTTCATATTATACTTAGGCAACAGATGGCCCTATTTTTCTAAATTGATTATAAAAGAATTGTTTGGATTACACCATGTGTCTAATTTCCATTCAGTGAGATCCTTGTGTATTTGAATGGATTGATATTTGAGTTTAAAGTGCTGAAACTTTGCTTTATGGAGTAGTTCCTGGAACACATTGTGTCTGTATGTTGGCTTAAATGACTATCCACTAAATAGAATGAATATCATGGGTGATTATGGATTTGTATCTAAAGATGATTCCTAGTATTATTCCTAGGAAAATGACTTGTTCTTTTATTTGAAATGATTCCTAGTGGCCAATACTAAAGAAATGATTTGGCTTTCAGACATAATTGCATGTGAATCAGTGGCTGATTTGGTTAATGTGAATGGTGGATTATAAATATATACTGTAATCTTAATATTCTGATTCTTAACTTGCTGAAGCTTTGCTTTAGGAAGTAGTTTTTCTGTAATATTATATCTATTGGATATAGTAGTAAAAATGGGATATTTTTCAGGTTAAAATGATGATTAGGGTGGATCTTATTACCTGTCCAGGTTGACAGAGAGATCAGAATTTTAAGAATGATTCCTAGAATTCTTTTGTCTAGGGAAGTGATTATCTGAATTGAATAGCTATAGATGAGCTTTTTGATGCAGAGGTGCTACCCTCTGGGAATGTTCCCTGTAGTCTAGCAACTGGATTATAAAAAAATGGTCATTTTTTGTCTTGTATATGTGCTTTTGGCCTGGTGGTTAAATGATACAATAGCTTAATATGCTCCCTTCATCATATTCATATGATGTTTTGATTATAGAATGATTATTGTAGCTTTGCTACAATAGAATAAATGATTTCTAGTTTATGAACTAGCGAGATGATTGGAGATATGGTTTGGTATCTGCTGCCTTTGCTGCTATGGTGCCTCCATTCCTGGAGTGTGCACAACAGTGACTAGATAGCATGATTGGTTTCCTTAAGATTTTATCCAAGCCAATGATGCACAGGCTAAGGTCAAATCTTTCTAAGATAAGAACAGATAATTTGTTGGCTTTTAACAACTCTAGGATGAACTAGTGTAGCACTTCTACACTATACTGAGAGCTTTCTCTCTGACTCCCATCTGATACTTGTTTTAATTTGTCAAGAACAAGTATTGGTATGGTTCTAGTAATTAACTTGTTACCTGCAGTGTAGACAGATGATTTGGTGGGGAATCTTGGTCCACTACACCCAGCTATCCAATTGGTCTTCTTTGTCTTGCCACTTTCTTATCCTTATGGCCTTATCCACCTTGATCTAGCTACTGGGTTGTTTCTGAATTGGTCCTGATCTTCCTCCTCCTTTCTTGTGCTCAGGGACAACTCCTTCCTCTTGTGGGGTTGGTTACCCAGATCCTACTGTAGTGATCCAGGGGTGTTTAGATGTGAACTGCAAGAACAAGCAGTGCTCTTTGTGGCTGTATAACTAGAGATTAAGACTAAAGTGTGGGACTGGTGCAGTGGATGTCTGCGGTCATGTACTTATCTCTCTTTCTCACAACATCCTCCTGTGTTGACAACACATCAACATGCATGTGTGTGTGAGCTGTGTGTGAGCTTGCCTCACCCAGATGGATCAGATCAAGTAAAAGGCTTGATATTTCCTTGGATTTTACCTCTTTGCCTTTTACCTGCCCTTGGTGAAACTTGCCCCTAAATTGCCTATGATGTGGTTCTGAGGCAAAGTTACTGATAAGAGCTGATATTCTTTTGGTGAAACTTTCAGCAATTTAAATATGCTCGATGATGTGAATATTAATGCATTTCATTGCCATACTGAGAGCAAAAATAATCAACACTAACTCTGTTTTTTTTTATATTCATTTTGGTTTACTTTATGCTTTTATAGGAACAAGATCAGAAATTGAAAAGATGTGAAGATGAAGATTAGTTTTAGAATGTTCTTTTAATCCATTTTTTTGTAATTTCCTTTTCTATCAAGAATTTATGTAAAGTCATTGTAATATATTAGTTTATCTTATTATTTTAACCATTCTTATTACTCCTTTATTGTAAAAATAATAATAATGTAATATATATTATTTTAATAAATAATTCTCCTATTTGTTTAATTATTGTACTTCCTTTTCCATTTCCTTTATTCTCTTATTTTCTTCATTGCAATATTTCTTTATCCTTTTATTGTAGAAGAACATTGTAATGTTGGATTTTAATAATCTTTATACTTTTACTTAATATACTTGTATTTGTATTATTGTGAATAATTATTTATAAATCAGATTTCTCCCCTCATAACTCAACAAAACAATAGAGGTCATGTCAAAATTCATCCCACTCCCCTTTTGATGACACTAAACCTAATTCATCGGAGTGAGAGTTCTGATCACTCTAAGTATTTTAATTTGGCGAAAATTTTATCCAGATTTTCAGATGCATGCATGCAGATGCACAAAATCTTAAACCTACCCCTCGTTTAGTCCTAAATGCTGGGATGTTACAGGTTCGCAGTGGTTCTCTTCGTCACTTCACTTACTGTAGTAGGGATGTGTAACACCCTCAGAATCAGACCTATGCAAGTTTGGGCAAAATTCACCAAACCCGCATAGAAACGATTCAAAGGTGCCCACCAGGCACTTTCGTGCGGGTGGAAACGAAGTAATAACATTACACAACAGTCCTCGATGGGACCCATAGAACAGACATATATAACAGCGACTCAAAGAGCCAAGAATACAGATATATTATACAAGATCCAAATCACCTTGAAAACGATATAGCGTCCGGCTACGGACAAGATGCAAATGGGGCTAAGAGTCCTGAAGAATAACCAATGGCGTCCATAACCCTGCCCAGGCCAAGCCGGAAGGTAACCACCTAACGGCCGATCTCAAAACCTGCTTAAAAAAGGTGCCGACAAAGGGCAAAGGAAAAAGAGGAGCGTCGATCTGAGGCCAAGACACGGCGAGGCTAGAATTCGGTCCTCGCCTACATAGGTATGGTGGACTGAAGCGGCAGCGGCAGCATGCACTAAACAACCTATAGAGACTCGATACAACTGGCGGCTATCAGAGGGGGTGAGAATGACCTATCCGGATCCAACCTGAAGCTATCACCAAGCAAACCCATCCTGGCATTTCTCGTAACCAAACGAGGAAGTCAACCGAGGAACTCACAGAGTTGGCAGTTTTACTGATTCAGTTATAGTTGCGGCACTTTACTAGTCAGGTTTAGATAATCATCCTGATAAAGTAAGCAGTGGGCCCTTTTAGTTAATCATTCCGTTATAGTTGCAGCAATTACTAATCAGATACAGATAGCATGATGTAATCCCGGAACCCAGCAGTTGTTGGTACTTTTATTCAGCCAATTCGTTGTAGTTGCAATACTTACTAGTCAGATACATTTGTCGCAAGCGACAACCAAACAAGCAATTGTGGGCAGTATTAATTAGCCATTCCATTATAGTGAAGCTGATTACTAGTCATTATAAAGTCAAATTTATAGCAAAACTTTAGTTATGCTTGTCTATGATCGAGATCTCGTGCTCCAAGTCGTCAATATCCAGCGGACACGGCTTTCGAAAGTTTTACCCCGGTGCACCAATAGCAACACACGCCGATCAACCTCGAAAACCAAATCAAAACCCAACGAGGCTTTCACGGTGAACAATCACAGGATTCAGAAATATTTGGGGCCACCCTTAAGTAGAATCCATAGCGGAGTAAGCAAGCTCGAGACGGCCTCAAGGTTTGCGTCAATGGTAAGCGATCGAACCCAAACTCGGGGTGTCGATATCAGAATCACTCCGCTTCCTAAGCAAGATTAATGCGACTCGCACAATCGTAAATAAAGCGGTAAAGCATGGCATAAGTACAGGATCGTAAATAAAACCTCAAACTAGTTTGTGGCCCCAAGAAATAAGATGAATCAAGCTCGCTCGGGGTCCCATATACCTCCCGGATGTGGATAGCGCATAAAAATCAAGGAGGTATCAAGTACTCGGGGTCTTCACGGGACACAAGTGGCGTTCGAAACCAAATATTATCTATCACCCACCGATGCCTCGCTTATTCAATTTTAGTTGTTAAACAGAAATTAAAGTGACGATAAGTAAAACTAGAATCATCTCCATCATCAACATGCGGCAATACATCAAGAATCGTGGCATATGACACACACAAGACTTGAGCAAGCAACTACGACGCCGCAAGTCCAACTATCTACCAAACAATGGTAATAGGGTGTGTCCAAGGCAATATAGGGCTGCAAGGGATATCACTGCACGAAACTAGAGCATCGCAACACAGATAGCAATAGATCAACAGAAGGGAAATAAAGACTAAAAAGTAAGATAGGTAGAAAGAGGGAGATGCTCGCCTGAAAACATTGTCGAAGGGTTCAACCGAAGATCGGGGCGAAGCTCACATCAACTCAACGGCCTTATCCGCGAAGAAGCAAAAACACTAGGAGAAACACCGGATGCAATATTTAATACTCGGCAGAAGATCGGCATGATGCATGTATGAGGTATGGCATGGCAAGGTGCGATGCAATTAGGTCAAGATTAAGCGGAACCGGGGTCCCGACAATTATTTGGATGGTTCAAGTTGTTTAGTTCCCCCGCAAATTAAATGTTGTTTTAACATGGCAAAAGATAGCACCGGTTCGCTACTCAGATTTAAATGAGGCCAATATGAGACTAGATTTGCCCGAATATGGCCCCATATTTAATTATTAGGTGAAACGGCATAAGGCCCCCAAACCAATGCTATGCATGCGGGAATGACAATTTAATATGCAACAAGTTGGTTATGTTATGAAATAGGGTTTGAGGAAAGGGTTCACACATAGAGGGGGGATCGACGATCTTGGAGGTTCCGGGGTTCGGGGTCGGTCTCGGGGTCCAGGGTCTAGGGTGCGATGGATCTGGGGTTCGGGGTTCGGCGGAAGCGTCCTCGGATTCCGGGGTAGGTCTTGGCGCATCCGGGTGCGGGACTTGGGTCGGTGTCGGGCGTCAGTTCTTCCGGTCGAGCCGTTCTTATCGTCGCGTAGGTCTTGTCGGGTCCACGGGTTGGTCTTGCTGCGAGGTCTTGTCGGGTCCGCCATCGAGGCGGTCTTGGTGTTCGACGGGGTTCTTGGCGTCCGTGAAGGAGAACTTGAGGGTCCAGCGTCTCGGTGTCCTCGGATCCGAGCGGAAGAACTTGTCGGGCCGGGTTCGGTCTTCGGGGTTCGGGAGAGAGACTTGGCGTTCGGGTCGCGGCGTCCTCGGTTCCGAGTAGGAGATCTCGGCGTCGGCGAGGTCGATCTCGTCGGTTCCACGGTTTTAGTTGTCGTTGGCGTTGTGGTGCTAGTTCCATCCCTTGGTAGTGGCTTGGAGTGGCACCGTACTGGCAAGTCAGACACGCACACGGCACCTGCAACTTCTTAACACACGCACAGGGGCTACATGGGAGATGCTCGCAGCTCTGAACGAGCCGGGCGGACCACAGGCGAGCACGGCCAAGGCGAGGATGGCGCGGGCGACGCTGGCGCCGAGTCGCTGACGGAGGCGAGCCGCGGTGGGCGAGAGGGGGCGGCGCGGCGGCGGCGAGGTGCTGGGCGTCGTGCGGGGCTTGGGGGCGAGGCGGCGAGGCAGGCGCGGGCCAGGGCGGCGACGGCGCGGGCACGCTGCGGAGCCTGAGGGCAGCGGGCTTCAGTGTGGAGAACAGCGAGGAGGGCAGTCCCAGTGAGGCGATGGCGGCGACGCCATGGAGCTGCGGCCAAGCGGTGGGGCGAACAGGCCAGGGCGGGAGAGAGGCGAGAGGGCCGGTCGCGAGGGCGGTTTGGGAAGGGCGCAGAGGCGAGGAGACGGTGGGCGGCCAGCGTCATGAGCAGGCCTGGCAGCGGGCGCGCGTGGGACGCGGTGGCAGTCGCCATGGAGGAGGGAAGACCCAGCCGGAGGCGGCTTGGTCGGGACCCAAGGAGGCGGATGATCTGCGGCGGGAGGCGGCTCGGGTCTAGGAGGAGAAGGCCAGGCGGTGAGGGAGGCCGGGAGGAGGTGGAGCACGTCCCGGCCGGGCTGGTGGTTGCAGGAAGAAGACGCGGAGGAGGAGGGCTGGTCGCGTTGGCGAGGGAGTGGGTCCCAGCAGGGGAGGCGATGGGCCGCGGTGTGCACGTGAGGGTGCGGTGTGAGGGGGTCTGGGGAGCTGAGTGGGGGTTGGTGGGAGCGTGCTGCCGGGTGGGGCCAGTGGGGAGTGGGGGCATGCGCAGTGCTGTGGGGCCCGTCAGTGGTCAGTGTGTAGTGTCTTTGGAGTGCATGTGCGATGGCTGATGGAGAGAGAGGAGAGAGAGGGGTGGGGTGAGTTAGACTAGGTGGCAGATTTTGGTTGGATGAGGGAGAGGGGTATGCTGATGTGGCGAGACTAGATTGGAGGGAGTGATGTGGAGGCTGGGTTGGGTAGATTAGGTTGGGTGAGTTTAGGATTTAGAGGGGCAGGTTCAGCTGGACCGTTTTAAAAACTGGGGCGGTCGTTCGGGTCGGGTTGGCCCGTCCGACTGCCCCTACTAAAATAATTAATATTTTTATTTACTTCAAACAAGACATTTACAAACCGATATCGGACAAAACAAAATACTCCGGCGACCCGGGTTTGATATTGGATTAAAGATGGGGCGTTTTATAAAACAAAACGGGATTTGCGAAAACAGTTTTGGCAAACAATGCATGATGATGACAATGCAATGCACAAATTCAACGCGATTTTCTAGCAGTGGTTTTGCGGGATGCCACAATTCGACACCACTAACAAGGGATCTCGCCCTCGAGATCCGCCTCATGGTACCGGAAGGAAGGTCGGCGTTCTCCGTCTTCACGCTTTGTGTAGATCCTCGCGACACCACTAACGAGGGTTCCTTCTTCATCTGGGAGATCGGCGACACCACCAACAAGGGTCGTTGTTCTTGATCGTCGAGAGAACACTCCGGAAACAAAAGGCCGAAGGTAGAGGTATCGCAGATGAAGCCACCCCTAACTTCCGTGGACGGAGTAAAACTGCTGGATCCACTGATTCGACATACAAGAGCGAATGATAAGAGCAGTGGTAGGTTAGCTACTCCATCCCACACTCATAACATTACTCTGCACACGAATAAGCGGATTAAGCATCCAACTCGGAATTAGATCAAGATCTCGACAAGCGAGGTTCGAAACAAGGAGTGTTGCCGGCAGAAATCGTATGAAAGACACACTGATTAGGTTTCGCGGTGGTTCCATTGGCATGAACAACACATGCTCAAGGTTAACCCCAACTTCACCAAAGCTCGTCCTTCTCATATGTTTTTCAACGACACTGATATCCGGCAAGGAACACATATGGTTAAGAGCTCAAGAACAAAAGATCGGATGAAGGGTACAACAGACAAGTTGCAGACTGATGATCGTAGCACCTCCGTTACAACAAGGAAGAGAGCGAAGCCCTGAAGGTACGACGGAAACCCAACCACGAGAATTCCTGGACTCGAAGAGAGAGAAGAGGAGATTCAAAACACGAGGTAAGAGGAGAATAGCAGAGGGTAAGGAGTAAAATCACCTAGTCGAACTATCCAACCGATTTTCGAAAATAGTTTTGACACTCTACTTGCCGTTAGCTAGGTTATCCTACAGTTGGACTTCAGGGTATCGCAACTGCTGAGCTCGATACCACTCAGAACACCCTCGAATCAGACCTATGCAAGTTTGGGCAAAATTCACCAAACCCGCATAGAAACGATTCAAAGGTGCCCACCAGCACTTTCGCAAGGTGGAAACGAAGTAATAACATTACACAACAGTCCTCGATGGGACCCATAGAACAGACATATATAACAGCGACTCAAAGAGCCAAGAATACAGATATATTATACAAGATCCAAATCACCTTGAAAACGATATAGCGTCCGGCTACGGACAAGATGCAAATGGGGCTAAGAGTCCTGAAGAATAACCAATGGCGTCCATAACCCTGCCTGTGCCAAGGGTAACCCTGCTAACGGCGTCGATCTCAAAACCTGCTTAAAAAAAGGGGTGCCGACAAAGGGCAAAGGAAAAAGAGGAGCGTCAGTACTGAGGCCAGTACACGGCGAGGCTAGAATTCGGCGGTCCTCGCCTACATAGGTATGGTGGACTGAAGCGGCAGCGGCAGCATGCACTAAACAACCTATAGAGACTCGATACAACTGGCGGCTATCAGAGGGGGTGAGAATGACCTATCCGGATCCAACCTGAAGCTATCACCAAGCAAACCCATCCTGGCATTTCCCCCTCGTAACCAAACGAGGAAGTCAACCGAGGAACTCACAGAGTTGGCAGTTTTACTGATTCAGTTATAGTTGCGGCACTTTACTAGTCAGGTTTAGATAATCATCCTGATAAAGTAAGCAGTGGGCCCTTTTAGTTAATCATTCCGTTATAGTTGCAGCAATTACTAATCAGATACAGATAGCATGATGTAATCCCGGAACCCAGCAGTTGTTGGTACTTTTATTCAGCCAATTCGTTGTAGTTGCAATACTTACTAGTCAGATACATTTGTCGCAAGCGACAACCAAACAAGCAATTGTGGGCAGTATTAATTAGCCATTCCATTATAGTGAAGCTGATTACTAGTCATTATAAAGTCAAATTTATAGCAAGAAACTTTAGTTATGCTTGTCTATGATCGAGATATCGTCCAAGTCGTCCATATCCGCGACACGGCTTTGAGAAAGTTTTACCCGCCGGGTGCACCAATAGCAACACACGCTCGATCAACCTCGGAAAAACCAAATCAAAACCCAACGAGGCTTTCACGATTGAACAATCACGAGATTGAGAAATATTTGGGGCCACCCTTAAGTAGAATCGAACGGAGTAAGCAAGCTCGAGACGGCCTCAAGGTTTGCGTCAATGGTCAGAACGGTCGGGAACCCAAACTCGGGTGTCGATATCGTAATCACTCCGCTTCCTAACAAAGACAAAGGTGCGATACAATCGTAAATAAAGCGGTAAAGCATGGCATAAGTCAGGATCGTAAATAAAACCTCAAACTAGTTTGTGGCCCCAAGAAATAAGATGAATCAAGCTCGGCTCGGGGGGTCCCATATACCTCCGGATGTGGATAGCGAAAAATCAAGGAACAGTATCAAGTACTCGGGTCTTACGGACACAAGTGGGCGTCGAAACCAAATATTATCTATCACCCACCGATGCCTCTGCTTATTCAATTTTAGTTGTTAAACAGAAATTAAAGTGACGATAAGTAAAACTAGAATCATCTCCATCATCAACATGCGGCAATACATCAGCAACTGTGGCATATGACGACACACATCAGCACTTGAGCAAGCAACTACGACGCGCAAGTCCAACTATCTACCAAACAACAGGTAATAGGGTGTGTCCAAGGCAATATAGGGCTGCAAGGGATATCACGGGTACGGAAACTAGAGCATCGCAACACAGATAGCAATAGATCAACAGAAGGGAAATAAAGACTAAAAAGTAAGATAGGTAGAAAGAGGGAGATGCTCGCCTGAAAACATTGTCGAAGGGTTCAACCGAAGATCGGGGAGAAGCTCACATCAACTCAACGGCCTTATCCGCGAAGAAGCAAAAACACTAGGAGAAACACCGGATGCAATATTTAATACTCGGCAGAAGATCGGCATGATGCATGTATGAGGTATGGCATGGCAAGGTGCGATGCAATTAGGTCAAGATTAAGCGGAACCGGGGTCCCGACAATTATTTGGATGGTTCAAGTTGTTTAGTTCCCCCGCAAATTAAATGTTGTTTTAACATGGCAAAAGATAGCACCGGTTCGCTACTCAGATTTAAATGAGGCCAATATGAGACTAGATTTGCCCGAATATGGCCCCATATTTAATTATTAGGTGAAACGGCATAAGGCCCCCAAACCAATGCTATGCATGCGGGAATGACAATTTAATATGCAACAAGTTGGTTATGTTATGAAATAGGGTTTGAGGAAAGGGTTCACACATAGAGGGGGGATCGACGATCTTGGAGGTTCCGGGGTTCGGGGTCGGTCTCGGGTCCGTGGTCTAGGTGCGATGGATCCGGGTTCGGGTTCGCGGAAGCGTCCTCGGATTCCGGGGTAGGTCTTGGCGCATCCGGGTGCGGGACTTGGGTCGGTGTCGGGGCGCGTCGGATTCTTCTGGGTCGGAGCCGTTCTTATCGTCGCGTAGGTCTTGTCGGGTCCACGGGGTTGGTCTTGCCGTTGCGAGGGTCTTGTCGGGTCCGCGCCATCGAGGCGGTCTTGGTGTTCGACGGGGTTCTTGGCGTCCGTGAAGGAGAACTTGAGGTCCAGCGTCGTGTCCTCGGATCCGAGCGGAGGAACTTGTCGGGCCGGGTTCGGTCTTCGGGGTTCGGGAGAGAGACTTGGCGTTCGGGTCGCGGCGTCCTCGGTTCCGAGTAGGAGATCTCGGCGTCGGCGAGGTCGATCTCGTCGGTTCCACGGTTTTAGTTGTCGTTGGCGTTGTGGTGCTAGTTCCATCCCTTGGTAGTGGCTTGGAGTGGCACCGATCGAAGTCGACACGCACAAGACCGCAACTCTTAACACACGCAGGGCTACATGGGAGATGCTCGCAGCTCTTGAACGAGGCCGCGACGGGCGACACAGAGGCAGGCACGCCGAGACGAGGATGGCGCGTCGGGCGACGTCATGGCGCCGAGTTTCGCCGACGGAGGCGAGCGCGGTGGGCGAGGGCGCGAGGCGGGCTCAGTGCGGAGGGTGCCGGGCGATCGCGGGGGGCTTGGGGGTTGGCGGCCGGTGAGGTGGCCGAGGCGGCTGGCTGCGCCCGGCTGGGCGCGACGACGCGGGCACGCCAGCGGGCGGAGCTCGAGGGTCGGCGCTGTGGAGAACGGCGAGGAGGCGAGCTGTCCGGAGGCGAAGCGCGGCGACGCCGCGGAGCGTCAGCGCCGGGCGGTGGGCGAACGGAGGCGGCGGGACGGGAGAGAGGTGCGAGAGGGAGCGGTCAGCGAGGCGGTTGGGGAAGGGCGAGCAAGGCGAGGGGGCGGCGGGACGGCCAAGGCTGAGCTGGCAGGGCGCGGGGCGCGGGTGCGGGGGACGCTGGCAGGGGTCGCCGGCGGCGAGGAGGAGGGAAGACCCAGCGGCGGCGGGGAAGGCGGCTTGGGTCGGGGACCGGGCGGAGGCGGATGATGCGGCGGCGGGGAGGCGGCTCGGGTCTAGGAGGAGGTGCGCGGCGGCGGTTGGTGAGGGGAGGCGCCAGGGGGAGGAGGGGTGGAGCACGTCGGGGCGGCCGGGGCTGGTGGTTGCAGGAAGAAGACGCCCGGGAGGAGGAGGGCTGGTACGCGTTGGCGAGGGGGGAGTGGGTCCCTGACAGGAGGCACACGGGGCGCGGTGTCGTGAGGGTGCGTGAGGTGCAGGGAGCTGAGTGGGGGTTGGTGGGAGCGTGGCCTGGGGTGGCCAGGTGGGGAGTGGGGGTGCAGCAGTCGGTGTGGGGCCGTGCGGGGTGTGTAGTGCCTTGGGTCCGTGTCACGATGGGATGGAGAGAGAGGAGAGAGAGGGGTGGGGTGAGTTAGACTAGGTGGCAGATTTTGGTTGGATGAGGGAGAGGGGTATGCTGATGTGGCGAGACTAGATTGGAGGGAGTGATGTGGAGGCTGGGTTGGGTAGATTAGGTTGGGTGAGTTTAGGATTTAGAGGGGCAGGTTCAGCTGGACCGTTTTAAAAACTGGGGCGGTCGTTCGGGTCGGGTTGGCCCGTCCGACTGCCCCTACTAAAATAATTAATATTTTTATTTACTTCAAACAAGACATTTACAAACCGATATCGGACAAAACAAAATACTCCGGCGACCCGGGTTTGATATTGGATTAAAGATGGGGCGTTTTATAAAACAAAACGGGATTTGCGAAAACAGTTTTGGCAAACAATGCATGATGATGACAATGCAATGCACAAATTCAACGCGATTTTCTAGCAGTGGTTTTGCGGGATGCCACAGGATGGCCACACTTGGGCCACCTGTTATACACGGATCCCGCTTATGTCAAGAAGCTGTCGTGGGCGCCGCTCCTTCCGGATCTTTAGTAGTTGCTCTCTCTGATCAGGACATTATCAGGAGTATTCGCGGTTTGCTTGCTGCTGATCTCTTCTTCGGCTGTGCTGGTTTTGTGGACCGATTCTTGACCCTTGCGACCACCACCTTCTACATAGTCAGGTACGTCCTCGTGGTATCTAGATTCTGGAGCTTCTTTTCACATGACCTCTGACTCTTCTCTTCTGTCCGCTATTCGTTATCTCCCTTCTCCTGTCCGTGTTCTCACGGCCGATGGTACCTCTCTTCCTGTTTCTAGTCGGGGCACCCTTTCTACTTCTTCTTTTTATGTTCCTGATATTTCTCATGTTCCTCGTCTAAAGATGAATCTGTTCTCTGCTAGCCAGCTTACTGACTCTGATTGTTGCGTCATTCTTGATGCTGATTCTTGTGTTGTCCAGGATCGTCGCACACATGCCCTAGTTGGAGCTGGCCCTCGCAGCCGTGACTCTTCAGGACTTTGGGAGTTAGACTGGCTTCGTGTTCCTTCCGTTGCCACTTCATCTGCCAGTTCTTCTCCGGTCGTCGCCTCTGCTACCGGCTCTTTTCAGCAGTGGCATCATCGTCTTGGTCACCTTTGTGACTCTCGCCCGTCGTCATTAGTTCATCGTGGTATTCTAGGGTCTGTCTCAGAAGATGGGTATTTACTGTTGGAGATATGCCCAAGAGGCAATAATAAAGTGGTTATTATCATATCTTCATACTTATGATAAATGTTTACATACCATGCTATAATTGTATTAACCGGAAACATTAATACTTGTGTGATTTGTAAACATAAAAGAGTCCCTAGTAAAGCCTCTTGTTAAACTAGCTTGTTGGTTAATATATGATCATGGTTTCCTGATCATGAACATAGAGATGTTATTAACAACAGGGTCATATCATTAGGAGAATGATATGATGGACGTACTCCTATAGATAAGCGTAGCATAAATATCAAGTCATTTAATATAGTTCATTTGCTATATGCTTTCTGATACATAGTAACCTAATACTTTGACCATGAGATCATGCTTATCACCATCACCTAAAGGATGCTTTGATGACATCAAACACCACACCGTAACTGGGTGGCTATAAAGGTGGCATTGAGTGTTCGCAAAGTATGGGTTGAGACACATGGATCAAGAGTGGGATTTGTCCATCCATATGACGGATAAATATACTCTGGGCCCTCTCGGTGGAATGTCATCCAATTAGCTTGCAAGCATGTGACTGGCTCAGAAGGGATCACATATCACGGGAACGAGAAAAGAGTACTTATCAGTAATGAGGCTGAACTAGGTATGTAGAGATACCGACGATCAAAAACTCAGATAAGTAAACTATCGTGAGATAAAGGGAAATTGGTATCATATGTAAGTGGTTCATTCGATCGCAAAGTAATCGTAGAAATATGTGGGAGCCATATGAATTTCCAGATTCGTCTATTGGTTATTTATCAGAGAAGTGTCTCGGTCATGTCCGCATAATTCACGAACCGTAGGGAGACACACTTAAGGATTCGATGTTGTTCGGAGTCTCGGATGGCATCCGGGATATCACGAGGAGATCCGAAATGGTCCGGAGAATAAGATTCATATAAGGAAAGTCCTGTTTCAGAGTTGGGGAATGATTCCGGTGTTTTCATCGGGAATGTTCTAGAAGGGTCTAGAAGGTCCGGCACTCCGGATGGGAAGGGTACATGAATGTGTCATGACAATGTGGAATGTTTGCATCATGTACTAGGTCACTTGGCTGGGCAAAATAAAGGGATAAATCAAATCCTTGTTTGAAATTCAAACGCCAATTTGAAAAAGTCAAACGGCAAGTTTGCTTGGTGGAGGGAGAGTAGGAAACCTACTTGGGGAGGAAGTCCCACTCCCTCCACCCGCCGGCCAAGGAGGAGGAGTTGAAGGAGGACTCCCTCCTCCTAGACTCCTCCCTCCCACCTATAAAATAAGGGGTAGGGCGCCCCTACCCTTACACCTAAAACCCTAGCTTTGGCGCCTCCACCTCCAAGTGCAGCCGCCGGCTAGGGTTTCCCCTCCAACTTGGTGAGTTGGGGCTCTCCCCAAGCCCTAGACGCCGGCCAAGCTTCCTCCCTTGGTGCCTCTAAACCCTAGATCACCAAGGCCTCTCTCATAGTCCACCATACTTGCTCCGGCTTAAGGAGAAGCCCTGCGAGATCTCCCCTCTACTTTTGGTACCACGCCGTCGTGCTGCCGGAATCACGAGGAGAGTGCTACAACCTCTGCTGCCTGCTGGAACAAGGGAGAGGAAGGTCTTCATCGAGTACCGAACGTGTGACCGACTGCGGAAGCGCTACCAGAACGTAGCGCCGGAAGGATCGTCTACGCGATCTTGAGATCTGGAGTGTACGACTACATCACCCACGAGAATCTGCTCTCGTTAACCGCTTTGGATCTTATTCTATCGACTCGTTGCTACAATCTAGTAGATAGATCTTGGCTTGATCATAGATTAGATCTTGATTATGTGTTCATGCGGTAGAATTTTTTTGTTTTCCATGCTACGAACCCCTACAAAGGGTATCGAGCCAGTCTATATGTAGATCTGCAGACGTAGAACACAATGGTCATTGTGGGCGTTGATGCTTTTGTTGTCGATTGCTTCTTGTGTACTTTGCATCTTGCGGGATGGTGGGATGAAGCAGCCCGGGCTAACCTTACATGACATCGTTCATGAGACTTGCTCCACGCTTGACATGCAACTTGTATTGCATAAGTGGCTTTGCGGGTGCCTGTTTCTCCCAACATAGTTAAGATTCAACTTACAAGGGGTGATTGACAATACTAGTATCAATGTTGTGGTTCTTGTTCGTAAGTTAGAACGACACTTATTGAAAGCCCCAAACCACGTAAAACATGCAAAGAAAATTAGAGGCGTCTAACTTTGTTTTGCAGGTGTCTTTGTGATGTGATATGGCCATGATTGTGATTATATTTGATGTATGCAATGTTCCTTATTGTAAGTTGGCAACCGCGTGAGCCATATGGTTGTCTTTAATTGTTAAGACCCGCGTGTCTATTCAAAGTAGTTGTAATAGTTGAAGCCGGTGGACGACAACCATGGAGCGACGTCATTGACCTTGATGCAATGCCGGTGATGATGGAGATCATGTTCGTGCTTGAAGATGGAGATCGGAAGCACAAGAAGAAAGGCCATATCATATCACATATTATGAATTGCATGTGATGTTAATCCTTTTATGCATCTTGTATTGCTTAGTGCACGACGGTAGCATTATAAGATGATCCTCAAGCACACACAATTTCAAGTTTTAAAGTGTTCATCCTTAGTAAGCACTGCTAAAGCTCGTAGTTTCTAAGCACCACGTGATGATCTGTGTTAGATTCTGCGAGTGTATACAACGTGAGCAAGCCATTTGCTCATGCGGAAGCTAAGGTTTGATCTTGACGAGCCTAGCATGTATGCATATGGTCTCGGAACACGGATCACCGAAAGGTAAAGCATGAGTCATATAGTAGATATGATGAACATGTTGATTGTTCGCCATTGAAGCTACATCAACTCTCGTGATGATCGGTTTTGATGTGGTGGATTTGGTTCGTGTGATCACTAAAACAATGTGAGGGATATTGTTTTGAGTGGGAGTTCAACGACAATATGATTAAAAGTTGAACACTATTTATCATAAATTAAATCAAAGTGAATTTGCATAATTGTTGTAGTCATTGGCATCCGTTCACCACCTTGCGCTTAGCTATAATTGAGATAATAGAACTATAGAATTCTGGTTAGTTACTTTACGAAC
The DNA here is from genome assembly GCA_030063025.1 of Avena longiglumis. NCBI lineage: Eukaryota > Viridiplantae > Streptophyta > Magnoliopsida > Poales > Poaceae > Avena > Avena longiglumis. The sequence continues at coordinate 97,124,640 of CP125976.1, forward strand.
TGGTATCGTATTGTTTTGAAGTGTTAATCTAAAGTTTAAAAGACCTATTGCAAACTTTCAGTAAGTTCTGGTTACTCCATGAAGTTTAATAATTGGTATTAACTCAAGAGTGACAATTCCAAGTGTTAGTTTATGAGTATCATGTTTGTCTCCATGATTCTTGATATTCAAAGGATTGTCTTAATATCAAGGTTATCTAGGATCTGAAAGAGTTGTTTCAGAAACCATGATGTGTGGAAGATATTGTGATATCTGAAACGAAGTTTTGGTTGCAACATGACAGAGTATAATATGGCAAAAGTCATGTTCTCATATTTGATGAGAATTTGCAAAAGGTTGGAGACACTAGTTTTCCTAATCCTCGAAAAGGTTTTAGAGAGCAACATTATACTCGCGATTCACCATTATAAGCTAAAAGTAGCTTGATCATGGATAATTCCATGATAAGGGTGAATATTTGATGTAGGTAAAATGTTTACTACACCAAGAGATTACTAAAGAAAGGACTTTGAAAGAACACCAAACATTTGATGATGGTGATCTACTTCAAAGTGCAAATCCAAAGACATTGGTATTTTACTATACATACTTTGGACTATGTGTCATGTATATGGCTCCACTATTGATGTTGATAGATTTTTTCAAACAGAAAAGGAAATACTGAAAGAGAATCTCATAAATATATGGCAAAAAAGAAAAGACTAGAATTGTTCAGCTTAAGTATATAGATGATATACATGTTATGGCTATATTCTTTGCTTATTAAACAATGTGGTTCTTAAGTATTTGACACTGAATTTGTTGGTATGAATCGTCATACGAAACAACAGAATTCATGAACTACAATGGCCTAAGTAACTAGCAAAAGAATATGTGATGATGTTCATCGAGAACAAATAAAGGGTTATTGTGTTGCTCGTTAAACATCAAAGCTTTCCTTCAAGATTTGTTTTATCAGGTATTATGAGAACAAAAGGGTTGTTCAAATAATTGCCGTAATCCATAAAAGATGGATGATTCACAAATCTCGTTGGAGAAATCACATCCATAAAACTAGTGCTAAAAGTGTCGAAAGACAAATTGATTGAAAGATCACTTAGGAAGTGACATCGCCGTTTAAATTATATTGGAAAGAAAACATGGAGAAAATCCATGTGGATGGAATTTTGGAGTCTTTTTGATTTTTTTATCAAATGACGCTTGTGAAACTTTCCTAGAGATAATTAAAAATTCGTTCATAGGCCAAAAGGGAACGAATGACTAGCTTATTGGAACTTGTACATATTGTTGTATGAAGTCCATTATGTGTAGTCAAGAGTGATGCATTTCAACTTCATATGCTTTCTCCGAAATTTTGAGTGAATATATGAATATTTACTTAATAAGGATGAAGTATGAAACATTTGAAAAGTTCAAAGATTTTCAAGATGAAGTGCAAAATCATTGTAACAAGAATATAAATAGTTTATGATAAGATCATAAAGGAAGATATTTGAGTTACAAGTTTAGCATAATATCTAAGATTTAAGGAATCGTTCCATGGATTTGCATTTCCCGAAACACCATAAGAGTATGGAGCGTTCGAGATATGTAATTAAACCTTGTTTGACATGGTAAGATCAAAGGTGTAATTCATAAAACTGCCATTATATTTTAAAAGATTAAAAGCTTTAGAGACTACCGTTTTTCCACTAAAAAGAGCTCCATCATAATCCGTTGAATTGACACCATATAAAGTTATGGTTTGGGACAAAACCCAAGCTGTCCTTTCTTAAAAATTGGTATGCTATGCATAAGAAAGATGTTTGCAACCAAAGTCGGATGAACCTGTCTTTGTATGTTATTTCAAATAACTATTCCTCCATAACATCAGAGACAAAAGTGTTTGTCGCTTAGAACGTCAAGTTTCTTTGAGAAGGAATTTTTCGTGAAAAGATAAGTGGGAGGACAATAGAATTTTGATAAGGTTAAAAGAACCTTAGCTATATGTGCAAAGTTGCGCAGCGCCGAAAAGTGTTCTGGAGGCAGCAACAATGATCATGGATCACGTGCCTCAAAGGTTGTGGTTACGGAGGTCAAAGTTTCTATTGAACCAAGTAGGTCGAGTAAACAATCAAATACCAAGATTTGAGGGTTGAATCATTATTTGAGAATAATGAACGGACTACATGTAAAGAAGCAGTGATGGGCCCTGACTCCGTAAAATGGCTTGAAGCCATAAAATCCGTGATAGTTCCATACACGAGAAATCAAGTTTTAAACTTGAAGGACCCTCGAGAAAGGTTTAAGACCTTACAGTTGTGTTTGGATCTATAAAGAAATAGACATGGATGTTTCACATCTATGAAATAGTCGACATGTTGGGAAAGAATTCACAACAATATTCAAAGGTTGACTATGACAAGATTTGATCTTTCATAGCGATATTTAGTCTAGACGAATTAATGTAGCAACCACTACATATAATTTTGTTATGTGATAGTTGAATAAACAAAACAAGTTCTTCTAATATAATTGTTACCTAGGACATGTGCATAACACGGTCCATAGGGTTTTGTTAATTCAAAGGATGCTAAAAGCATATGCAAACTTCAATGGTTGAAGTAAGCATTGCGGAGTTGGAATCTTCACTATGATGAAACTATTAAAAGAGTTTAAATTCGTCGGAGATGATGAAGATGCTTGCATTTTCAAGAAATTAAGTGGGAGCGCTAAGACATGTTTCTAATACATTATGTGGAAGACATATTGTTGATTGGAAATGATGTATCTTTCATTAACACATATTAAGAATTTCATCCCGATGAAAGACTTAGGCAAAACCCAAATATTTGGCATCAATAGACGCTAATATGGTTGTGCCAAAAGTACATAGATAATGTATTAAATGAGTTCAATATAGAAACTACAAGAAAGGTTCTTGTCGCACAGAAAGGATTGAATGAGTTCAATATTGATGATATATTCAAGTGTATTGACACTTGGTAAGTGAAACAAAGATTCAAGTATAGATTTATACTTGATGTATGAAATCGCAAAGAGTATTTATATCAATCATACTGTGATATGTACAAATCCAGATATGTCCTATGCTCTAAATGTTATGAGCATATACCAGAATGATTTATAAGATGATCATTGGACGATAGTAAGGATATTCTTATGATCTTTTGGAAGAACTAAGAGTATATTATTTTGTAGAAGTGGCAAATAGATGATTAGTTCATTGTAAAAGTACTACATTGATACTAGTTTTGTCACAAAGTACAAATTAAGTTTATCTCAATCTAAACTAAGGGTGGCACAATATAATGGAAAGTAAGTTCCATAATGAATTTGGATGAGTTCCAAAGTTAAGACATTGTGACAGATACTACAACAAAAGGCTAAGTATATGACTGCTATAATAGCAGCTAAAGAGGGCATTTGTGTCAAGTAGTTTGCTATCGAACTAGGTGTAGTTCACAGTGGGATAATACTATGAAGATATATTGTACGACAATATTATCAACATGTTTTAACCCCAAAGAACTAAAGGTCTCACCAAAGGACCAAAATTATACAAAGCCATCTCATTAGAGAATGAGTGATGCGTAGAGACGCAAAGACATGCAATTACACACGGACCTGGAAGTGTCAGATCCGGAGATCAGTTGACCACTAGCAATCGTGTACATGCAACACCGGAAAGCCATAGGTGTTGAATACACAAAGGTTTGAAACTAGATTATTGACTCTAGTGCAAGTGGGAGACTATTGGAGATATGCCCAAGAGGCAATAATAAAGTGGTTATTATCATATCTTCATACTTATGATAAATGTTTACATACCATGCTATAATTGTATTAACCGGAAACATTAATACTTGTGTGATTTGTAAACATAAAAGAGTCCCTAGTAAAGCCTCTTGTTAAACTATCTTGTTGGTTAATATATGATCATGGTTTCCTGATCATGAACATAGAGATTTTATTAACAACAGGGTCCTATCATTAGGAGAATGATATGATGGGCGTACTCCTATATATAAGCATAGCATAAAGATCAAGTCATTTAATATAGTTCATTTGCTATATGCTTTCTGATACATAGTAACCTAATTCCTTTGACCATGATAGCATGCTTATCACCATCACCTGAAGGATGTTTTGATGACATCAAACACCACACCGTAACTGGGTGGATATAAAGGTGGCATTGAGTGTTCGGAAAGTATGGGTTGAGACACATGGATCAAGAGTGGGATTTGTCCATCCATATGACGGATAGATATACTCTGGGCCCTCTCGGTGGAATGTCATCCAATTAGCTTGCAAGCATGTGACTGGCTCACAAGGGATCACATATCACGGGAACGAGAAAAGAGTACTTATCAGTAACGAGGTTGAACTAGGTATGCAGAGATACCGACGATCAAAACCTCGGATAAGTAAACTATCGTGAGACAAAGGGAAATTGGTATCATATGTAAGTGGTTCATTCGATCGCAAAGTAATCGTAGAAATATGTGGGAGCCATATGAATTTCCAGATTCCTCTATTGGTTATTGATCGGAGAAGTGTCTCGGTCATGTCCGCATAATTCACGAACCGTAGGGAGAAACACTTAAGGATTCGATGTTGTTCGGAGTCTCGGATGGGATCCGGGATATCACGAGGAGATCTGGCATGGTCCGGAGAATAAGATTCATATAAGGAAATTCCTGTTTCGGAGTTGGGGAATGATTCCGGTGTTTTCATCGGGAATGTTCTAGAAGGGTCCGGAAGGTCCGGCACTCCGGATGGGAAGGGTACCTGAATGTGTCATGACAATGTGGAATGGTTGCATCATGTACTAGGCCACTTGGCTGGGCAAAATAAAGGGAGAAATCAAATCCTTGTTTGAAAGTCAAACGCCAATTTGAAAAAGTCAAACGACAAGTTTGCTTGGTGGAGGGAGAGTAGGAAACCTACTTGGGGAGGAAGTCCCACTCCCTCCACCTGCCGGCCAAGGAGGAGGAGTTGGAGGAGGAATCCCTCCTCCTAGACGCCTCCCTCCCACCTATAAAAGAAGGGGTAGGGCGCCCCTATCCTTACACCTAAAACCCTAGCTTTGGCGCCTCCACCTCCAAGTGCAGCCGCCGCCTAGGGTTTCCCCTCCAACTCGGCGAGTTGGGGATCTCCCCAAGCCCTAGCCTCCGGCCAAGCTTCCTCCCTTGGTGCCTCTAAACCCTAGATCACCAAGGCCTCTCTCATAGTCCACCATACTCGCTCCGGCTTAAGGCGAAGCCCTGCGAGATCTCCCCTCTACTTTCGGTACCACGCCGTCGTGTTGCCGGAATCACGAGGAGAGTGCTACAACCTCCGATGCCTGCTGGAACAAGGGAGAGGAAGGTCTTCATCGAGTACCGAACATGTGACCGAATGCGGAAGCGCCTTGAACGCAATGGCCGGAAGGATCGTCTACGCGATCTTGAGATCGGAAGTGTACGACTACATCACCCACGAGAATCTGCTCTCGTTAACCGCTTTGGATCTTCGAGGGTTAGTATTCTATCGACTCGTTGCTACAATCTAGTAGATAGATCTTGGCTTGATCATAGATTAGATCTTGATTGTGTGTTCATGCGGTAGAAATTTTTTGTTTTCCATGCTACGAACCCCTACATTTACATTGTAAGGGCTGTAGGTTGGGAAAACAGATTCAGCTTCCCTATCCTACTAGCGCGTCTGTATCTCAGCGACCTTTTGATTTAGTTCATTCCGATGTTTGGGGTCCGGCTCCTTTCGCTTTGAAAGGGGGCCATCGCTACTATATTTTATTCATATCTGATTTTTCTCGGTATACTTGGTTGTATTTTATGCGCTCTCGCAGTGAAGTGCTCTCCATATATCAGCGTTTTGCGGCCATGGTCCATACTCAATATTCTACACCCATTCGTGTGTTTCGTGTCGATTCTGCTGGTGAGTATATCTCCTAGATGTTGCGAGTGTTCTTCTTGAAGCAGGTACCCTTGCTCGTTCTCTGCCCGCACACATGCCGAATGCTAAGCCTAAGCATCACCATCTTCTTGAGACCACTTGTGCCATGATGATTGCTTCTTCCCTTCCGCCGCATTTCTAGGCTGAGGCTGTCGCTACGTCGGCTTACCTCATCAATATTCAGCCTTCTGCTGCTCTTCAGGGTGGTATCCCTCTTCAGCACCTATCTGGTCATTCTCCAGACTACTCTATGCTTCGCTTGTTTGGTTGTGTTTGCTATGTTCTCCTTGCCCCTTGTCAACACCCGGATTTTTAATCCCAGATGCCTGTTATGCCATACATCGCAATCCCAGGATTACCATTTTTGTGAGACATAATAGAATTGGATACCACAATACATCATCCATTACAAACCATACATAAGGTCTTACACAAATAAGGATCTCATGATCCAGTCTTAATACAACACAAGCAGCAGAATACGTAATAATAACGGTAGCGTAGGCGAAGCTCCATCTTTGGGGTCACAGGCAATACTGACGATGGGAGATGATCCTAGTTGTTGTAACCTTCCTGGGGTCCATCTTCCAGGTACTCCCCTTCATAGTCTGGCCATGGGAATAGCCAGGGACAAAGCCATGAGTACTCTTTAAGTACTCGCAAGCTAATACTAACAGGTAAAAGGGGTTTTTGTAGTGGGACACTAAGCTCTAGGGTTGTTTTGCAAAAAGCCAAAGTTACCTCTACTAAGTTTGGAAACAACGAATGCTAGTTAAGGTTTTATAACACCTAAGTGGGAACTTTTATATCATGCCACAACTCTGTTGTGGTCAAGTCAACGTCTCAAATCATTTCACAAGTCATTTTGAAAACATCTGACGGGGAAACAGATGTAGCCCTCCAATCGTCCATAATCATGACGCTGCTATTCGAATAGTTTGACACTGCAGAGATTGTACACTTTCACCACAACATTCGATACATCCGTCAGAACAAATCCTGAATTCACCATACTCGATGCGGATAATCAATCCTAACCTTTCAATTACACCCTAGTATAAGCACCTCTCCGTGAGTTTGTCCTCCCAACCATGACCAACTATCATCTTGGGTACGCATGTGGACAATCTTCACAAGGTAGCCTCACTGCACCACGGCCGTGAGGGAACTAATACTAAGGTATATAAGTTTCCAATCCCTACTCAATTCTGTATTGTGGTTGTACTAAAATTGGAATGGTATCGCATCCAGACAACCATCAGTTTTATAAAGGGCTAAGGCTCATGCCTCAACATTTTCATCACCATAAATCATCTGGTGTTCGGAAACACATGTCCAAAACATTTCAATAGAATGATCCATCATTCCAAGGTTTTCATAACCATTTTCCACCAAGTATTCCCATCTAAATTTGATCAAGTTTTATGCATATCACTAGCATCTACAGGTGGGGGTAAGTACTAATGAGGGGTGGTAAACTAGTGGAGTTTAACTAAGTTCAATCTCATGCCTTAGGATGACATCAAGATTATCTAGCTTAGGCCAAATTTTATACTCTTTATGCAACCTTCAAAATATCCTTCTAGTATCTATAATTTACTTAAGTAAACTCTAAGTAATAGCTTTGATAAAGAAATAAAGTATAAAGCTTGTAAGTAAAAACTAGGATTGGTTTATCAAGTGGGTAGGCTCATCTATGCTTAAGGCATATAATTGGCATGGTGACAAGCAAGTATTGGCTTGCATAAGTCAACTTGATTAATAAGGCTTGCATCAGTATCAATATAAGCTTGCTAAATTAATAGCTTGCAAGTATTGGCTTGCCTTGTGCATAGCAGTGGTTGAAGTTCTCCTCGGCTTCTTCTTCGTAGTATCCTCCTTCTTCCTCGTATCCTTGGTCGGTACTAGCGTCTATGAATAAATACGAGGTACACAATCACCAAACAATACTTAACTACTTGCAATCATCACACACAAGGGTCCTATAGATGATCTAGAATCATCACTAACATTACAAGACCCAAGCTTGGTTTAATTCCTTTTATTTTTAGAAAAGTAATTTCTACTCATGGAAAAACTACTTAAGATTTAATATTCTCCAAACCAAACATGGGATCATGTTGACACATGTCATCACTCCATATTTTAGTCCATGGGAATGTGATTTAAAGTGGTGTCACAATTTAATAAGGTTTAACCTTTTATTTTTAATTAAATAAAGTGACTAGAAATGCTTATGTGGCATTCTTTTATTACTTGGTCATTATTTCTGTAAGTAAACCTATATATTTTTATATATTCTGAAAGGTATGGTTAAATGTGATTTTTGAGAGTTGGAATCAACTCAAAAGATTTTATGGTTTAAATTTGAAAAATGTTTGAATGTAGAAAAGCTTCTGCCTTGTTATTTTTACCAAGGGTGATCTACAGATCCAAATGATTTAAACCCAACGGGCTTGGATTCAGCACTTCCAGACCTTTCTAACAAAATTGGTTTCATTCAATTTGGTTCACTGAATCGATTTGGGTTGATTTTTGAAACTAGGTGCAGAAGTGTGTTTGAATGAAAATGGAAAAAAATCCAAATTCAAACAACTGGGCTCACAAGGAAATGATATCGGGCTGCTACAGCTACCACGCTGACTGGTTAAGTTGTCCCCCATGCGTCGGAGACGAGGGGTGCGGGTATGGGGCAATATGGTGCGTTCGATCTAGTTCTAATACAACGGCTGAGGGTCGTCGTCCACGTCGGGCAACACCGGAGATACTGAACCCTAACGCGGCAGGTGGGGGTCGTCGGGGGCTCACCGGGGCTCAGGCGAGGGTCGGCGAGGTGGGCGAACGACTAAGTCGACGACGGCGAACCTCCTGGTACTGGCAGCTTCTCATGGGGCGGCTCAATCGGGCTCCCTTCTTCTCCAAAGAACAAGGGCTCGGTGAAATTCCAAAGGCGCTGCTCGCCTTGCTTCGGGAATGGGGTGGAACGATCAGTGAGGAGAGGGGAGTGAGATGGTGTGCTCAATTCGGCTGGGGGTGGCCTCTATTTATAGTCACGACGACGAGACCGAACGGGATGGGCAGGCGATGGTGGCGACATGGCTACGGGCTGCTAGAGGCTTGGCCGGCGGTGGCGATTGGTTGGTGGTCTCCTGGCGATGCTCTATGGCTTTAATGCGCATGTAGGGGCGGTGGCAAATGGTCTGGAACATGCGATGCTCTGCGCAGACGAGGCGGCGTCTTCGACGGCGAGCGGTGGCTACGGGGCATGGGGTGGCGAACGGGGATGTCTGGTGGTCTCCTGGGTCAGTGGTGATCGTGTATGCACGCGGCGAGGGCGGCGTGCGGTCTGTCGGCTTCGGTCGAGGGTGGCGCTCTGGCGCATGCTCGGCATGGTTCTTTGGGCGAGCGGCACGTCTGCGTGTGGTCCAGGGGTTGGCAACGTTCGAGCGCTGGACAGGGAGTGGAGGTGGGGTGTTGGCTTGCTCCCAGACATGTTGGCTAGGCTTGTTTCTTGTCCTAGCTTGCTGTCCACACTGGGGTGACATGGTGAGCTTCGGCTGTTCACCATTGATGGCATTGCCAAGCTTACAGTGGGGCTAGTGCTTGGTTTATTTGGCTAGATGATCTACTCAGGTTGCTGTGACCTAGAGAGGGAACAAGTTAGGCTCCAATCACTACTCACAATAGTGTTTAGATTTTATTTGATTTGAATCAGCAAGGTGTTTGATGAAATGGCCGCAAGAATTCAAGTTTTGAATTTTGAAAAGATTTTTGGTGGGTGTGCTAGGTTGGTGCTGGTGAGTATGTAGATGCTTGGGTTTTGAAAGTTGAGCTTGTTTGAGTGGTTTTTGAAAAAGTGGGATCTTCCCATATGATAAAGATTTAATTTTGAGTTGTCATTTAAACTATGCATTTGAAAGTTTCTGGATGATCACAAGGTGGGCCTTGATACTTTTTTATGAGTACTATCAAGGGATGTAAAGATCCAAACAAGTTTCTGTTAAGTTCTGAAAGTTTGAGACAGCCAAAGTAGGCATGGGAGTTAAATTGGTCAAAATGACCATTCACTCATTTTGTTTGTTTTGATTTATTTGTCTTTGGGAAAAGTTTGGGAATTGTTTAGATGATGTTTATTTCACCTAAGAATACTTTTACAAGCAAAGAAACACATAAACAAGGCAATTCAATAGAATTCAAAATGGGAGGCATACACACATGTATGCTTTCATAATTTTATTTAGAAAAGTTTTTGTTAACCCTAATTTTGATGATTAGAGTTTGATGATCCAAGTTTAGTATTTTTGGGATGTTACAAACCTTCCCCCTTAAACAAAATCTCGTCCCGAGATTTGAAAAAGGACGAAAATATTACCTAGGATTTGAAGAGATCGGGAAATTCCGTCCTGATGTGATCTTGGCGCTGTGTAGCTTCCTCTCGTGTGGTTGCTCTACGAATCTTGAGAAACTTGATGCTTCGGTTCGTGGTTCGAAAGCTTCTTCCAAAATACGGATGGGTACTTCATGATAGGTCAGCCATCGTTGATCTCTATGGTCCTGATCGATATTCTTGAACACTTCGTCTTCTCGGAACTTCGGGCACTTGTGAAGTAATGAGATATGGAACACATTGTGCAGTGACATCTCTTCGTAGTTCCAATTGATACGACACTTATCCTCGACGGTTCGTAATCTTGAAGGGTCCGATATATCTGGGGCTAACTTTCCTTTGAGTTGGAAACGCGCATTCCCTTCAATGGCGACACTTTCGTACACAAAATCTCCTATGTTGAAGGCGAGGTCTCGGCGTCTCTTGTCGGCATAACTCTTACTGCAGATGGGCTATCTTGAGGTGCTCACGAATCTTGTGAACCTTCTCTTCTGCTTCTCGTAGGATGTCGGGTCCGAAGATCTGACTCTCTCCTACTTCCGACCAGTTCAAAGGGGTGTGACACTTCCTTCCGTACATGAATTCAAATGGGGCCATTTGCAAACTAGCTTGATAACTCTTGTTGTATGAAAATTCTGCAAACGGCAGACAGTCTTCCCACTTGTATCCATATTCTATCACACAGGCTCTCTGCATATCTTCGAGTATTTGATTTACTCGCTCCGTTTGTCCATCGGTCTGAGGGTGATACGCAGTACTGAAATCTAGGCGGGTTCCTAAACCTTCTTGAACTTTCTTCCAGAATATCGAGGTAAATTGAGTTCCTCGATTAGATACGATGTTCTTGGGGACTCCATTCAAACTAACGATTCTAGCGATGTATAACTCCGCTAGCTTCGAACTCTGATATGTGGTCTTGACGGGTAAGAAATGGGCGACTTTGGACAATCTGTCCACTATGACCCAGATAGAGTCATTTCCCCTACTAGAAGTAGGCAATCCGGTGATAAAGTCCATTCCAACGGAATCCCATTTCCATTCTGGAATCTGCAAGGGTTGTAACAATCTAGCGGGTCCTTGATGTCCTGCCTTGACTCGCTGACATATATCACACTTGGCGATATAGCTTCCGATTTATCTCTTCATCTTATGCCACCAAAATTGCTCTTTCAAATCTTGATACATCTTAGTTCCTCCGTGGTGGATAGAATAAAGAGTATCATGATCTTCCTTCAGAATCACTTCTTTCAACTCAGAATCTGCTAGTACACAAAGGCGTCCTTTGTACCACAGAACTCCTTCTTCGTCTTCGGTGAATCCGTGTACTTTGCGTGTACCATTACGACGCTTGATTCCGTTGATACTAGCATTTCCTTTCTGCGCCGTTTTGATCTGGCTAATCAAAGTGGCTTGAAGTTCGATGCTAGCCAAAAATCCTTCACTTACTAATTCCATTCGAAAATCTTCCATCTCTTTGTGCAAGCCTGGTTGCTCCTTCAAAATCATGGATTTCAAGCGGCACGGCAATCTGCTAAGGGCATCTGCTACCACGTTGGCTTTACCAGGGTGATAGTGAATGTACAGGTCGTAATCCTTGATTAGTCAATCCATCTTCTCTGCCTCATATTCAGCTCCTTCTGAGTGAATATATACTTCAGGCTCTTGTGATCCGAATAAATCTCACAAGGATTTCCCATCAGGTAATGCCTCCATGTCTTTAAGGCGAGAACTACGGCTGCGAGTTCGAGGTCATGGGTTGGGTAATTTTGTTCATATTGTTTCAATTGTCGAGATAGATAAGATATAACTTTACCTTCTTGCATTAGCACACATCCGAGACCGATCTTGGATGCATCACAATACACGTCAAAGGGCTTTGTGATATCCGACATGATTAAGATTGGGGCTGAAATCAATCTTCTCTTGAGTTCTTGAAAACTCGCTTCACATTTGTCGGTCCATTCAAACTTCTTGTCCTTCTTCAGCAATTGGGTCATGGGTCTGGCGATACTCGAGAATCCTTCTACGAACTTGCGGTAATATCCCGCCAATCCGAGAAATGCACGAACTTGGGTTTGAGTGGTTGGGGCTTTCCAATCTTCGACATCCTTCACCTTTGCAGGGTCAACGTGTCACATCCTAAGATTTTCCAAATCTTGTGATGTCAAAAATAAATGAATAAAATAAAACTTTGTTTATTTTCAGGGTGAGAAGAAACTTTTTGAATCCAATTGGGAACTTTCAAAACCCATTTGGATCAAACAAAATCCTAAAGGGATTAAAAAAAGTTAAATAAACAATAAACTTCAAAATATTTAAAATTACTATTTTGGATCTTTTAATAAAGGTTTTGGTTTTCAAAAGAAAAGGTGGATTTGTAAATAAAGATTATTTTATAAAGCCAAATTAAACCTTGGCCAAGCTTTTGAAATAAAAACATTTTGTTTTGATAAAAATAGTAAAGGTTTATTTAGATAAAATAATAAGGATTTAATATCCAAAGTTTATTAAAAATTAAAAGATTTTACTATTTTATTTAAACACTAATACTTATTTATTTATTTTAAATAAGTTTTCCAAGTATTTTATATTCTCAAATAAAACCTACTGAAGTGTTTTGGTTTTATTTTAGATTTCAAAATAAATATTTTAATAAAACAAATCCTATTTGATTTAATAATGAGGGTCTATTGTATTTAATTATTAATGGACCCTAAAATAAAAGGTTATTTTATTTTAAAACAAGTTTTCCAAGTATCTTCTATTTTCAAATAAAACCTACTGATTTGGTTTTGAAAATATTTGGATTTCAAATGGAGATTTTATTAAATAAATCAAACCCTATTTGATTAAATAACTAAAGGTCCATTTTATTTAATTAATGAATGGATCCTAAAAAGAATAAAAATATTATTTTATTTTGGGATTTGGTTTATGTTGATAAACAAAACCAAAAACTCATCACAAGTTTGGTGATTGTTTGAATTGTTTGAATGTTTGAATAGTTGACTGAAATTCAAAACAGAAATTGATTTGGAAAATGGAAAAATAGATTCAGAACAAAAAAAGGGGGAAACCAGCCAGCCCAGCCGGCCAGCCCAACATCCCAGTCCAGCCCACCTGTTCCCTCGCCCCCGAACCGTTTTCTTCACCACAGAAGCAACCCGCGAGGACACTGACAAGTGGACCCCTCCCCCTCACTCCCTTTCTCGCTGACACTAGGCCCCACAGCCACGTTCTCTTCTTCCCCACCCGCGGACTACGCTTCCCCCTCGTCGGCCGTTGCAGACGGAATAAATCCGGCGTAATACGTCTTAATCACGCGTTGAATCAGCCCCGTGACCGCGCGCATTTTAGCGTCCCTCTCCCCTCTCTGGTTCCCCTCTGTCGCCAGACCTCTCTTGACCCCAGGCTGTCGAATTTAGCTCAAACACTCCCTCTGTTCCGACGATGTTCCGGTGCAAATTCTGACGACCCAGCGCCGCCCCTTTCCTCAACGACCACGCACACATACTCCACACGTCCTGGCGCATCACCCGTGCCACCTTCGCCCGCCATGAAGTGCTCGCAAGCTCGGCAACGTCTCGTTGAGCGCCACCGCTAACCACATCGCCTCGTGACCCTCCCGTAAGCCCGTCCTTCCCCTTTCTAGAGGACACCGCTACACCCAGCGTTCGCGCTTCGCTTCTAATGCCCCTGTCGCCTTGTAGGATCATCTCCGACAAGACTAGAGCACGCCGTCGCCGAAGGAACTCCGCGAAATCATCGCTACCTCGTCGCCGCTCGAGAGCACGTTGAGCATCAAGATCGATTAGCGAACCGGTGAGCACCCTCCTCCTTCTCACTTCACCGCAATGCCGGCGACGCCATCGTCAGCCGCCATGCCGCCGATGCAGTCCGGCCGCCGCTTCTAGGTCATTAGACTAGGACCGTTGGATCTTGATCCTGAGGCTTAGATAGGACCACTTAAAAACCGAAGGGGTATGCGATCTGTGCCATGCGATCCCACTTTGATCTAATGCTCCACAGCGATCGATGCGCACGAAGCGGTACCGACCAATCGCGGCGCGACGCGTGGCCAGTTTCTGTTTAAAATAGAATTTGAAATCGGATTTAAAAGCCATTTTGAAACCCATGTAACTTTTAAACCACACGTCCAAATTTTTTAAACTTTATATCAATGGAATCAGTGGAACAAGCCCTAGCCAACCATGCCATTTGTTTAGCAAAAATCTTCTGTTAAAATGTTTGATTTTGTAGAAACATTTGTATGCTTGTTAAGGATGTAAAAATTATTCAAAAATGGTTTTGGGGATAAAATCTTTGGCAAATGGTATGATTTAAACCTACTGACCATAGGAAACACTTTGTGGTCTCAAAAATGTATTTGTTGAAAGAAAAGAATGATTCTTTGATTTAAAACCATTTCTAGTCAAATAGAAATGTGGTTTATTTATTAAAAATGGTTTTGGAAGAAAACCTTTGGAAAATATTTTATTTTAAACTCTCTGACCCCAAACACCAAGTTATATGGTTTGAAAACATATTTGGTGAACCCTATAGATTAAAGCCTTAGTAAAAATATTTCTACACCACATAAAATGATACTTTGTTTTGAAAATGGTTTTTAAAGTGAAACCTTTTGCAAATGACTTTGCCACTTTATAAAATGACCATTAGGTGTACCCAAATGTTTATGACCCATTAGGAACCACTTTTCCAAATAAAACAATCCTTGGCATGCTTGCATGCATTACTTTGACTTTGTCATTTTATGTGTTGTTTTGCTTGATTGGTAGATTGAGTTTGTACCTTGCTTGATTGATTTGTAGTGACTTGAAGAGTGTGATTGTTGCAAGTACAAGGAGTGAACCTATACTCTACCAAAAAGGCAAGTGATGCTTCATACTTTTTGTCCCATTACTTTCACTATGCATTAGTGATTTTCTCTAAGTAAAACTTGCATAGAATTTTAAGTGTAAACCTTGCTATAGAAATCCTAGTAGATGAAACCTTAGTAGAAATTCCTATGTCAAGATACCTACTACCATCATGCTTAGCTTAGCTAATAGAAAACATGGGTGGAATATATATATTCACACTATGAAAAATTTCTAAGTCTAAGGACTTGTGTTTTTGTTTAATAAAACAACTAAGTTAATGAATCACCTGGGTGGAATGGGACTTGCTTGGTCGTTTTTGGTTGAGTGGTTCACAAGGCCCATGTCTATGGTTGACCTTGTGTATCTCACTTGTGGATGGCCACCCAGGAACAAAGAGATTTGAGATGTCAAATGTTGAGAAGCTTCAAGTGCAACCACTTGGCATTATGGGCTCTGCCTAGATCATATAGGTTGCAAGAACTTAGCCATATGGACAGTTGGTGGTAGTGTTTGATAGGTTGGAGCGCGTCCATTTTGGTCTAAGGGAAGGCTTCTGAAAGATCTTGTCTTGGGAAACCAAGTCTTGTGGGGAAAGTGCACCACCTCTGTAGAGTGTAAAATCTAAGTACTTAGCCATGTCCCTGGTAAAGGACGATTTGAGCATCAAGACATGGAAGAAATCAAGAACCTCATCATTCAAATTTCTAAGTTAAAAACTTGTGGTTTGAACAAGGGTTAAAGGATCTTCAGTCTTTGATTGAGAAAAATGATTTTGTCAAGGCAAAAACTTAGTATTTTCAAATGTTAAGGAAAAATCTATTTTGAGCAATGCAAGCCTCAACTCCACTTAGCCAAATGCATATAGAAGATAGACTCCACTATACTACCATAGTATCACTTGCCAATACAATTCAAATGTATTGACCCTTGTGGCTGTAACTTGTTATGTTGCAGGTTTGATTGATTTTAGTGAAGATTGATTGATTAGGATTACAAAGTCTACAACCAGCATGTCTGCCTGTGGCACTGTGAAGATGAAGGACCCCATGACTATAGTTATTCCACTGCAATGTAACGTAATAGCCAAATGAGCTATGTAAGATGTAATAAAATTATGTTATTCCTGGTTATAAAGTTATATTATGACCTTTGTTTCTTGATATTACATCTTAACTGTGGATGCTAGCTATTGATCCAGGGACTAGCATTGTAAACACAGGGGACTCCACCTTATATATTGATGTAAGGTTGGGACACTCCCTCTACACAACGGCAATTCCTCCGGCTGATACAATGTGACCGAGGAATCCTACTTCCTGTAACCAGAATTCACATTTGCTAAACTTGGCATACAATTTATGCTCTCTAAGGGTTCCAAGAATGGTCCTTAGGTGTAGCTCATGTTCTTCTTCCGATTTGGAATAAATCAGAATGTCGTCGATGAAAACAACGACAAACTTATCCAGGAAGTCCATAAAAATCTTATTCATGAGATTCATGAAATAAGGGGGCATTGGTTAATCCAAAGGACATAACGTTATACTCGTATAATCCATATCGGGTGGTAAAGGCAGTCTTGGGAATATCCTCCGCGCGAATCTTGAGTTGATGATAGCCAGTTCTAAGATCAATCTTAGAAAACACTTTGGCACCGGTCAACTGATCAAACAAATCTTCTATCTTGGGCAAGGGGTACTTGTTCTTGATGGTGACATCATTCAACTTCCTGTAATCCGTACACAAACAGTTACCTCCATCCTTCTTATCCACGAACAAAACAGGTGATCTCCAAGGTGACGCACTTGGTTGAATCAATCCTATTTCCAACATGGAATCCAGTTGCTTCTTCAGTTCTTCCAGTTCTAACGGGTTCATATTATAGGGTCTCTGGGCTATGGGTCCTGTTCCGGGGATTAGTTCAATGATAAACTCGATATCCCGATCTGGGGGCATACCGGGCAAAACATCTGGAAATACATCGGGGTATTCACGGACTATCCGGACTTGGTCAATGGTAGGTTGGGCTATACTCTTGTTGCACTTGAATTGGCGAGGTAAGGTTTCAGATATATGCTTGATCGATATTCAACAGATCGGTCATGGTGATGGCTTTCTTGGCACAGTCAATCAATCCTTTATGTTTGGACATCCAATCCATTCCTAGTACTACTTCCAAACCTTTAGTTCCGAGTACTATCAGTTTAGCATAAAAATCTATGCCATAGATTCGGAAAGGGACGGCTTTGCAAATTTGCCTAGCTTTGGTGGTTGAACCGGGAATTTGGACGATCATAACATGCTTCAGTTTTGTTGGTTGAATTTTACTAGTGCATGCAAATTCTTTGGTGACAAATGAATGCGATGCACCAAAATCAAACAACACTCTTGCAAGTACTGAATTAACAGAAAACATACCCAGCACGACGTCTGGCGCTTCCTGAGCTTCTTCAGCATGCATGAGGAAAAGACAGCCATTGTGGTTGAGTGAATTTCCTAGGGCAAACCTCCTTCCTGGCTGAACACGACGCTACTGCTGAGCTGGTGCATTTGCATTGGGGTCTGCGGCATTCTTCTTGTTGGGGCACTCGTTGGAATAATGGCCCTTATTTCCACAGTCATAACAAGTCACTTGCGACTTGTCCTTTGCTGCAACAGGCACAGGATTGCTTCCAGTCCTCGGGGCAGTGTTGGTGTTGGTGGAAGCATTGTTGTTGTTGAACTTGGGTGGTGCATGGTTGAAATTGCTAGAGTTGCCAGGGTTGTTGTGATTTCCTCCGGGCCTAGGGTTTCATAGGTCCAGGTCGGCGAGTAGATCGCCCTGGCGAGCGGATTTCACCACTACGTCGTTGATGTAGACGTGGATATTGCGGCTAATCTGGCTCGCAAGGCACTCCTGCATGCACCTCTGGTAGGTCGCCCCGGCGTTTTGAGGAGGTCATGGCGATGTAGCGAATGCTCAATGGCGTATTTAACGCCGTCTTCTCTTCGTCCTCGATGGCCCTTTTGATCTGGTTGTACCTAGAGTAGGCGTCGAGGAAGCATAGCGCCTTCGAGCCCGCGGTGGAATCGATGATTTGGTCGATCCGCGGGAGGACGAATTGTTCCTTCGGGCAGGCGTTGTTTAAGTTTGTGTAGTCGATACACATTCTCCAGGTCCCGTTTTTCTTGTCGACCAAGACTGGGTTTGCCAGCCACTTGGAGTACTTGATTGGCCAGATGAAGCCTGTAGCGAGTAGACGCTACACCTCCTCGGCGATGGCTCGGCGGCGCTCTTCATTGAAGGGCCACAGCGACTGCTTGACGGGTCGCACTTTGGGGTCGGTGTTTATTTTGTGCTCAGCGAGTTCCATCGGGACACCAGGCATGTCGGATGGCTTCCATACGAAGATGTCCCTGTTCTCACGGAGGAACTCGATGGGCGCGCCTTCCTATGCTGGGCTCATGCCCCCCGATCGCCACACCGGCCGGAGTCGCTGGGATCAGCTCGACGGCGGGTATGTGTCGTTGCCTCGAAGGCGGAGTTGCCGCCCGAATTGGGCTTCTTGAGTATGGTGGGTCGCTATTGACCCCGCCGCATTTGGCGAGCCTTCTGCGTGGTTGGCCTCGCTGGCGACAGCGCCGGCGAAGTTCGCCCGGCCTCGTGACCGCGGGCCATGTCGGGGTCGCCATGGACCGTGATGATGCCGCACGGCCCATGTAGCTTCATCGCGTTGTACGCGTAGTGGGGTGCCGCCATGAACTTGGCGAACGCCTGGTGCCCCAGGACGCGGTGGTAGGGGCTGTCGAAGGGCACCAGCTCGAAGGCGATCCGCTCAGTGCGGAAGTTTGCTGGTGTATCGAAGGTGACTGGCAGCGTCACCTTGCCGATCGGGTACGCCTTCCGACCGGGGACGATGCCATGGAATGTGGTGTAGGTCTTCTCGATCATCGACTGCGGGAGCCGTAGTCGCCTGAACGTGTCTAGGTACAGGATGTTGATGGAGCTGCCGCCGTCCATCAGTGTTTTGGGGAGCCAGTAGTCCCCCACCTTGGGCTTGACCACTAGGGCGACTCGGCCCGGATACTCGATCCGTGGTGAGTGGTCCTCGCGGCTCCAGGTGATTGGTTGCTCGGACCAGTTGAGGAACTGGGGGATGTCTATCTGGGACACCGCGTTGATGGCGATGACGCGGGCGATGACCTTCTTCTCGCGCTTCGTGTTGAAGCCTATGAAGGTGTGGAGCGAGCCGGCTACGCTGCCGAATTTTCCGCCGTTCGGCGGGTTGTTGTCGGGGTCTTCCCGCGCGCGCCGTGCCATCTCGATCTCCTTGAGAGAGTGGCAGTCGGCGGTCGTGTGTGTGGTGGGCTTTCCTTCCCTGCTATGAAACACACAGGGTTGGTTGAGGAGGGTCGTGGGGTCGAACCTCGGCTTTGCCTTGTAGTTGCCGCCGGCGCGGCGTTGTCCTCTGTCGCGGCAGAGGCTCTTGGGCTTAGCTGCGCTGCATTCGGCGTTAGCGACGAAATCGACTTCGCCGTCACCGGGCGCTTGACGGTGAGGCGAGTGTTGTCAGAGCGTAGCTCGGGCCGCCTCCGTTGTCGTGGCCGCTTCAGGCGATGTCCTCCCGACTCGTCGTCGGTTTCCTGGTTTGGGTCCTCCTCCGCGTACTTCTTTGCGATCTCCAGGAGGTCCGGTATGTTGTAGAGTGTGCGGCACACTCGTTTGAGCTTGGCGACCAGGGGCTCGTAGCGGCACGAGGTTTTGAAGCAATGGATTGCGGTGTCTGGGTAGATTCCGGCCGCGTTATACCACAGATCTTGCCACCGCTGGACCTAGCTGCGGGTCGACTCGCGGGGTCCCTGGACACACCGCTCCAGGTCCTCGATGGTGGTGGCGCAGGTGTATGAACCCTCGAAGTGCCTGACAAAGGCATCGCGCATCTCCTCCTAGGAGTCGATGCTGTCCGTGAGAAGGGTGTTAATCCACTTCCTGCACGCCCCCTCCATCATCATGGGGAGGTAGAGGGCGGCAAGTAGGTCAGTGTGGCCGGCGATCCCCATTGCCATGAGGTAGGTATCCAGCCACACGGATGGATCATACGAGGGGTCGTACTTCTCTATTTCCTTCGGCGCTTTGAAGTTCGTCGGGTATATTTCGCCTCAGATCATCGGTCCGAAGCACTAGGTTCCGACTCGGCTCAGCGATCCCCTTGGTTCGCCGTCGCGGCGATTGGTGAGGGTGTGCCGCAGATCGTCGGGCTGGCGTGCGCGCCATCTCTGGTTGTTGATAATGTTGGTGTGTGCATCGACGGGCTGCCCGTTGGTGGCGACGAAGTTGTTCGCCGACTGCGGGTCATTGGTGGAGAGTGCCGCGTTCGCGTGTCGGTGCTGCAGGGACTTGGGTGGAGGGCAGTTGAGGGTATTTGCCACCATGGGTCGGCCGCTCGACGCCACCCTACTGCCCGATGAGCGCGAGTACATCCGACCCTGTGAGTCGGCGCCCGCATTTTGTTGCTCCACTGCTTTGGCGTGTACTGGATCTGCAGGGCACCTTCGCCGGTTACTTGGATGTTGTCGACCGCAGCTTGGCTTGCGACGACGTTCTCCATTGGGGTGGAGAACAATGGGAGGTTGTTCGCGTCTCGCACTCGCGAGGAGACCACGATCCTTGGTTGGTCCCTGGGGGGCGCGCGGTTGGGTGGTGGTGGGGCGCCATTGGTCGTTGCCCCTGGTGGGGGTCGATCACTTCCTCCTGGCGGCGCTTTCTCGCAGATCACGCGCTCGGCTATGCGAGTCGGGTTGTTCTCGTCATCGAAGTTCAGGGCACGCCCCTAGATGGCGGGGTTTAGGCGCGACCTGATTCGGCTTGTTTGTGCCGCTCGCCGAGGCAAAAAATTGCTCGGCTTGCTCCTTGCGATCGCCCGCCAGCGGAGTTCCTCAACCTCCGTAGCCGTCGCGTTTGGCGGGATCGGCGTGGAGAAGGGGTCTTCCGGTGGGTCGGTGCTGGTCGCCATGTAGGTCATGGCGTGGCGACCGGTTCTGTCGTGGAGGTCGGCGGAGTTCTCCGACCCGGAGTCGAAGTCAAAGATCCCAAGGATGGAGGGATCCTCGAAGTCTCCGACATTGGAGACCTGGGTGATGGAGCCTGCGGGCGATGCGGTGATGATGGATCCGACGCGTGATGTCGGGGTCGCCGAATCGGCGTTGTCGTTGAGGGCCGCGTCGCCCACGGCCGCGGTGGTCACGACCACATTGCTGTGGGCCGAGTCGTACTCGGAGGCGAGGCGGTGGATCGTGCGGACCTGGATCTCAGAGATCCGGTCGCGTGGCGGTGACTCGCGGATGTGATCCGAGTCCTCCGAAGTGATGACGTCGGTGAGACCGACGAAGAGGCTGATCATGCCGACCGGCAGGATCACGCTGTGTGTGACGGGTCGCGTCACCGGGACGTAGCTGCTCGGCAAGATCTGGAGCATCTCGACGATCGCGATCATGCGGCCGGTGGCGATCGACTCGTTGATGGGCAGATTGGATCTCGCCGCAGAACACCGGCCAGGCCCCATGGTAGGCACCACTGTCGTGGGAATGACCACGGCACGTGCTGCAATCGGCAGCGAGTAGTAGAACATGGGGCAAGGGCGGACAGCCATCTGCGGTGCGAGATGAGGGCGGAGACACAAGGATTTACCCAGGTTCGTCCCCCCGGAGGGTAAAGACCTACTCCTGCTAGATTGTATTATGGTGAGAGTACAATGGGGCGAGCTCGACGACTAGGCGGCGAGTCTCTTGGGTGTATGATGGAACGTATCCCCTATACGTCCCCTAGGGAGGTTTATATAGGCTCACCTCGCTAGGGTTTACAGATTATAACCGAATTGGTTAAGGACTCGGAGGTCCTATGACCTAGTCCGACTGGGCCTAGCTACGCTTCTGGGCCTTCAGCTTCCAGTCGCCTGAGTCCACGCCAAGTCTTGATCTAGTCGCTGCCCTGCAGGCCCACTCACTGACGGCTTGGGCCAGCGGGAAACATCCTGCTGGGTATACCCCGGTAGGCATATCCCCATCATGGCTCATATGACCACTATGCGTACTCTTATTGATGTTGCTTTTGTTCGTCACTGGTCTGTGTCCCAGCTTGATGTTCAGAATGCCTTCCTCAATGGCGAGTTGAGTGAGGAGGTTTATATGCAGCCTCCTCCTGGGTATTCTGTTCCCGCGGGGATGGTTTGTCGTCTTCGACGTTCTCTTTATGGCCTCAAACAGGCCCCTCGTGTCGGGTCTGAGCGCTTTGCCTCTGTAGTGACTGCTGCTAGTTTCTCCCCTAGTGCTCATGATCCAGCGCTATTTGTTCACACTTCTCCTCGTGGACGCACTCTTCTTCTTCTCTATGTTGATGATATGATCATTACAGGTGATGATCCTGAGTATGTTGCCTTTGTTAAGGCTCGCCGTGATCGTTTCTTATGACCGATCTTGGTCCTCTTGATACTTTCTTGGGATTGAGGTTTCCTCCACTCGATGGTTTTTTCATCTCCCGTGAAAAGTATATTCAGGACCTTCTTGCTCGTGCTGCTCTTGGGGATGAGCGCACTGTTGAGACCCCTATGGAGCTTAATGTCAAGCTTCGTCCTACTGATGGTGATCCTCTTCCTGATCTGACGCGTTATCGCCATCTTGTTGGGAGTCTTGCTTATCTTGCTGTCACTCGTCCTGACATATCTTATCCTATTCATATTCTGAGTCAGTTTGTTTCCGCTCCTACCACTGTTCACTATAGTCATCTTCTTCGTATTATTCGTTATCTTCGTGGCACGATCACGCGTTGCCTTTTCTTTCCTCGTTCCAGCTCCCTCCAGCTCCA
This sequence comes from Avena longiglumis, assembly GCA_030063025.1. Taxonomy (NCBI): domain Eukaryota; kingdom Viridiplantae; phylum Streptophyta; class Magnoliopsida; order Poales; family Poaceae; genus Avena; species Avena longiglumis. Next base: position 97,147,708 of record CP125976.1, read on the forward strand.
GTGCTATTCGGACGCTACATGGGCGAGTGATCCTACGGATCTCCGTTCACTTTCTGCTTACTGTGTGTTTCTTGGTGGTTCGCTCATTGCTTGGAAGACGAAGAAATGCATGGGCGTTTCGCTCGAGTGTTGAGGCTAAGTTGCGTGCTATGGCCTTGTTGACTGCTAAGGTGACCTGGTTATGGTGGTTGCTTGCGGATTTTGGGGTCTCTATTACCACACTCACTCTGGTTTTGTCTGACAGTACAGGTGCTATTAGTATTGCACGTGATCCGGTCAAGCATGAGCTTACCATGCATATTGGTGTTGATGCTTTCTATACATGTGCTCAGGTGCAGGCTCTGGTTGTTGCGCTTCAATATGAGCCTTCAAAGTTACAGTTGGTGGATTTCTTTACGAAGGCACAGACCATTGCGCAGCATACTTTCTTTCTCTCCAAACTCAGTGTTGTCGAGCCACCATGAGTTTGAGGGGGGGGGGTGTTAGATGTATATTTGTATATTGTATGTCCCCACTTGTTAGGGGGTTTTCCTACATATTTCCACCTGTACATGTACTATATATTGTGGCCTTTGGCCCTTGAGGAATACAAGTTGCCTATTCCTAACAAAAAGCGCACATACACATAGTGTTGGAGATATGACCAAGAGGCAATAATAAAATAGTTATTATTATATCTTTGTGTTTATGATAAATGTTTACATCCCATGCTATAATTGTATTAACCAGAAATATTAATATTTGTGTGTTTTGTAAATATAAAAGAGTCCCTAGTAAGCCTCTTGTTAAACTAGCTTGTTGATTAATAGATGATAATGTTTTCATGATCATGGACATTAGATGTTATTAATAACAAGATCATATCATTAGGAGAATGACGTGATGGATATACTCCTATAGTTAGCATAGAATAAGATCAAGTCATTTAGAATTCGTTTTCTACAAGCTTTCAAATACATAATAACTTAATCCTTCGACCATGAGATCATGTTAATCACCATCACCAGATATATGCTTTAATGACATAAAACATCACTTCCATAACTGGGTGGTTATAAAGGTGGCATTAGGTATTCTGAAAGTATGAGTTGAAGCACATGGATCAAGAGTGGGATTTGTCCATCCATATGATGGATAGATATACTCTGGGCCCTCTCAGTGGAATGTCATCCAATTGGCTTGCAAGCATGTGACTAGGTCACAAGGAATGTCATATCACGGAATGAGTAAAGAGTACTTATCAATAACGAGGTTGAAATAGGTATAGAGATACCGGCAATCAAACCTCGGATAAGTAAAGTATCGCGCGCCAAAGGGAATTGCTATCATATGTAAATGGTTCATTCGATCATGAATTCATCTTATAAATATGTGGGAGCCATTATAAATTTCCAGATCCCACTATTGGTTATTGATCGTAGAGGTGTCTCGATCATGTCTGCATAGTTCACGAACCTAGGGAGACACACTTAAGGATTCGATGTTGTTTGAGTAGATATGGAATGTGAGTTGGAGACCAAATGTTATTCAGAGTCTCGAATTGGATCCAGGACATCACGAGGAGATCCAGAATGGTACGGAGAATAAGATTCATATAAGGAAAGTCAATTTCCAGGGTTCGGAAATATTTTCGGTGTTTTGACCGGAAGCTTCTAGAATGTTCTGGAAGGTCCACCACTCCAGAAGGAGGTAGTTGGGATGTGGAATGGCCTAAAGGGTTTGCCGCATCATGCCCTAGGGCAACTCAGCCAAGGACTAGAGGAAAGGGTCAAACCCTAGTTTGAAAAGTCAAATCCTAGTTTGGGAAGGAAAGGGTAAACTTGAAAGGCAAGTTTACAACTCCCCTTATCCTAGCCGAGTTGGGGAGGGACTCTCCCCTTCCTAGCCGAGTTGGGGGGAAACTCGGCTAGGGCTGGGAGCCTCCTTGGCCGCCGCCCCCTCCCATATAAGGAGGGGTAGGCCCCCTTGCACCTTGTCCCTAGCGCCTATAACCCTAGCCGCTGCAGTCCTCCACCGCACTGCTCCGGCTTAGGCGAAGCCCTTTTAAAATCTATCCTCCACCACCACCATACTGTCATGCTATTGGGATTCTGAGGAGATCTACAACCTTCGTTGCCCTTTTGGAACAAGGGAGAGGAAGGTCTTCATCGACTACTCTACGTGTGACCGACTGCGCAAGCGCTGTCGGAACATGGTGCCGAAAGGATCGTCTATGCGATCTTGAGATCGGCAAGTGATCGACTACATCAACCACGAGATCTGAATCTCGTTAAACGCTTTGGATATTCGAGGGGTAGTTCTCTACAATCTCGTTGCACCGATCTCGTAGAATAGAACTTGGTTTGTGTGTTCCCTCGATAGAAATTTTTTGTTTTCCATGTTGCGAACCCTATAGTGGTATCAGATCCGAATCTATGCATAGATCTGTTGCACGAGTAGAACACAATGGTTTTGTGGGCGTTGATGCTTTTGTTGTCGCTTGCTTTTCGTTTACTTTGCATCTTGCGGGATGGTGGGATGAAGCGGCCCGGGCTAACCTTACATGTCATCGTACATGAGACTTGCTCCACGCTCAACGTGCAACTTGCATTGCACAAGTGGCTTTGCGGGTGTCTATCTCTCCCACCATAGTGAAGATTCAATTTACGATGGGCACTTGACAATACTTGTATCAATGTTGTGGTTCATATTCGTAAGTTAGAACGGTTCTTATTCGAAAGCCTCAGCCACGTAAAACATGCAAAGAAAATTAGAGGTGTCTAACTTGTTTTTGCAGGGTGTGTGTTGTGATATGATATGGCCATGATGTGATTGTGATTATATATGATGTATGCAATGATCCTTATTGTAAGTTGGCAACCGACAAGAGCCTTATGGTTGTCTTTAATTTCGTTAAGACCTGCGTGTCTATTCATCAAGTAGTCGTAATAGTTGTTGTTGGTGGAGGACAACCATGAAGCGGCGCCATTGACCTTGATTCCACGTCGGTGATGATGGATATCATGTTCGTGCTTTGAAGATGGAGATCAAAGGCACAAGAAGAAAGGCCATATCATATCACATATTATGAATTGCATATTATGTTAATCCTTTTTATGCATATTATATTTCTTAGATTGCGATGGTAGCATTATAAGATGATCCCTCTCACTAAATATCAAGTAATAAAGTGTTCGTCCTTAGTAGGCACCGTTGCTAAGACTCGTCGTTTCGAAGCACCACGTGATGATCAGGTCTGATATATTCTACGTGTGCAAGCCAGATTTGCACATGCGGATACTAAGGTTAACCTTGACGATTCTAGCATGTACATACATGGTCTCAGAACACGGAGCATCGAAAGGTAAAGCATGATTCCTATGATTGATATGATGAACATGTTGATTGTTCGCCTTTGAAACTATATCATCTCTCGTGATGATTGGACTTGGTGTAGTGGATTTGGTTCGTGTGATCACTAAAGCAATGTGAGAGATGTTGCTTTGAGTGAGAGTTCACCTAGTTAATTTAAGAATTAAATATGAACTCAATTTATCATAAACTTAGTCTAAACTCTTTGTAATTATGTTGTAGATCATGGCGGCCCCTACCATCAATTTTAATGTGTTCCTAGAGAAAGAAAAGTTGAAAAACAATGGAAGCAACTTCGTGGACTGGTTCTGCAACTTGACGATTTTCGTCAACGCTGGTCAGTTGACCTATGTGCTGGATGCACCGCTGGGTGACCTGCCTACAGATGATGCTACCGATAAGGTGAAATGTTTACCTCACTCAGAAGAATCAATACTCCACAGTTCAGTGTGCCATTTTGTACGGTTTTGAATTGGAGCTTCAAAAGCGCTTTGAGAACTGCGACCCTCATGATATTATAAATAAGCTCAAAATGATATTTGAGACTCATACGGCCGTGGAAAGCTATGAAGCTTCCGAGAAGTTCTTTAACTGCAATATGGAAGAGGGCAGCTCCGTTGGCGAGCATGTGCTTAAAATGCCTGGGCACGCGAATAAACTCGCAGATTTTGGAATAACGATTCCTAATGCGTTGGGTATTCATTGTGTACTCCAATCACTACCACCTAGTTACAAGAACTTTGTGATGAACTCCAACATGCAGTGTATGGATAACTCGTTGCCTGAACTCTTCTCCATGTTGAACTCTACGAAAGTGGAGATCAAGAAAGAGCATCAAGTGTTAATGGTCAATAAGACCACCAATTTCCAGAAGCATGGAAAGCCTGAGAAGAAGGGCAACTTCAAGAAGGACGGGAAGAAAGCTGACACGCCTGCTAAGAAGTCCAGGGCTGGTCCTAAGCCTGATACTAATTGCTTTTACTACAAGGGCAAAGGTCACTGGAATCGGAATTGCCCCAAGTACCTGGCAGATATGAAGAACGGCAACATCAAGAAAAAGGTATATTCGATATACATGTTATTGATATGTATCTTACTAGTAATTGTAGTAGTGCCTGGGTATTTGATACTAGTTCGGTTGCTCATATTTGTAACTCGAAACAGGTGTTTTAGAATAAGCGAAGACTAGCGAGAGACGAGGTGACGATGCGGATTGGAAATGGCTCCAAGTTTAATGTGATTGATGTCGGCATGCTCCCTCTTCATCTACCATCAGGATTAGTTTTAAGTCTAAATAATTGTTATTTGGTGCCTGAGTTAAGCATGAACATTATATCTGGATCTTGTTTATTGCGAGACGGTTATTCGTTTAAGACCGAGAATAATGGTTGTTCGATTTATATGAGTAATATCTTTTATGGTCATGCGCCTAAGACGGATGGTCTATTCTTATTGAATCAAGATAGTAGTGATACACATGTTCATAATATAGATGCTAAGCGAATGAAATCTAATGACAATTCCACATATATATGGCACTGCCGTCTTGGTCATATTGGAGTGAAACACATGAAGTAACTCCATTCCAATGGACTTCTTGAATCACTTGAAAGATACGAAGCATGTCTAATGGGAAAAATGACTAAGACACCATTCTCTAGAATAATGGAGCGAGCTACGGACTTATTGGAGATCATACATACCGATATGTGCGGTCCAATGAGTATGGAATCGCGCGGTGGATATCGTTATGTTCTTACTTTCATGGATGACTTTAGTAGGTATAGGTATATCTACTTTCTGAAACATAAGTCCGAAACTTTCGAGACGTTTAAGGAATTCCAAAGTGAAGTAGAAAATCAACGTAACAAAAAGATCAAGTTTCTGCGATCTGATCGTGGAGGTGAGTATTTAAGTTATGAGTTTGGCATGCATTTGAAGATATGTGGAATACTTTCACAATTGACACCGACGGGAACACCACAGCGTAATGGTGTGTCCGAACGTCGTAATCGAAGTCTCTTAGATATGGTTCGTTGTATGATGTCTCTTACATATTTACCGTTATCATTTTGGGGTTATGGATTAGAAACAGACACATTCAATTTTAAATAGGGCACCATCTAAATCCGTTGAAACTACACCATATGAATTGTGGTTTGGGAAAAAACCTAAGTTGTCGTTCCTTAAACTTTGGGGTTGCGAAGCTTATGTAAAGAAGTTACACCCCGACAAGCTTGAACCCAAAGCGAAAAAATGCGTCTTCATAGGATACCCTAAAGAAACAATTGGGTATACCTTCTATCAGACATCTGAAGGCAAAGTTTTCGTTGCCAAGAATGGATCCTTTCTTGAGAAGGAGTTTCTCTCGAAAAAAGTGACTGGAAGGAAAGTAGAACTCGACAAGGTTATCGAACCTTCTTTGGAATTTGAGAGTAGCGCAACACCAGAAGATGTTCATGTGCCGCTTGCACCAATAAGAGAGGAAGATAATGATAATAATCATGAAACTTCGAATGAAGTTACTACTGAACATCGCAGGTCGATGAGGGTTCGTACCACTCCTGATTAGTATGACCCTATTTTAAATGTCATGTTGGTGGACAACAACGATGACCCTGGGACATATGAGGAAGCAATGATGAGCCCAGATTCCAACAAATGACAAGAATCCATGAAATTCAAGATTGTATCCATGTACGAAAACTAAGTGTGGACTTACCAGATGGCCGCAAGGCTGTCGAGAACAAATGGATTTTCAATAAGAAAAAAGATGTTATGGTAATGTAACCTTCTATAAAGCTTGACTTGTCGCGAAAGGGTTCTGAAAATTTCAAAGAGTTGACTACGATGAGACTTTCTCACTAGTAGCGAAGCTAAATTATGTGAGGATTTTGTTAGAAATTGTTGCATATTATGATTATGAGATATGGCAGATGGATGTCAAATCGGCGTTCCTCAATGGTGACATTGAAGAAGAGCTATATATGTTACAACCCAAAGGCTTTGTCGATCCTAAAGATGCTAACAAGGTATGAAAACTTCAACGGCCCATTTATGGAATGAAGCAAGCATCCCGAAGCTGGAATCAACGTTTTGATAAGGTGATAAAAAAATTGGATTTATACAAACTTATGGAGAAGTTTGTATTTATAAGAAAGTGAGTGGGAGCTCTATAGCATTCCTAGTACTATATGTGGATGGCATATTGCTAATTGGTAATGATATAGAACTTCTTAAAAGTGTCAAAGACTATTTGAATAATAGTTTTTCAATGAAGGATCTTGGAGAAGCTACATACATTTTAGGCATCAATATTTATAGAGATAGATCAAGACGCTTAATAGAGCTTTCACAAAGAACATATTTGGACAAGGTTCTAAAGAAGTTTGGAATGTAAGAAAGCAAGAAAGGGTTCTTGCCCATGTTGCCCACTATGACCTTGAGTAAAACTCAAAGTCCGGCTATGGTAGAAGATAGAGAGAAGACGGACAAAAATCCCTATGCCTCAGCCATAGGTTCTATCATGTATGCCATGCTATGTACAAGACTGGATATTGCATATGCTACTAGTTTGACTAGAAGATATCAAAGTGATCTAGGAGTAGATCACTGGATAGCGGTCAAAAATATCCTAAAGTACTTGAGAAGGACTAAGGATATGGTTCTTTCTTATGGAGGTGACGAAGAGCTCGTTGTAAACGGTTACACCGATGCTAGTTGGAACACCGATCTAGATGAATCTAAGTCACAATCTGGATACGCATTTACTTTGAATGGTGCATCAGTGAGCTGGAGGAGTGCTAAGCAAAGTGTTGTGGCGATATCTTCAACTGAATCGGAATACGTAGCTGCTTTGGAGGCTTCGCAAGAGGCGATATGGATGAAGGAGTTCATTATAGAGCTTGATGTGGTTCCTAGTGTGTTGGACCCGATGGCCATCTATTGTGACAACTTGGGTGCCATAGCCAATGCACGGGAGCCAAGGTCACACAAGAAGCTGAAGCATTTCAAGCTACGTTTTCATGCTATTCGCGAGCATGTCCAAGATGGTGACATAAATATTTGCAAAGTACACATAGATCTGAATGTGGCAGATCCATTGACTAAACCTATCCCTAGGGCAAAGCATGACCAACTCCAGAACGCCATGGGTGGTATATTACCATGTAATCTAGATTATTGAGTCTAGTGCAAGTGGGACATTATAGGAAATATTCCCAAGAGGAAATAATAAAATATTTATTATTATATCTTTATGTTTATGATAAATGTTTACATCCCATGCTATAATTGTATTAACCGAAAACATTAATACTTGTGTGTTTTGTAAACATAAAAGCGTCCCTAGTAAGCCTCTTGTTAAACTAGCTTGTTGATTAATATATGATCATGTTTTCCTGATCATGGATATTAGATGTTATTAATAAGGAGATCATATCATTAGGAGAATGATGGGATGGGCACACTCATATAGTTATCACAGCATACGATCAAGTCATTTAGAGTTCGTTTGCTACAAGCTTTCAAATACATAGTAACCTAATCCTTCGACCATGAGATCATGTTAATCACCATCACCGGATGGATGCTTTGATGACATAAAACACCACTTCCGTAATTGGGTGGTTATAAAGGTCACATTAGGTATTCTGGAAGTATGATTTGAAGAACATGGATCAAGAGGGGGATTTCTCCATCCATATGACAGATAGATATACTTTGGGCCATCTCGGTGGAATGTCATCCAATTGGCTTGCAATCATGTGACTAGGTCACAAGGGATGTCATATCACATAACGAGTAAAGAGTACTTATCAGTAACGAGGTTGAACTAGGTATAGAGATACCGGCGATCAAACCTCGGAGAAGTAAAGTATCACACGACAAAGGGAATCGGTATCATATGTAAATGGTTCATTCGATCACGAAGTCATCATAGAAATATGTGGGAGCCATTATGGATTCCAAATCCCACTATTGGTTATTAATCGGAGAGGTGTCTCGATCATGTTTGCATAGTTCACGAACCGTAGGGAGACACACTTAAGGATTCAATGTTGTCTGAGTAAATATGGAAGGTGAGTTGGAGACTAAATGTTGTTTGGAGTCTCGGATTGGATCCAGGACATCACGAGGAGATCCGGAATGGTCCGTAGAATAAGATTCATATAAGGAAAGTCAATTTCCAGGGTTCAGAAATGTTTTCAGTGTTTTGACTGGAAGCTTCTAGAATGTTCTAGAATATCCACCACTTCGGAAGGGGGCACTTGGGATGTAGTATGCTCTAAATGGTTGGCCGAATCATGCCCTAGGGAAACTCGGCTAAGGACTAGTAGAAAGGGTCAAACCCTAGTTTGAAAAGTCAAATCCTAGTTTGAGAAGGAAAGGAGAAACTTGAAAGGCAAGTTTACAACTCCCCTTATCCTAGCCGGGTTGGGGAGGGACTCTCCCCTTCCTAGCCAATTTGGGGGGCAACTCGGCTAGGGCTGTGGGCCTCCTTGGCCGCCGGGCCCCTCCCATATAAGGAGGGGTAGGGACCCCCTTGCACCTTGTCCCTGGCGCCTAGAACCCTAGCCGCTGCAGCCCTCTCTCCTCCATCGCACTGCTCCGGCTTAGGCGAAGTCCTGTATAAATCTCTCCTCCTCCACCACCATACCATCGTGATATTGGGATTTCGAGGAGATCTACAACCTCCGCTGCCTTGATGGAACAAGGGAGAGGAAGGTCTTCATCGACTATCGTACGTGTGACTGACTACGGAAGCGCTGCTGGAACATGGCGCCAGAAGGATCGTCTATGTGATCTTGAGATCAAAAAGTGATCAACTACATCAACCACGAGATCCGAATCTCGTTAAATGCTTTGGATCTTCAAGGGTTAGTTCTCTACAATCTTGTTGCACCGATCTCGTAGAATAGATCTTGGTTTTGTGTGTTCCCACGATAGATTTTTTTTATTTTTCATGCTGCAAACCCTACACATAGATCATGTGAAATTGAGGTTTGAATAAGTCAAAATTTAATTCATATATTGACAAGTAAATTAAAAGAATTCACCACAATATAAAGTAAAGGAGACAATATTACATCCCTAACGTTTAACTTCTTCGTTTCTTCTAGATGAGTTTCTGATGCGTGCACCCAGTGTTGATGTGGGACACTTTGTTGGAACCCCAAGAGCAAGGTGTCATGAGCACAACAGCAAGTTTCTCTCAGTAGAGACTGAGGTTATCGAACCAGAAGGAGGAAGGAAACGTCACACAGGTGTTGCAAACAACGTGGAGACCTGCATAACACAAACTCAAGACTTTGTCCCAACGAATCAGTGAGGTTGTCAAGCTCACCGGTTTGCTGTAACAAAGGATTAACTTTATGGTGTGGAAGGTAATGGTGGTTTGCAGCAAGTAAACAGTAACAGTGGAAGATGTATCAATGGTAAAGATTGGACCGGGGTCCATAGTTCACTAGAGGTGCTCTCCTTAGATAAACAACATGGCATGAAGGCTAAACAAATTACAGCAGGACAATTGATAGGAACTGAGCAAGGCATAACAATGCAATACTAGTCAGAAATATCCTATGAGATTCGATTGGACAATACAACAAGATACATAGACCACCATCCAATTGCATCTATGACTAGAAGTCCACCTTCAGGTTATCATCCGAACCCCCTCCAGTATTAAGTCGCAAGCAACAGACAACTGCTTTAAGCAAAGTGTGTAAGGTAAACAATCCACTTGTTCCATGAACAAGAGACCGTTGTTTTATCCCTAGTAGCAACACCACATCTACAACCAAAGCCATTTCTATCACTTCCCTTGGAAACTAGAGGCATGAACCCACTATCGAGCATAAATACCCCCTCTTGGAGTCATTAGAAACTACTCGGCCAAGATAGCTACTAACAACGGAGAGCATGCAAGATTACAAACAACACAGCCATGATAGAATCATAAAGACAAAACCATTAACCAAACTGACATAATAATCTCAATATACATCGGATCCCCGCAAACATAACATGCATGATTACAAATAGATTAGATCTTGATCATGAACGGAGCTCACAAGATCTATACATGAAAGCACAAGGAGGAGATACAACCATCTAGCTACTACATGGACCCATAGTCCAAGGTGGAACTACTCACGCATCATACCGGAGAGAAGGCCTCCGGGATGATCTTCCTTCCGATAGGGTGCTGGGAAGAACTTCAGATCCCCCCGATCTAGGGACGATGGTGGCGGAGGCTACAGATGGTTTCGTGGAGTTTTGATCGGGTTTCTAGGGTTTATGTATTGGGGACTTCTTATAGGCGAAGAGGCGAGGCCGAGGCCACTGTGGGCCGCCACCTCGTCTTCTGGATTCGTGTCCCTCACGGTAAAATATTGACTTTGGCTTTTGTTCCGTCCAATTTCGAAAATATTGATTTTCTGCCTTTCTGGAACCAAAAACAGAAAAAAAACAGTCAACTGGCACTATGGCAACTTGTTAATAGGTTAGTTTTAGAAAAGATATAAAAAGACCTCAAAGTATAGACAAAGCAGAGCAAAGTAGATACTAAACAAGCATGGAGCATCAAAAATTACAGATACGTTTCCGACGTATCAGTTTCCGCGTAGCAATTTGTATCCTGTTGTCAATACTATAATATCAATCCTATTAACTCTTATATCATTATGTCACATGTTTTTATTTTTTGAAACTACAAACAATTATTTAAGTAAACAACAATTAATAAGTAATAATATTATTGAATTCTAATAAAAATATAATGATTTTATTTTTTGTATTTTTTCTATTTAATATGTAATAATTAATATCTTTAAATCCATTAATCGGAATTCGACAACTAATATGTCTAAATCAATCAGAAAAATGAGAGGAATCCAAATATGATATCCATATTATCTTATCACAGACTATGCCATGATTCTAGCCATAATTACTTTTGCCCGTTTCAAATTATGGTCAAAACGACAGGCATAAAGATTGTAATCCCGGGGCTGAGCCTCGCTAAACTTGCAATGGATCTCTGATGAAATAGAATATTGTGAACCTAAAAATGATTTTTCCAAAAAATCATGAGAATTATATCATGTACATGTAGTTCTAATCTGACAAACTTCCTATCGATTCGACAGGAATTTGTCTTTTTCATGAGGGGTAGACTAAAAGGTTTAAGATACCACAGTTGGGAAATTTTCCAAGTATGATGGTATAGTATTTTTGGAAAATTGGTAGTACCAATGTTAAACTTTTATTTAATGGTTGCTTCACAAAACACTGTCTTTTGGCACTTGAAAAATAGAAAATGGCTTTTTGGTTTGATGAAAAGGAAAACTTCCTCCTGCAAGATTGTAAGCCATCCCAAGATGCACAAGTGTACACAATATAGGCATATTATCACAAACTATGTCGCGATTCTGGCCATAACATTGGTCGTTTGGCTTGAAAGTCATGAAACCTTAAACATGGTAGCTCATTTTGAGAAGTTTTTTTGTGAAATTTATAATATTCCCAGTATGATATTTTTCCTTGCAACTATATCACATAATATGACACCACGCGAAGGTTTTATATTGTATGAATCATTTTTAATTCTTATGTCGTTTCAAACTATGGTCAGAATGGCGGGCATGTAGATTCTTAGCCCGAGATTGAGTTTCTATAAAATTGCAGTGGATCTCTGATGAAATAGAATATTGTGAACATAAAAATGATTTTTTACAAAAAAATATGAGCATTAAATAATGTACCTATAGTTCAAATCTGACCGACTTTCCGCCGATTCGGCAAGAATTTGTCTTTTCATGAGGGGTGGACGAAAATGTTTAAAATACACCGGTTAGGAAATTGTCCATGTAATGTGGTCTAGTATTTTTAAAAAATAGGATAGTACCAATGTGAAACTTTCATTAGGTGGTTGCTTCACAAAACACCCCGTTTTGACACTCGGAAAATGGAAAATGGCTTTTTGTGCGATAAAACGGAAAACTTCATGATGCAAAATTGTAAGCCATCCCAAGATACATATATATGCACAATATGGACATATTATCATAAAGTATGTCACGATTCTAGCCATAACATTGGTCGTTTGGCTTGAAAACCATGAAATCTCGAACATGATAGCTCATTTTGAGAAGATTTTTTTGTGATATTTACAATATTCTAAGTTTGATATTTTTGGCACCTATATCACATAATATGACACCACGCGAAGGTTTTACAGTGTTTGGATCGTTTTTGAATTTTTTTATGCCCGTTTCAAACTATATGTAATGTTTTTATGCTTTAGTTAATTTTTATTTACAAATTTGTAATATTTGAGTGTAGATAGATAGATTATATTTTTCTACAAATGTTGATATATTATTTGTATTTTTTTGAATTAGAATGATTTAGTTATGATTTTTCTAAGATTAATGTGGTAAAAGAGAAAATAGATATGTCGTCGGCATAGCAATCCTACGCCGATGGTCAGCTTCGTAGGGTGCCCGGCCCGTGGCCTATGCCAACGGACCCGACTTTTGGTCATCTGTGTAGCCTCTAGCTCTCGGCGCCTTCGAGTTTTCCTTTAGTGTTTTACCTACTCGATCTTATCCCTTTGCTTCCAGACATTCTTTGCTCGTGCAACAGAGTTCTGTGTAATAATTTTTTAGGTCCTTTCTAAAATTCACTCGTAACAAGTTGTAAGATCCCTCGTGCATTCAGCTAAATCTAGAAGATAACATAATTGATATCCTGGATGGTGGAGCTTAAATTAGAAATACTACACTATGTTAGAAATAATGGGGCTAATCCATTTAGGCCCATGAGTATTTCAGATTTTCCCTAAATCTCAAAGCCCAAATTTGTGGCAGCCCATATGTGTTTGGGCCCATGTTTGTGGCAGCTCACATGGGAGTGGAGTGGAAGCTAAAGTTTAGTCCCACATGGAAAGTTGGAGGAGAGTTGCACCACCTTATAAGGTGGAGTGTTGCACCACTTTGTAAGTGAGTGGGAATAAGAGAGATACACACGCGCGCTCCTCCTCCGACGACGCCACAAGCTGGGGTTATGGAATATCGCCGGCCGAGCTTTATTTTGCTGCTCAGAAAATTGATGACGCGTGTCAAACGGTTAGCTTATTCGGTCGCCCGGATCGTGGCCATCAGAATCGACCGAACGGCGACGTGCGTAACGTGGACTCGCCCCACGAAAACCAATCTAGGGTTTTGCCATCCTCTCTACTTGGCGCGCCACCGTAGTTCACTCCATCCCGCTTGCGGCGTGCACCGCGGACGGGAGAGAAGGTCTCCGGAACCACTCGCCTTTGCGATCCTGCACGGGAGAGGCGAATAAGTTTTGGAAGGCCCCGCTGACGCCGAGTTCTCCATCACGGGTCGTCTTCCATCTAAGTCGGGCGGTGCTGCCTACCGCCGTCTTCGTCGCCATATGCTGCGATCACTCTTCCCCAAATTTCCTACTACGACAACCGAACGGTATGTGCTACGTGATCCTGTTTGGTTATTCATCATGTTCTGCGAGTACATGTTAAGCTGTTGTTTGTTTCCGAGCATCCTGTTGTTTAGTACATCTAGTATGTTCGAGTTACATGAGCAAGTTGAGTAGGTTCATGTCTAACCCGGGTATTGATCATTGGCATGCACTTGAAAGGGTCATGCGCTATCTATGTGGTACAATGAGCTATGGGATTCACTATTCAGGGAATCCTGCTGTGCTTGAAGGATATAGTGATTCGAATTGGATCTCTGACGTTGATGAACTCTACGCCACGAGCGGGTATGTGTTTACCCTTGGAGGTGGCGCAGTGTCATGGAGGTCTCGTAGACAAACCATATTGACGAGGTCAACTATGGAAGAAGAACTTACTGCTTTAGACACAGCCACTGTTGAGTCAGAATGGCTGCGTGAGCTCTTGATGGACTTGCCTGTGGTTGAGAAACCTGTGCCGGCAATCCTTTTAAATTGTGACAATCAAACTGTTATTGTCAAAGTGAACAATTCTAAGGATAACGCGAAGTCATCAAGATACGTGAAGAGACGTTTGAAATCTGTCAGGAAATTGAGAAACTCCGAAGTAATAATCACGTATATTCAAATGCACAAAACCTCAGATCGCTTTACAAAGGGACTATCACGAAATGTGATAGAAAGTGCATCGAGGGAGATGGGGTTGAGACCCATGGATGTCACACCTTAGTGGTAACCCAACCTACGTGATCGGAGATCCCGTGAATTAGGACCTGGGAAGAACAAGCTAGTGGTTTGACTGAGGAGAGTATTTTGAAAACCCTCTCTATGTGAAGATGCATGACTCTCATAATCTGTAAGGCAGGTTGGCAACATGCCTTAATGTGTTTCTGTTGGCTTTAATTAGCAAATATGCCGTCCTCACAGGCATTCTTGAAAGAACACACCTATATGAGCTCGATCAGAACGTCATGTCTATGAGATCTGGGTGATCTCTAGTAAACTCATGAAGAGACCAGGAGTATGACGATATGCTCCAACCCGCCGGGTAGGGTACAGCCAAGTACTAGTTATGATTCTCGAAATAAATCTATTGGCACCAAACTTGCAATTCAAGGTTCGCCCATTGTTCAAGTTGTTGATAGATGTAGTTCAAGTTTCTAGGCGGAAGTTCAACTTAACAGTCTCTGAAACACTGGTATATAAACAAGTAGCAAGGATTGGCAAATCTTCAAATGGGCATTTGAGATCTGGTGGGGATTGTTAGAAATAATGGGGCTAATATATTTAGGCCCATGAGTATTTCAGATTTTCCTAAATCTCAAAGCCCAAATTTGTGGCAGCCCATATGTGTTTGGGCCCATGTTTGTGGTAGCTCACATGGGAGTGGAAGCTAAAGTTTAGTCCCACATGGAAAGTTGGAGGAGAGTTGCACCACCTTATAAGGTGGAGTGTTGCACCACTTTGTAAGTGAGTGGGAATAAGAGATACACACGCTCCTCCTCCGACGCCGCCGCCGTCCACGACGCCAGCACGCCATGGTTGCGGAATCTCGAGCCGAGCTTTATTTTGCTGCTCAGGAAAATTGACAGACGTGTCAAACGGTTAGCTTATTCGGTCGGGTCGCTCCCGGATCGTGGGCTACTGTAACCGACCCGAACGTGCGTAACGTGGACTCGGCCCACATTCGCCTCCGTTAGGGTTTCCTGGGCCGCTTTATATAAAGTCCTGCGCGGCTACCGCCACAACACCACCGAAAACCAATCTAGGGTTTTGCCATCCTCTCTACTTGCGCCGTCATCGTAGTCTACTCCATCCCGCTTGCCGGCGTGCACCGGCGGACGGGAGAGCAGGTCTCCGGAACCACTCGCCTTTGCGATCCTGTACGGGAGAGGGCGAATAAGGTTTTTGGGAAGCGCTCCGCGCGACTGCTCGAGTTCTCCATCACGGGTCGTCTTCCATCTAAGTCGGGCGGTGCTGCCTACCGCCGTCTTCGTCGCCATCTGCTGCGATCACTCTTCCCCAAAGTTCCTACTACGACAACCGAACGGTACGTGCTACGTGATCCTGTTTGGTTATTCATCATGTTCTGCGAGTACATGTTAAGCTGCTGTTTGTTTCCGATCATCCTGTTGTTTAGTACATCTAGTATGTTCGAGTTACATGAGCTGGTTTTGTCATGATTTATATTCTGGAATTAATCGTGGAAATTATGCCTAATAATCCAGCACACTACTGGAAAAATCTTCACTGCCACGATGCCAGCCTTTGCCGTGCATCGAAACACGGCAAAAATACCTTTGCCGTGAACCAGAAAGGAGACACACAACAAAGAAAGATACCTCGGCATAGCGCATAAGCAGCGCACGACAAAGAAAACTAAAAGCTCACGACAAAGCGAATCGAACACTGTCTCGGCACTCCATGCCCGTTAAGTACTTTACTTTGTCCCCGCACATGAAAAACACACGGCAAAGTTGCCGTGTATTCCTCAAAAAACGCATGGCAAAGAATTTTTGCCGTCTCCTTTGCTGTTGTGCGCTCTTTGCCGTGCGAGTCCGCGCGACAATGCCTTTGCCATGACTTTTACGGTCTTTGCTGTGTTTATCTAGTACACAACAACGCTTGAGAATCCGGTAGTGCTAGCTAACTGTTCGAGCATTTCAAGGATTTCCTCAAGATTGTCAGTTTATAGCATTTATCCTTTTGGCAGTGTCACCATAATGACGACTGAATCCAAACTTTCTCCACTAGAGCAAAAAATCTTCATGCCCCATCCAACAATTTTCAAGTAGAAAAGGTGTGGGTATCTCATGTGATTGATTCGAACAAAACATGCCGTACACAACTATATGCATGTATTTCTTTCTGTCAGTTCTTCGCAGGCAATTATTGGGCACGACCTGGTCCAGACTGATGATTGTGAATTCTATTCCATTTGGTGGAAAAGCTCAAGCACGTTCCGGTTTTGTTAAAGAGGTACTTGCACCAGTAGCAGGCTAGCAGCAGACTAGAAGCACATTCTTTCATCCAAGGCAACTTGACCGTCTTATACAATCCACAATTAGGCCATCCAACTTACAATCCGTCTTATACAAGCACATTCTTTCTAGATGTCGAGATCTTTAGGGTTTATCACAACTTACAGTTCTGCATGCGGATGAAATGTAATTAAAGAACACGCTGATGCATTTGTAATTCCGTTGGCATCAGATGCCTTCCACATCCAGATGCATGTATGTAGACTGCACGCCAAACTTGGACCAGGTTTTAACTAATTTGTAATGACACTGGGTTCGACGTGCCTTCTGTAAGAGCTATACATACCCCTGCGCGCCATGGCCGCCTTAAGCCAGAGCCAGCCACTTAATTAGCTTCCTCCGAGATCGCCTGAGCTGAAGCAGTTCATTAGCAATGGCGCACAGGGTAATGGCGCTGTCGCTCGTGTCGGCTGACAGCCTGAAGGATGTGAACGTGTTCAGCCGCATGGAGGTGTACGCGCTCGGGTCCGTCTGCGGCGACCCTCGCACGCTCCAGAAGACCAAGAGCGACCGCGACGGCGCCAGGCATCCGACGTGGGGCTCCGACGACACGTTCTGGTTCCCTGTCCCGCCCACGGCCGACGTGGCCTACGGGTCCGGCGCCTGCCTCCACGTGCTCCTCCGCACCGAGCGCCTCTTCAGCTTCGGCGACCGCGACGTCGGCGAGGTGTACATCCCTCTCGCCGAGCTGCTCGCCGGCGCCGCCACGGAGTGGCAGCGCGCGTCGTACCAGGTCCGAAAGGTGCAATGCGCCGGAGCCGGGCACCGCGGCACGCTCAAGGTGGCGTACCGTTTCGGGCCCGTGATGCCGCCACTCGTCCCCGACAACGCCTACCAGCCGCCGCCATGGCAGTACTACCCTCCGGCGCCGCATGCTTACCCGACGGGGACGAAGTATATTCGGAAGAACAGCAGCTTCGCCCAGGGGCTCGGTGGAGGCTTCGGGGCTATGCGGTTCGCCGACATGCCGTCGTCGGACAAACCGGCTTATGATGATGCCGGCCATGGAACCGCGCCAGCCATCGCCGGAGGGATTGCCGTCTAGAAGAATATATACAATACTGCTCATCAGGAATTCAGGATACATATATGTATACGGATAGCCCGAATAAAACCATCAGATTCAGATGGACTTTCATGGATAGCATACATAGTTTTGTTTTTCCAATACAGCTACTCCGCTCTGCACCGATCGTGTGTGAGATGCAGGCACACGTAGGGCGTGTCCACGGAGGACTTTCTCGCATTCGGTATGAAGAATAAAGTCTGTTTGGTCCGTCGGGCCGTATACTTTTCTTTGGCACCGCGGAAAACTTAAAGCAGGCCAAAATTAGCCTACTGGAAATACGGAAATTGGCCCGTTTTCATGGAGCCAGGCTCCAGCGAGTGTCGCATTCCTGCCTGCTGCACTCGTTGGAAAGGGCGGGAGATGGGACGACTTATGTTTTCACTCCACTCCCTTCACCCCCTAGTTCGGCATTGTTCTCCATGGTTGGCGCACCTCCCCCGCTTCCTCCGCTCCGGCTCATCCACATCGGTGAAAAGACGACGCAAGAGCGGTGGGCCGCCACCCAACTGGAGAAGCTAGCCGCCGGCAGCGAGGCGGCTTTGGCGAGGGCGCTCAAGGCTCCCTCCCCAGTTTGTGGTATATGCCTCGTGCAACGCGGGCGAGAAAGGCTGCGGGGAAGGCGGCGCGAACTTTGGCCACGAAGAAGAGGGAAAACGGCGCCAACGGTGGAGGTATTGGCGGTGGAGACATGCCAGGATTCGAAAAACCTAGGCTTCTGATACCATGATATTTGAAGAGAATAATAACGTATTCATTTGACCAAGATTACAAAGTTTATATAGTATACATGGGCCAACCGATTTAAGGTTTAGGCAAACCTAGTTTAGGAGTCCGTAACCAACTCAAATACATATCTAATACTTTGCTATGCAATTGAAATATGTAATGACACTGGTGGAAAACAGGGCTGTAGTCCCGGACCGCAACGGACTCTAGTCCCGGTTTTGGGTCTGGGACTGCGAAAACGAGACTAGAGCCCCCCCCCCCCCTCTAGTCCCGGCTCGCTACGGCCCGCGACTGATAACATTCATGTGGCTGTTTCAGCACCGCGGGAGGCGAAAACCCTCTAGTCCCGGGTCGTGACACCACCCGGGACTATAAGGTTTTCTGTCGTGGCAGAGAATTGTGTGTTTCTCTGCCGCGGCATAGATTGTGTATTTACTTTTTTTTGCCATTTCGTTCCTTTTTCGTTTTGTGTTTCACTATTATTTCAAACATATATTTAAGTACACATATTATACGCTAGTACATACACAGTACACGTTGATGCATCTATATAATTAATCGATCCCTTGCAAGCATACATTGATGATATATATATCAAAAGGAAGAAATGTTTTGAAATTACATGGTCATTGATGAATATATATATCATATCAGCTACGTGGAGATCACTAAGGCAAATCGAGTTCCACGTAATCCGCATAATGCTCTCCATGTACATCAAGGACTTCCTTCATCATAAATCCCGCCAGCTCCTCTTGAGTTGCTCTTATGCGCTGGTCTGGCTCTAGTTTCTCCCGCAAATCATAAATATAATGTGAGTCAACTTTCCGCTCACTGGTCCACTCGCGGATGTACTCGTAGACGTAGTATCCACATAAATGAGTTCCCGATGGCTGCTGTAAACTCTTCACCATTTTATAATTTAGCTCCTCTTTGAATGGACCTAGTATTTTCTATCTGAACCGTGTCCAACACCTGCTCGGTAAATAAAATGAACAAAGGAGTTATTAGTTACTTGATATCAGGAAATGAATGAAAGAGACCGATATAATGCGATAATGATTGAAATTACTTATGGAGCATTGCTTTCATGTCGCTCCACTGTTCTTGGTCCTAACTTAATGAGTCATGGACTTCAACTAGGGAGTTGTCAACTTGAATGTTTAGCAAGATCCAGTGGAATCTGCGGACGTTTATATAAACATACATGCATAGCTAATCAAGAAAGCAAAAATAAAATGTGTACAAGATATAAACACTCACTTGAAGTTGTAAGGAAATAGTATTTCCTTAACAAAATTATTCTAGGTTAAGAACCTGCATAGGTCTTCCTCCACGTCTTTGAGGTGATTCTTTAACGTATATTCATTAACGATATATAGGTCAATGAACCCAACATCGTATCTTATAGCTCTTTTGCATTCAAGCATCTTCATTCTTCAGAATATAATATCATACAAAAGGATATATAGTTAGGATAATATATTAAATGCAATGAACGAGATGAGCTACACACTTAATTATAGAAATAAATCACTTACATAAAGTAGCAACCAATGATAGATTTGTCGAGGGCGCGCTGGTTGTATAACTGAAACAGTTTGGTCATTTGAACCTGTATCGAGTATGGTTTGAAGTGATGCTCCTTTCTAACGTCCACCGGAAACCAATCTTTCTGATGCTTTTTTCTGCTTGCGTCATGTACCATTCGTGCAGATTTCGCATATGTATTGATAGACGCGCGAGCTCCTCATTACTGACTAGAGGATCCCATTGGACATACTTCCGTACTATCTGACCCACTGGCGTATCTTCATAGCCTAAATATTGACCAAGAGACATTTTTGCTTCGGTAGCAAGTGCTTTGGCCTGCGATATAGTGATTCCCATTAGTGCAGCATTATTACGGGCTCTGGGGTCCATTATTTGCATGTCCATATTCATTTCAGCTCTGAAGGACTTGTCGAGGTCTGAAATGACTTTGAGTGGGGCGACCAATTGATTCTTCTGTGCTCCGAGCTGGGCAACTTGCTTCCCGCTTTTTGCACTTGTGATTATTTTTATTCTGTGCTTGCTTAATAATCTCCCGATCATAGTCTGATTCCAGATTCATCGATATCTGGGATGGTTGCTCAAGAAAGGACTTAGCCCACTTTTTGGTTTTTTCATCATATACCGGCTTTGGCTCGGGCTTTTTGGGTGCAAAATGCGCCTTAACTTGGGCAGCCACATCCGCGTTAGTTTCCTCATCGTTCTTGTCATAAGGACTCTTTGGAAGAGCCGGCGGGATGTCGACTATCTTCGGCGTTTGACCTTTCTTCGATGTGGGGCGCGGGGGAGCGTCGAACTTCCATTTCTTCGACGAGGTAGTAGTATTGCATGGAGGAGGAGGCAGAGATCGAGTTGATGTACTCCTACTGCGGCGATCGTCAGCGGGGCGGGGTGGACTTGGAGGTTGGCGATAATCGGGTTGGGGTGGACTTGGAGGTTGACGATATTCGATGCGGGGTGGACTTGGATTTCTCGGAGTCGGTGGCCTTGGCGCCGAGCCTGGAAACTTGATGTACTTCTTATTCCATAGAATGATGTTGCGCTTGACATCTCCTAGTTTCGTAAGGCCTTCAGGCGTAGCGATTTCAATCTCTAGGTCCGCAAAATCCTCCACTATGTCATCCACCGTGACACGAGCATAGCCTGGTGGAATCGGAAGTGAATGGTGGAGTGATCCAGGTAGACAAGGTAAAGCAATGCCGATCGCCACCTTGAAGGACAGGTTGTTCATTGGTTGATGTAGCTCACATTGTGCCATCTCTCTGACATCATCCACGGCTTAGTGAGGAGCCGGTGCATCATCCAACAGTGCTTGATCATCAGCCCGGACCTCCGTGGAAGCCACGTTGCTTCTCCGCTGGCTAAGATCCAATGCAGGATCATCAGCCTGCGGGTGAGTTGACGACGGCGGCCTTTGTCTAATTTCTTACATGAGTTTCTTCAGATCAGCTTGGTCATGCTCTACCCTGGAGATCCGGTCTCCCTCCCGATCCTTCTTTATCTGATGGCTTCTGTAATTGGCATCATACTGAGGAAACCCTTTCTTCCACGAGACACCGGCGCCTTTGCCTCGTGTTCGTCCTCCCTTTTCAGGATTCCCTAGGGCGTGTCACTGCCGTTCTCTCTCGGGACGGAACAATCCCAATTGAGCATCGTTCATTGCTTGAATAAGGTCTTGGGAGGGTTTTAGAATTTTTTCATGAAATAATGTCTTCCCTGTTTCTGGGTCCAACGATCCCATGTGCCCGTACCACCAGTTCTTTGACCTCTCAGGTCATCCATCTATACTAGGAGTGACGCCTCTAGCCCTTATTTTCTTCTTCATAGTTTCCCACTTAGGGACGGCACTCTTGTAGCCACCTGTCCCCGTTTTATGATGGTATTTCTTTTGGGCAGCATTTAACGCATTCTTTGCCGACTTTGCCTTTGCTTTATCAGATTGCGTGTACTGTAAAAAATCAGGCCACTGTTCTCTCAACTTCTCGTTTACTCCTTTGAAGTCTGGAGTTTTCTTTTTCGCGACATATTTCGCGTATAAACTTTTCTTGTGGTTTCGGTACAGTTCAACCATCTTGCTCAGAGCCCACTCCTTGACTTTCGCTCTATTTTCAAGCCCACCCGGCCTTGGGGAAATACCATCTACCTCAAATTCTTCATACTCTGGAGGTAGTATGAAATGCGCTATGAGCTTCTGCCAAAGGTCATCTTTGGCATCATCGGTGACATAGCTGTTGGATTCTTCACCGGGTTTCTTTGACTGCTGCATTCTTGGATGGTGATCGGCAGGTTTTCCCTAACAAGCACCCCGCATTGATTTATAAACATCCTCCGGTGCTTCTCTGGAGTAATCGGTTCACCATCATCATCTATTTTTTCGATGGTGAACCTCTGATTACCATCCAACTTTTTGTTCGGCCCTCGTTTCGTTCGAGTTGTCGATTGCTTCGATCCGCTGGGCTGAAAGAAGAAGAGAGAGTGATTAATATATATCTAGATCACTTAATGAATATAGGTAAGACGAGGCTTTATATATATATATATGTATGTACCTCCCCGGATCCTGTCGAGGGGCCATTATTATTATTGTTATTTGTTTGCCCTTCGTCCATCCGGTCTTCCCCTTGATACATTAGGTTTTCCTCTAGTCCATCACCGGATGGATTCAAATATGAGGATATCTCTTCCTCGAGAAAAATATCTTTGGCGGTAGTAATATTAAGAGGAATTTCACCTCTTATCATGCCTTGAAGAAAACCTTCACCGATGCGACCAGGATCTTCGGATGGATCCATGACTTAATTATGTATAACATAAAGAGAGTTAAACAGGTTTGAAAAAACAATAACCCTAATAACTAAAACAAACAAAAATAACCCTAATAACACAAATTAATAACCCTAATATTATTTGCGGTAAAACAATAATCCTAATAACTAACACACAAAAAAACCTAATTAATAACCCTAATATTATTTGTGATAAAACAATAATCTTAATAACTAAAACAAAAAAAATAACCCTAATATTCTTTTTGGTAAAAAAAATAATCCTAATAACTAAAACAAAAAAACAATAACCCTAATATTATTTGTGGTAAAACAAAAATCCTAATATTAAATATGGTAAAACAATATAATCCTAGCTAATAACTAAAACAAAAAATACCCCTAGCTAATTATAATTAAAACAATAATTAAAAAATAACCCTAGCTAATTATAATTAAAAATATAACCCTAGCTAACAATATAATCCTAATCCTAGCTAATTATAATTAAAACAATAATTAAAAAATAACCCTAGCTAATTTTAATTAAAATAACCCTAACTAACAATATAATCCTAATCCTAGTTAATTACAATTACAATAACTAATAATTAAAAAAAACACACACCCTGTTACTCCCTCGAGCTCTCACCGATCGAGGCATGGCAAGGCGACACGGCGGCGGCCGGCGGCGCCAGGCGGCGAGGCAATGCAAGGCACGAGACAAGCGGAGATCGAGCATGACGCCAGAGCGGCAAGCGGCAAGCACGGTAGCACGGCGAGCGGCGGAATCGGACATCGCCTCCCCGTCTTCGCTCGCTCTTGCGTCTTCGCCGAGAAATGCTAAGTGTTGGGGCAGCACCTCCCCTGGCGCTAGAATATAAAGGGACAGACCTTTATTCCTGGGCTAAGCCACCGCCCGCGACTAGAGGGTCTCTAGTCCCGGGCCGTGGCTTAACCCGCGACTAAAGACCCTCCCATCTAGTCGCGGGTTAAGCCACGGCCCGATACTAGTGTGTTTTTTCGGCCGCTTTGTTTTCGCGCGCACAGACACCCTCTAGTCCTGGGTCGAGCCACGAATATAAAACTTTGGAAAATCATATCTTTTATTGTAAAAATCCAAATAAAACAAATAATAGGTCTATTATTATCAGAAAAATATAAATAATCTTAATATAATATCCATATATCTGTTTGCATAATTTATAAATTATTTCATTTGTAAATTTTCTTTTTTTAATTCAAATCAAATATAAAACTTTGGAAAATCATATTTTATTGTAAAAATCCAAATAAAACAAATAATATGACTATTATTATCAGAAAAAATATAAAGAATCTTAATATAATATCCATATATCTGTTTGCATCATTTATAAAATATTTCATTTGTAAATTTTCTTTTTTTAAGTCAAATCAAATATAAAATTTTGGAAAATCATATCTTTTATTGTAAAAATCCAAATAAAACAAATAATATGTCTATTATTATCAAAGAAATATAAATAATCTTAATATAATATTCCCACCGCTTCCCGCCAAGTTTTCCCGCCCTTTCCTTTTTACGAGAGCTTTTAGTCCTGGTTGTAGTCACTAACCGGGACTAAAGATATTTCCCGTCATTTCCCAAAGCTTCCCGCCAAGTTTTACCGCCCTTTCCCTCTATATCTAGGGCGATCGCGTCATGGCTATCCACACATCCACACCTTCCTCTCTTAGATGTTGTATTTAGAGGAAAAGGCCTATAAATAGAGCAGCCTATAAATAGAGGAAAGGGCGGGCAGGCTAGATCGAGCAGCCTATAAATTGAGGGAAATGCCTATAAAGAGAGGGTTCATCTTTAGTCCCGGTTGGAAACCAACCATCAAGGATTGCGCATCGGGCGGCACTAATAATAGGGGTGAGTGTCGACATTATGTCATCCGGCTTGTACCTTGTCCCGGATGGTGTCACCAACCGGGACTAAATATGAACCTTTAGTCCCGGTTGGAGACACCAACCGGGACTAAACATGGTCAGCACTAATAATAGGGGTTGAGTGTCGACATTATGTCGTGAGTGTTGACATTATGTCGAGATGCTTGTACTATAAATAGGCATCCTTGTGAGTCCAGTCCTCTAGCCAGTTTGAGGCATCTCCAAGATGGTTTTCGAGAGCAGGGACACCATTACGGCCAGTTTCAGGGAGATGCCGCTGGAGCCTAGTCCTCCGGCATCTCCAAGAAACTGGTCATAGAGGCACTCCCTAATATGTGAAATTAGTTAGCTCCCAAGCGTATTGATCTAGTTAGAGAAGTTACAAGATGCAAGATGGTTTTGAGGCGAGGACACCACTGCGATTTCGAGGAGATGCACTGGAGCCTAGTCCTCCGGCATCTCCAAGAAACTGGTCATAGAGGCACTCCCTAATATGTGACCTCACGCGTTTGGAGGTCAGATCTTAATGGTAAGTATGAATTGAGACTAAAGGCCCCCTCTTTAGTCCCAGTCCAGCCACAAAACAGGACTAACACACTCAAGATTGTTTGCAGACAACACTATAAAAATGGACACATGGAGCATCTTCACTCATAAAATGTTACAATTATTACACATCATTTCTTCGCATGTGTTCCTTTCTGATCCCGCCATATCCATGGAGCATCTTTATTCATTAACATGATGCTTGGGTCATCCTTCATCGTGAAGGGCGGAATTTCATGAAACTTATCACAATCTTCTGACATGTTTGTCTTGTCCTCCACTCCCACGATGTTTCTTTTTCCTGAAAGAACTATGTGGCGCTTTGGCTCATCGTCTGATGTATTCTTTTTCTTATTTTTTCTTTTTCTAGGTTTGGTAGACATGTCCTTCACATAGAAAACCTGATCCACGTCATTGGCTAGGACAAATGGTTCGTCTAAGTACCCAAGATTGTTCAGATCCAACGATGTCATTCCATATTTCTTGTCTACCTCCTCCTGTCAGCTTGACCCATTTTCACCGAAACAAGGGGACCTTAAAAGTAGGTCCATAGTCAAGTTCCCATATCTCCTCTATGTAACCATAATATGTGGTATTTGACCCATTGTTGTATGTTGCATCAAAGCGGACACCACTGTTTTGGTTGGTGCTCTTTTTATCTTGGGCTATCGTGTAAAATGTATACCCATTTATCTCGTACCCTTGGAAAGTCGATATAGTCGAAGATGGTGACGTAGACAACAAGTATAGCTGATCTCCAAGAGTGTTGTTTTTTATGAGATAACCAACCGCCGAAACTCTTCATGTGTTCATCTCTAATCCAAGAGTCATGCTTTCCAGGGTTTTTGGAGCGTAATATTTTCTTGTGTTCCTCGATATATGGGGCTGCCAAGATAGAATTCTGTAGAACGGTGTAATGTGCTTCGGTGTAAGAATGCCCGTCCTTACATATTATTGATTTACTTCCTTGAGTACCCTTTCCACTCAGTCTCCCCTCATACCGCGATTAAGGAAGACCAATCGGCCTAAGGTCAGGAACGAAGTCAACACAAAATTCAATGACCTCCTCTGTTCCATAGCCCTTGGAGATGCTTCCTTCTGTCCTAGCACGGTTACGAACATATTTCTTTAAGATTCCCATGAACCTCTCAAAGGGAAACATATTGTGTAGAAATACAAGACCGAGAATGGAAATCTCTTCGACAAGGTGAACCAGCATGTGCATCATAATATTGAAGAAGGATGGTGGGAACACCAACTCAAAACTAACAAGAAATTGGACCACATCATTCTGTAACCGTGGTAGATCTTCAGGATTGATTATCTTCTGAGAGATTGCATTGAGAAATGCACATAGCTTCACAATGGGTAGTCGAACATTATCTGGTAAAAGCTCCCTCAATGCAATCGGAAGCATTTGCGTCATAATCACGTGGCAGTCATGAGACTTTAAGTTTTGGAACTTTTTTCTGCCATATTTGTTATTCCCTTTATATTCGACGAGAAGCCAGACGGGACCTTAATACTGCTTAGGCATTCAAAAAATATTTCCTTCTCTTGTTTGGTAAGAGTGTAGCTGGCATGACCTTGAAACCATTCTGGATGCAGGCCATCTGGGTCTTTCATATGTTGATGGTCCTTTCATGCTTTCGGTGTATATTTTGTCTTCCCATACACGCCCAAGAATCCTAACAGGTTCACGCAAAGACTCTTCGTCACATGCATCACATCGATTGCAGAGCGGACCTCTAAGAATTTCCAATATGGTAGCTCCTAAAATATAGATTTCTTCTTCCACAAGGGTGCGTGTCCTTTAACATCCTTCGGAACAGATTTTCCGCCAGGACCCTTTCCAAAGGTTACCATTTGATCCAAATCTTTGACCATATCAAATATATCAGCACTAATGTGACATGCCTTGAAATGCTTTGCTTTCTTTCTTAAGGGATGCTTGGCCAAAAGAAATCGACGATGCTCATTGTACACATTCTTCTTACAATGTTCCAAATATATACTTTCACTCATCTAAACAAGGTGTGCATGCATTGTATCCCTTGTTGTGGACTCATGAAAGGTTACTAAGAGCCCAATCATCATTGATTATTCTAAAAGCAATGCGGAGGTTAAATTCTTCTTCTTTGTTACGAAAAGAATGTCGTTCGTAAACTGTAAAAAGTTCTTCCACTAATGGCCTTAGGTACACATCAATGTCGTTGCCGGGTTGCTTCGGACCTTGGATCAACACTGGCATCATAATAAACTTCCGCTTCATGCACAACCAAGGAGGAAGGTTATAGATGCATAGAGTCATGCCATATGTACTTAGACCAAACCTTAAACTCCTTGCGTCATCTGCAAAGTCCGGGTACTTTCTATCGATTTTTCTCCATTGTGACCCATCAGCGGGGTGTCTCAACATCCCGTCTGACTTACGTTCCTCGTTATTCCATCATAACAACTTGGCGTGCTCTTTGTTTCTGAATAAGCGTTTCAACCATGGTATTATAGGAGCATACCATATCACCTTGGCAGGAACCCTCTTCCGGGGGGGCTCGCCCTCAACGTCACCAGGGTCATCTCGTCTAATCTTATACCGAAGTGAAGTGCATACCGGGCATGCATCCAAATTCTCGTACTCCTCACCGCGGTGGAGGATGCATTCATTAGGGCATGCATGTATCTTCTGAACCTCTAAACCTAGAGGGAAGACAACCTTCTTTGCTTCGTACGTACTGGCGGGCAATACATTATTGTCACATGCCAAAATTCTCCTAATTTTGGAATGTGAAACAAATAAATAAGATTGATTGATTGTTTGACTATGTTGAAAATTCTCAAAGAGAAGAAACTTTTTGAATAGAAAATCCTCTCAACCATGAATTCAAAATCTTATATTCTTTTGTTAAGACCTAAGTAGCCATATAGGCAAAAGGGCATGGATTGATTATGGATTGTAGAATTGGTGTGCAAGATTTCAAAATGAAAATCATGAAGCATTCATAAGCATTTCATCCATGCAAAGTTCTCACAAGCTAAATCCAAATCCTGGTATCTAAATCCTATAGTTGATTCGCCCAAATGTTCCTAAGGGGAAATTAAATTGACTTTATAAAACCCACTATTGCTAAGACAGCGATTATTGCTAAATCATAGTCTAAAGAGATCCAATTAATAATACAAAATTTTAGAAACAAAATTGAGCTCATTTGGAGCTAGTATGAAAAAGTTATGAAATAAATACAAACACATAAAGATATAAGTAAAATGAAATATGCAAGGATTTATAAATCCACTACTCCCAAACTAGTAAAAAGATTACAAATTTGATCCTATAATGATCTATTCGATTTTAGAAAAATTTAGAAACAAGAATCATGTCATTTGGAGTTCGTATGCAAAAGATATGAAACAAGTATATAAAAAGCAGGCCGCCATTCACCAGCCAGCGACCGGGAGCACCACGCGCGCACGTACAGGTCGGTTGCTCCAAAAAGCGTGCGAAAACTGATTTTCTATAACTATCTCTACTCAAACTCTTATAACTTTTTATCTACAACTCCGAATTGACTTCCGTTTGTTTCTACTTGTTCCTTACTTCAAGGCCTATCTCTAAACCATCCTAAATCTCCATATAAACTCGTGAAGCCATGGCTGTACGAGTTTCTATTCTCGAAATCCCGAATCTACCTATTCCCGAATCTTGTTTCGCTTTTTAACCCATCTAGACTTTGTCTTTTGCTTTCGGTTAAAAAACGAAAGTTGAAGATCGCGTCGAAATCTTTCAATCCCGACAAACCTCACCTCTTTTCATCCAACACAGCCGGAGAATTTCGTATCACAATATTTCAGATCTTACGGTGTAAATCCAAGATGTACTCGCGCTCGTTTCTTCAAATCCAAATTCCTTTGGTGAGAAGGTAGGAATAATGATTCCCCACAACTTTCATGTTCTGAGTTTTTCGATTTGACCAACGGATTTGTCTCTAACAGATCTATTTTTTGTCTATTCGGCCAAAATCGGGTCAATCTCTTCTTCAGCCACCGGATCCTATCCGCATTTTCGAGATCCAATCAAACCGACGTGCCATGTCGTCATCCCGGTCATCTTCCTCATCAACGCCACGTCAACGTAAGGTCAACATCTAGTCAGCATGCAAAGTCAACTGTTCAGTAGGAATATTCCCTGGAATATTCCGTTCGAATTTAAATTTGCATATTATAGATCTAACTTGTAAAATTTATTAGAAATTCATACCATGTCCAAAAATTACGTATAATATATCAAATTGAAGATAATTTTCCGTAGAATCATCTTATCAGAATAGATCTAACTTTTACTGTACGTAGTTACTGCAGTAATTTAATTAGTTTTAATGGTCTTTTAGGTTAATAAATTCATAAGATATTATCTGTAACTCCGAAAAATATGAATAATATATCAATTTGAAGCTACTGTAATGTACTTTAATAATATCTGGTTGGATATAGCCTTTGCAGATTATTTAACCCGTAGAAATTTAATTAGTTTTAATGCCTTTATAAATCATTAAATTCATAGTAAGTTAATTGCTTGTCACAAAAATACAAATGATATACCGATGGAAAGCTGGTTCGATGTAGATCATCAATCTGAAATTAGTTCAGCATTTTACCATAAGGTTTTGACGTGAAGATTTAAATAGTTTAATGGCTTATTTAGAGTAATAAATTCATAAGAAAATAAATACTATTCAGAAAATTACAAATAATATGTCCCTGAAATCACAATTCCGTGGAGATTACAGATATAAATTTTGTTTGATTTTTAGGAAACAGAAACTGTATGAATCATTTAAAACCCATTAAACACTATTTAAATCATATAAAAAGATCTATAACTCCGATTAGGTTGAATCCAACGCCCTCTTGGTTCATTAACGTCCTCTATCCAGTAAACCCAAGAAACAAATTTAATTCTACAGTTAGAACAGGTGTTACAACAGAACTATCAAAACCCTTATATTGGCAAGTAATTATTAATAACAAGTACCCTATTGCATTAAATGAACTCATACATGCAACATATGATATATTAATATTCGTAAAACTAATTATACCCATTGTGTAATGTTAAATCATCATGCATGTTTTTGATCATCCTTGTTGTGTTTGCTATGTTTGCAATTGTTTTGATTGGAACTACCTTGTCCTCGTATTAGATTGTTCGGAGAGTGCGATTGCTGCAGGGACACTACAAGAAATGTGTCATCTTGTGACGTTTTGGTAGTGACCATCTACAAAATCGTCTTAGATTTATGAAGATTCCGCTCAAGCTGCTTCGGAGGGTCAAAGCCTTAGTAAACTATGACGATTTTGCTCAACGTCAGAATTCCTTTAAATGAAATCGTCATAAAAGCTAGGAGATCTAAATATATAGGATAGCAACATGGACCGTTGGATCCAAACAAGATGGACGGACAGGATGCTGATATGCGGGAACTTTGACATGGATCGATGACATGGCACTACCCATCGCGCGCAGGAACCAAAACCACCACATCGCCAGCGTCTGAAACCCTAAACCACCACATCCCCACCCTGTGAAACTCCCCAACCCTAAAACATTCGCCGCCGCTCCAGCCGCGAGATCCGCGCCGCCGCTCCAGCCATGAGATCCGCGCCGCCGCTCCTCTCTCCCCGGCTTGAGCCCAGCTCCGCCCCCCGCTGACCATCTCCTCTCGATCTCGTGGAGCACCGCGCCCATCTCCTGTCGACAGCATCGCCCCTTCTCCTCCCAGCGGCGGCTGCGCATTTCCTTCCTCACGGGTGACGCTCTAACCCTCCATCGCACATCTTCCATCGGGTGACGCTCTAACCCTCCACTCCCTGAGCGTCGCTGCCATGTCCCTCCTCTCTTTTCCTTCCTCACGTCAGGTCCTTCCCATCTCTAGGGTTTCAGTGGCGATGTCAATGGGGCAGAGTTGTGGCATCGAGGACCCTAGACAGGTCGGCGACGACGAGCTTCATGTTGATCCTATGCGGTACATCTTGGTGACAAGGTGCTCGGTGATAGGGAGGAGGCCGCAAGAGCGTCTACACGAAGGTATACTCCCCCGCTTCCTTCAATCATGAGTCGTGCGACCCCTCCTCTCTCTTTCCATCCCATCCCTCTCTCTCTAGCGTTCTCTAACAATCCCCTTCTGCATCTGCTCTCTCTCTCTTGAGCTCCCTAGATGCGTAGTGATATTTGCAATCATCTAAGTTTTGTGATATTTGCTTCACAAAGAAACTACTTAAGATCCTTTGCAACAATGAACCTACACTTCATCTCAATCAGGTGAAAGGGAGGCACTACCCTCGTGATTAGTTGAAATTATTGTCACTCTTAATTTCCTATGCTATATGGTTTTACTACAAGTTGATGAACACTACAATGCAACTTTCTTATATATTCAATATAAACTGTTCTTAGTGGATTTGTAGATTTGGAGAAAAACTTTCGCATTGGCCAAGTAATGATTTGTGGTCTTTTTCTGGACATACGTGGCTTTAGTGCAACACTATATTTATTAAAACATTCTACCTAAGCAACAAAAGATTTTGTATTGTTTCCAATTATGCTTCAAACATTCACTCATTGAAGTGACCCAATAAAATCTTGTGCTACAAAACTAAATTGTTTACTATGACCCAGTTAAGCAAATCATGTTTTCCCCTCTTAAGTATTAATAGCTTCATGTCCGCATGTACCTTATGGGACACTTGTTTTGGTCAATTATCCCTAACATTTTAATGTGGTATAAGAACAGAAACCAATACACTCAGTCTTGCTTACTACAGGTCACTTATTTGACAATGCCTTTTCTTTGGTTCTAGATAAGTACAAGAGATGTAGATAATCATCCTATGTTGCAATATTTTCATACAGATCTGATATAGCTCTGCTAAATTTGGCAGGAGCTTGTTTTTACTAATGGGATACAATGTTTGCTCTATATACAGTGTGATGGACTAAATCAAGTATGCATGATCCTCCCTTTTATTTTGATCGAACCTATTTTGTTCCCAAGAGAAGTTATGCTAGATTGTTAGATAGGCTTTGCTAGACCTGTAGGAGTCCTAGGGTTCCTGTAGGGTCCTAGGGTTCTTGTAGGTTCACATTTTTTTATAGGAGTACCTACTGATTTGTACTCAATTTAATTCCCTATATGAGATGTGTGCCTCACATTAGGTGGTTGTCATAAAACTATGTATCATTGGGCATCTCTTCTATTTTCACATTATTAATATGCTTGAAAATATAATTGATGCTTGCAGATGCTTATTGAAAAATATATTTGACTAGTTCTGTTTTACTCCAAAGCTTGAAAAATATAGTACTGATAAGATCCATGTATCATCATGTTATGTGACATAGTTGCAAGGAACCTGATAAGATCCATGTAGCAGAGTGTTGTGTCTGAACTTTTTGCAGATGTATCTACATATTTTCATTTTTTACTTGCAAGCAACCTGCTAGATGGAGCTAAGGCCCTTCTTTGTTCTTGTTTGTTTGTTCCATCTGTTGATAAGAACTTACAATCTGTTGTTTGTTTGTTTGTTCCATCTGTTGCCCCAGTGGGTTATAATTTCACTAGCTACTCTGTATTAGTCCTCTATGTGATGGTAAACTAAATTCCCTGTGGGTTTTATAATTTCACTAGCTACTCTGTATTAGTCCTCTATGTGATGGTAAACTAAATTACCTGTGGGTTTTATAATTTCACTAGCTACTATGTATTAGTCCTCTATGTATTAGTTTTCTAAAAGAGCTACTCCCACTGATATTTCATTTGTCGGTGAGCAAGCAATTTAATTTGCCATACAAACTATGGAGTGGTTGACATCTTGGTGGACTGTCAGTAGTAGTAATAGTATGTGTCTCCTGAATCACATAGTTCGTATCTCAATCACATTGTGGACGTCAGGCCAAATATCCGAGGAGAACATTGTATCTTTTAGTTCTTCTTGGGAGCTCAACTTCCATGCCTAGAAACTGTTGCTCTTGCAGCACCAGCCAAAAAACTAGGGTAATATTTCAGTAATGACCATGCCTCTTTTTTCTTAATGTAATGACCTGCTAATGTGATGTGATCATGTGACAACTATTGCCTCAAATGCGCTTATAATCCATTTTAGATTAGTTTGACACTCTGACGTAATCCTAATATATATTTGACGTAATCCTTCAAGTTAGTTCCATTTTTCTTGATTTACTCCTTTGAAACAACAAGTGTTCCTGCAAATATGTTGCTCACATATTTTTTTCCCTGGTAATGCATGTGACCTGAAACATGGTGCTTCCTGTCAACATAACAATCTAATGCCTAATAAGGATCCGATGCTAGTGCTACTTTGCTGAATCGTGCCGAAACTTCTCTACTACTACATTATTACTTTACATGACTATGTATTGCTGAAACGCCACATCAGCACGATCCTAACCAGCTTCAGGTAATCCATCTACCCACCTACTACTGGATTTTTTACTTGAATAATCTGCTATTTCAGTGACATGTTACATGCATTTTTTACTTGAATCTGCTATTCTTGTAGAGTCTACCTGCACTACTTTGAACATCTACTTCCTGTACTTCTATACTTGCACTACTTTGAACATTTTACTTGGAATACTTGGAGTATTTCAGTTGTTAGCTTGTGTTAAAGAGAATTTGCAGATTTGGAGTACTCAATGAAACTTGAGTTGTTAGGCTGTGAATTATTTTAGTTAGTGACTGCCCATAATACAGCCCTTGTTTATCATGAGCACTCCCACAGTAGTACATCTGTAGAAACATACACATGTTTTGGTTCTTTCCAACATACACATTTTTTTTAGAGAACATACACATATTTTGGATAAACACAATATACATAGCAATTCTTTTTTTAGAGAAAATTTTCTCAGCTTATCATCCATAAATGTACAATTAAGGTTTTCAAAGACTTTGTCATTCGTACTTCTGATGAAATGTTGAAATCCAACAACATAGAGAGCTACATCTTCCCTCTATATTACTATGTGGTGCTGAATGTCGCTCCGGGTTATTATTTCCGTGAAATAGTACTGTAAAATGATTCTTGCACTTGATTTTGATTTGAATGGAAACTTTGGACACAAGTTTGTAGCAAATCTATGTCTCTTTATATA
This sequence comes from Avena longiglumis, assembly GCA_030063025.1. Taxonomy (NCBI): domain Eukaryota; kingdom Viridiplantae; phylum Streptophyta; class Magnoliopsida; order Poales; family Poaceae; genus Avena; species Avena longiglumis. The sequence goes on from CP125976.1 coordinate 97,182,328, forward strand.
ATTTACATTCTAACGATTCTTGCACTTGATGACCTCCTTTTCTCATCCTAGGCTGGCAACATTTGAATGGGCGTCTCCCTTTTGATACATGTATCAAGAGCTTCAGTATGAAGATCTCAGAAAACCGTTGTAGCATGCTCCAACAAAGTTTTGTAGCTCGTTGAGTGGTTATTCGATTTTGTTCTATGTGGTAGCCAAATACCGATTTGTCTTGTACATGATTGTAATGTATCTTAGAAAATATTGCTTTCCAACTGACAGACATGATTGTAATGTATTCCTAGGTTATGTCTCATTGTAATATACTGTATGTGATTTTGGCTGTGCGTACTGAAATATTGATTATTTAATGTCAGTACTTTGTAAATGAACCAAATGTTAGTTGGGCTCTAAAAAGGCCATGGCCCAAAACATATTGGACCGGAGCAGTGAACAATCTTTCACAAATATTGTTGAAATAAGAAAGAATAGGGAACTAAAAAGGGCTTTGCCCATGAAAATAAAAAAGGCCAAAATATTGGGCTTGACCCAAGCAACAAAGAATAAATTAATGGACTGAATTTTGGGCTTGGCCCATGTAAACAATTGAATGGACCAGGCTGATTGTGTGCCACGTAGGCTTAGCCACGTAGGATCTGACTTGGCGAGGACAGTTTGCCCATGACGATATCAGATCGTCATAATGGTTATGACGATCCAATATCGTCATAGACGGTTATGACGATTTTGCTGAAATCGTCGTTATAGTTCATTTGCGACGCCCAGCTTTCGACGATCTCAAAATCGTCATAGAATCGTCATAAACGGACTATTGTGACGATTTTGTGACGAAAATAGAGGGTCATATATAGCCATATTCCTTGTAGTGGGAAATATAATCAACACCCATATTATCAACATAAGGCAAGTTACACCACATGTTCATAATTTTGTCCCAGTTTTGATTCTATGCATGTGATCTTCAAAATTCCGTAGTATGCATGTGTAGGATGATCTAGTAGAATTTTTCCTTAGTATTATTTTGCAAGTGCGATGATTTTGTAGTATGCCATGAGTAGCTCTATACTTAGGATTTCCATCCTAATAGGTTACCCCTGTTTTTACTAAGTATTGCTTGCTATGCTATATATACAAAGTACCGTTGGGGGGTTCGAAAGACAAAGAATTTTTCTAAGTATAAAGGCTCTCTAGAGCAAACTTTCTTCTCAAATCCACTTCAAAATAAAACTAAGTTTTCTTGGGTGGAGCAGTTGTCGGGTCAACGAGTGAGATTTTGGTGGAGGGCCTACCAGAATCAAAGAAGTCTGCCATGTTTGAGAATTAAGCTTCCAAGGTCAACCACAATACATTATGGGCTCTGTCTTGGCCTAGTACTTAGTGGGAAACCTCACGGTACCAACATTTGGAGGATTCTTGGCACGGTTGGATCCGAAAGGTAGAGGGCTACTAAGGAAAGCCTCGCCATGGTCTTGTCTGTAAAGGACTTGATCGTGGATTGTGGGTAAAGTGCACAAACTCTCGGGAGTATTGCAATCGATCGATCACCGTGTTCACGATGTGAGACAACAATGAGCCTCTGAAGGATGGAGCCTCTGAAGGATCTTCCTCTCTCTTTTCTAAAAACAAAGTTTTGAAAACCCCATGGCGTGCATAATATCGCTAATGGGTGGGATTTTGGGGAACTTGGTGTATAATATCCAAGTGTCACTTGGTGCGTAATATCCAAGTTATTGGTTGTTTGGACACTTGGTGCATAATATCCTCGTGTGCCACTCGACCTTATTTTATCTAAGCAAATGTTTACAAAGTAGGGTAAAACTCGCTCTCTTTTCTCCATACTTAGAGAAAATTAGCTTTATGCAAATGAACTCCAAAGCCGAAACTAGCCTTGCATGTAGAGTTAGTCTTTCCTTCCTTGGTGTAATTTGCCAATACATTCAAAGTATTGACCCAACTTGTTGGTACGTTTCATGTGCGAATTTCGGAGATCTTTGAAAGGTGCGCTAGGATCGCGGGTCTTCACTCAACCTGCCTGTGGCATTGATGGGACTCCAAGTTGTATTTATATCGCTTATGTTGTAATAATGTAAACTCTGGATTATTCGATTCATGTAACAAAGACTTGTGTTTTACATGATATTTCATCGACTGTGAGTGCTAGCTATTGATCCAGGGACTAGCATGTTATTCACAGGGACTTAGGATCTTACTTGATCCGAGGTCACTCTGAGATGGTATCGAGCATAAGTTGTAGATCGTGACCCTAGACATGGAAAAACCTTAGGACAAATATTTTCTAAGTTATTTGAAAACTCTCATACTTCTCATCATCTACCTTTGGGGTTTTAAAATTTAAGTCTCTTCTTTTCAACATTAGAAAATGACCACTACACACTTCAAGAAGAAACTTTTCTCAAGATTACCTTTTCAAAGAAGATCATCTCAATGTTTCTATTAAGTTGGTACTTGAAGATCTCTATGATAGATGTTCCAAGACTGAAGCTACGAGATTAAAGACTTCAAAGGCCTTAAATCAATGTTATTAACTGAAGAACTCGAAAGATTGAAGATTATGAAGAACATGAAGACTATCAAGAGCACGAATACTTTTGGAGACTCGAAGCCTCGAAGATTCCAAGTGACCTATTAGGAACCAAACCCGAATAAGATTTCGCTAAATATGGATGCGACAAATTGTTTGCTATCTTGTATGGTTTATTACCTTAGCTAATGAAAACCTGTTTTCTAAACAAGATTTCTTGTATGGGTTATTCTTCTTCTTCCATACTCCATTCGTTCCTACTCTAAACCTTGGTCAACTCGACGGATGGACCATATCAATAAGGAGGACAAGGAACTCAACTCCACCAAGCGTAAGAGCCATGCCGATGCAAAGAAGTGTATGCTCCAGGTTGAAGAAAGAATGAAGGACGCCAACATTGAAGTCAACAAAATGCTTCATTATGCCACCCAATTCCTAAAGGACGACGGTCCAACCTGGTGGGTAATGCAACACACCATTGATGATCATCAAGGGGTGATATCTTAGGAAGAATTTAAAGAGGTTCTACTTCAATCTCGTCTCGTATACCAAAAATCCAAGAAGTTGAAGTCCCGAAACTTTTAGCTTGCACGATCTGTGGAGAAATAGGGCATATCACCAAGGAGCATCATGATCAGCGCCCCTACTTTGAAGGAAGGCACCCATCAGAAGAATGTCCCACCTCTCAAGTTACATTCTTCCTATGCGAAGGGACCAATCACAACCCCGCTCAATGCACCTCTACCCGGTGGTACATCAACTGAATCAACAATTCAGAGACGGAATGCGCCAAGATCTCATGAAGCTCCGCGAGGACAAGACAAATACAAGGAATGGATTCAAGACTCTGGACACCGCACCCAAAGTCATCACTTCGCAATACTCGACATATGAAAGGAATTCCCATTTTCCCCAAACTGGCCCAAGGAAACGATCAAGGCTTCCAAATGTTGAGGTAGAGCATGAAGAACCACAAGACAGGATGTCCTTGCCAAAAAGGAGGAAGGATCTAAGCAAAAGTCCTATGCTTCCAGTGTCACAATCCTGGGCATTATGCTGATAATTGTCCAAAACATGTGAATGTAGCTGGAAAGGATAAAAACGACGATGGTAATAGCAATAGAAGACCTCTATTAGGAGAACTATCATATTTTATACTTATTAGATGTTCTTATATTTCTTGTCTATCTTTTCTATAACCTCTTCTTGTTCAAATTGTAGTTGTCCATTCTTATGATACCTATATGAGAGTTATCTAAGTAAAAGAACAAATAGTATGACATAAATAAACATCTCATCAAGTTTGGTTAGGTCTGACCACCATATTTTATCTCTTTAGGAGATCATCGCTATCGTGTTAGCATATTGTTTTACCAACTTATGTGGTATGACAATATAGGTTGCTTCTGGTTTGTCTTGAATCATATCGTGTGATGCCTTATTTAGGATCTGTTGTTTTGAAACTCTAAAGTTGCTGGAACTTTCGTGTGTTTTAAAATTAGTTTAATGGTGTGAATTGATTGAAATTGTGATTTTCTTCTTGCAGTTTTCTGCACGACTATTGTCTGTACTGCGATTTTTCATATTTTATTGGTAACTCAGAAAAATCTAAAAACAATAGGGTCTGGAGTATAATTACCTGTAGTACATGAACAAAAATTGGCTAGAATTCCTGACGAGTTTAGGTCGGTTAGAAAAAAATTCGTGAAGTCTGCTGTACCGTTTTGACAGATTTTGTTTATCGCTTATATGTTGCTCTATTTTACTCTAGTATTGTTCCCAATGCTTTCAAACTATTTTGTGGTTATATACTACTAAGTTTATACACCTGTAATGTTATTATACAAGTGTTTGATTGAGTGTTGATCGCCTATGATTGCTTCCTTGTTTGTAACATTGATTGCTTCATATAGTTATGGGTAGGATTATTTTCTTAGTCGTTTCTCTCCTATAGAATCTATTCTTTCCTATCTTGAACCCTTGGAGATATAATGATGTGTTAAGTGGAAGGTTTAACAACACAATGCATTTAGGAAAGAAAATGCTTCACCTAATGGAAAAAGGATGTGGAAGTATGAAGTGTTACACATGATGTTATGTAGTAGATTACCCAACCTGAAAGTTAAAGTATCGATAGATTAGTTTTAGTAGTAGATTTTTTGATTGAATACATGGGAGTATACATAGAGCATTAGTTCGTGCCCATGGAAACATTCTTCAAGGCAAGTAAGAATGCCCGAGTGATAGAAAAACGTGATTCGCCTATCCTCATACATGGTAATTATTTGGGTGCAGGATGGATTGATCACCATTCCTACTACTCTTATTATTCGCTCTTGTATTGTTGGCTTTGCAAATCTTGAGTGCCTTTTTCAACCTTAGCAGAGAGTCGACGTTGAGCCTAAAACCTAGAATGGTATATTGTTACACCCTTCTAAAAGCATCCATTGCTAAGAATAGGATGTACGGTAAGGATGAATTCCAACCGTGAGTTATGGGCACCGTGAAGTAAACATTCCCTATTTGCCCACCATGAGAGTTTTGCTAGTTTAAGAAGTGCTTTCTCGGAATCTATCAATCATGATGTTTAGACTGTGCTAGAGACATTGTGCCAATAAAAATTTAAAGGAGAACCAATCTGAGCTAAGTGAATCCTCGAGAAGTGACCTTGTCAATTTTCTTTTAAGGGTGGTAGCATCCTAAAGGATCCCGAACCTTACTTTCTTTCTAGCCTTCCCAAATCTCGGGACGATTTCTTTTAAGGTGGTCTGTCACATCCCAAAATTCTCCTAATTTTAGAATGTGAAACAAATAAATAAGATTGATTGATTGTTTGACTATGTTGAAAATTCTCAAAGAGAAGAAACTTTTTGAATAGAAAATCCTCTCAACCATGAATTCAAAATCTTATATTCTTTTGTTAACACCTAAGTAGCCATATAGGCAAAAGGGCATGGATTGATTATGGATTGTAGAATTGGTGTGCAAGATTTCAAAATGAAAATCATGAAGCATTCATAAGCATTTCATCCATGCAAAGTTCTCACAAGCTAAATCCAAATCCTGGTATCTAAATCCTATAGTTGATTCGCCCAAATGTTCCTAAGGGGAAATTAAATTGACTTTATAAAACCCACTATTGCTAAGACAGCGATTATTGCTAAATCATAGTCTAAAGAGATCCAATTAATACTACAAAATTTTAGAAACAAAATTGAGCTCATTTGAAGCTAGTATGAAAAAGTTATGAAATAAATACAAACACATAAAGATATAAGTAAAATGAAATATGCAAAGATTTATAAATCCACTACTCCCAAACTAGTAAAAAGATTACAAATTAGATCCTATAATGATCTATTCGATTTTAGAAAAATTTAGAAACAAGAATCATGTCATTTGGAGTTCGTATGCAAAAGATATGAGGAAAACAAATATAAAAAAAAAACGGGCGGGCCGCCGGCCCACCAGACCAGCCAGCGACCGGAGCACCACGCGCGCACGTACAGGTCGGTTGCTCCAAAAAGCGTGCGAAAACTGATTTTCTATAACTATCTCTACTCAAACTCTTATAACTTTTTATCTACAACTCCGAATTGACTTCCGTTTGTTTCTACGTGTTCCTTACTCCAAGGCCTATCTCTAAACCATCATAAATCTCCATATAAACTCGTGGAGCCACGGCTGTACGAGTTTCTATTCTCGAAATCCCGAATCTACCTATTCCCGAATCTTGTTTCGCTTTTTAACCCATCTAGACTTCGTCTTTTGCTTTAGGTTAAAAAACGAAAGTTGAAGATCGCGTTGAAATCTTTCAATCCCGACAAACCTCACCTCTTTTCATCCAACACAGCCGGAGAATTCCGTATCGCAATATTTCAGATCTTACGGTGTAAATCCAAGATGTACTCGCGCTCGTTTCTTCAAATCCAAATTCCTTTGGTGAGAAGGTAGGAATAATGATTCCCCACAACTTTCATGTTCTGAGTTTTTCGGTTTGACCTACGGATTTGTCTCTCTAACACAGATCTATTTTTTGTCTATTCTGAGCCAAAATCGGGTCAATCTCTTCTAGCCACCGGATCCTATCCGAGGCCGAGATCCAATCAAACCGCGTGCCATGTCGTCATCCCGGTCATCTTCCTCATCAACGCCACGTCAACGTAAAGGTCAACATCTAGTCCAGTCGGCAAAGTCAACGCAATGTCGGTGAATATTCTCTGGAATATTCCGTTCAATTTAATTGCATATTATAGATCTAACTTGTAAAATTTATTAGAAATTCATACCATGTCCAAAAATTACGTATAATATATCAAATTGAAGATAATTTTACGTAGAATCATCTTATCAGAATAGATCTAACTTTTACTGTACGTAGTTACTGCAGTAATTTAATTAGTTTTAATGGTCTTTTAGGTTAATAAATTCATAAGATATTATCTGTAACTCCAAAAAATATGAATAATATATCAATTTGAAGCTACTGTAATGTACTTTAATAATATCTGGTTGGATCTAGCCTTTGCAGATTATTTAACCCGTAGAAATTTAATTAGTTTTAATGCCTTTATAAATCATTAAATTCATAGTAAGTTAATTGCTTGTCACAAAAATACAAATGATATATCGATGGAAAGCTGGTTCGATGTAGATCATCAATCTGCAATTAGTTCAGCATTTTACTGTAAGGTTTTGACGTGAAGATTTAAATAGTTTAATGGCTTATTTAGAGTAATAAATTCATAAGAAAATAAATACTATTCAGAAAATTACAAATAATATGTCCCTGAAATCACAATTCCGTGGAGATTACAGATATAAATTTTGTTTGATTTTTAGGAAACAGAAACTGTATGAATCATTTAAAACCCATTAAACACTATTTAAATCATATAAAAAGATCTATAACTCCGATTAGGTTGAATCCAACGCCTACTGGTTCGTATTAACGTCCTCTATCCAGTAAACCCAAGAAACAAATTTAATTCTACAGTTAGAACAGGCGTTACAACAGAACTATCAAAACTCTTATATTGGCAAGTAATTATTAATAACAAGTACCCTATTGCATTAAATGAACTCATACATGCAGCATATGATATATTAATATTCGTAAAACTAATTATACCCATTGTGTAATGTTAAATCATCATGCATGTTTTCGATCATCCTTGTTGTGTTTGCTATGTTTGCAATTGTTTTGATTGGAACTACCTTGTCCTCGTATTAGATTGTTCGGAGAGTGCGATTGCTGCAGGGAAATATAATCAACACCCATATTATCAACATAAGGCAAGTTACACCACTTGTTCATAATTTTGTCCCAGTTTTGATTCTATGCATGTGATCTTCAAAATTCCGTAGTATGCATGTGTAGGATGATCTAGTAGAATTTTTCCTTAGTATTATTTTGCAAGTGCGATGATTTTGTAGTATGCCATGAGTAGCTCTATACTTAGGATTTCCATCCTAATAGGTTACCCCTGTTTTTACTAAGTATTGCTTGCTATGCTATATATACAAAGTACCGTTGGGGGTTCAAAAGACAAAGAATTTTTCTAAGTATAAAGGCTCTCTAGAGCAAACTTTCTTCTCAAATCCACTTCAAAATAAAACTAAGTTCTCTTCTGGGCGGAATGGTTGTCGGGTCAACGAGTGAGATTTTGGTGGAGGACGGCCGCCAGAATCAAAGAAGTCTGCCATGTTTGAATTGAAGCTTCCAAGGTCAACCACAATACATTATGGGCTCTGTCTTGGCCTAGTACTTAGTGGGAAACCTCACCTGGGTACCAACATTTGGAGGATTCTTGGCACGGTTGGATCCGGAAGGTAGAGGGGCTACTAAGGGAAAGCCTCGCCATGGTCTTGTTTGTAAAAGGACTTGATCGTGGATTGTGGGTAAAGTGCACAAAATCTCGGGAGTATTGCAATCTGATCGATCAGCCGTGTTCACGGTAACAGAACAACAATGAGCCTCTGAAGGATGGAGCCTCTGAAGGATCTTCCTCTCTCTTTTCTAAAAACAAAGTTTATAAACCCCATGGCATGCGTAATATCGCTAATGGGTGGGATTTTGGGGAACTTGGTGTATAATATCCAAGTGTCACTTGGTGCGTAATATCCAAGTTATTGGTTGTTTGGACACTTGGTGCGTAATATCCTCGTGTGCCACTCGACCTTATTTTATCTAAGCAAATGTTTACAAAGTAGGGTAAAACTCGCTCTCTTTTCTCCATACTTAGAGAAAATTAGCTTTATGCAAATGAACTCCAAAGCCGAAACTAGCCTTGCATGTAGAGTTAGTCTTTCCTTCCTTGGTGTAATTTGCCAATACATTCAAAGTATTGACCCAACTTGTTGGCTGCACGTTTCATGTGCAGAATTTCGGAGATCTTTGAAAGGTGCGCTAGGATCGCGGGTCTTCACTCAACCTGCCTGTGGCATTGATGGGACTCCAAGTTGTATTTATATCGCTTCTGTTGTAATAATGTAAACTCTGGATTATTCGATTCATGTAATAAAGGCTTATGTTTTACATGATATTTCATCGACTATGAGTGCTAGCTATTGATCCAGGGACTAGCATGTTATTCACAGGGACTTAGGATCTTACTTGATCCGAGGTCACTACAATTATCTTTTGGAAGCATATTCTTCATCATTTTTAGCAACTTTTCAAATGAGGAGTCAGGTATAGCACACTCAGCCTTTCATCGCAGCAATTTCGATTGTCGCTTGACTTTTCGCACCATTTTCAATTTGGGTACAATAACTTTTGTGATCCTCTAACATGTGATTGAACTTCTCCTATCCTTTTCAGTTTCACAATCTTTTCGCATCGGCAATGGTCCCACCAAGATCATCGGGGTTCATCATGTGTCTTCTTCATCCTCCCTTCAAAGATCCCCCATGGAAGTATCTCCGCTCAGGAAAACCATGATAGTTGTCATCCTCCTCCTCTTCTTCATTGTCTTCCATTATAACCCCTCTCTCCGTGCTTGGTCCAACAATTATAACTAGGCATGAAGCGGACTTCACAGTGGTCGTGAAGGGTTTTGAGTCGAGTAATCCTTGATTCCTACATCCACTACATGGACAGTAATACAAAACCATTGCGCTTGTTTGCATCAGAACATGGATGAATTCATGCATGCCATTAATGAACTCGCCAGAAGGCGTCAAGATCGTACATCCATTCCGGACCATCTGCATTATAGTAAAAGTATATCAAAACCATTACACAACATGATAAAATTATTACAAGTTATATTGAGAGCTTCTAGAGCATTAATTTTGAATTTTGAAAAATTTACATGCACCAATTTGTGAATTGAAGAAAACAATCAACATGATAAATGTGGAGTTTTTTATTATTGTTCTATCAGTGAAAACCTCATTCCATTCTAAGCTCTGAAACTCTAAAATTACACATTTCAATTTTCGGTAACTATATGCCTAATCAAAATTTGTTACACATATATATCAAAATCCTTCTACTTCTAGAGCATGCATGCATTGATCCATATCTCTATACTTCTAGAGCATTATAGAGATAAAGTAGCAATAAGAGATGAAAGAATGAAGTTCTAACCTTTTAAATCTTTGGATTTAGGGGTTGCAAACTAAATCTTGAGAAAAAAATGGCATAAACTCTCTTGCTTCTTTGAGAAAAATGGCCACCGTATGCTTTAGGACAGCAAGACTGGAAGCAGAATATATAGTGGTGGACAACTAGTCCCGAGCCGTGATACGACCCGGGACTAATAGTCCACGAAAAGACCAGCTGACCTGCTCCAGGTCATTACTCTCGGTCCATAATACGGACCGGGACTAAAGATCTGGTCCGGTCCGGGACTAGTGACTACGGCCGTTTCTAGCCGTTAGAGGCCTTATGGCCCGGGACTAGTGCTCCCACTAGTCGTGGGCTGTGATAGGCCGGGACTGCTGGCGTTGTTCACGTCGAACCGAAGAGGGTTTTTCCAGTAGTGTGGTCTTGAGGTCCTTTCTAAAGTCCACTCCCTAGCAAGTTGTAAGACCCCTCTTCTTTCAGCCGAATCTAGAAGAAAATGACATAATTGATATCCTGCATGGTGGAGCTTAAATTAGAAATGCTAATTGTTCGAGTATTTCAAGGATTTCCTCAAGATCGTCAGTTTGGCATTTATCCTTTGTTAGTGCCACCATAATGAAGACTGAATCCAAACCGTCTCCACTAGAGGCAACAAACATCTTCATGCTCCATCCAACAATTTTCAAGTAGAAAAGGTTTGGATATCTCATGTGATTGATTCGAACAAAGCATACCGTATGCAAACTATGCATGCATTTCTTTCTGTCGGTTCTTTGCGGGCAATTATTGGCCTATTGGGCACGACCTGGTCCAGAGTGATGATTGTGAATTATACTCCATTTGGTGAAAAAGCTCAAGCACGTTCCGGTTTAGTAAAAGATAAACTTGACTCGAGGCAACTTGACAGTCTTATACAATCAACAATTAGGGCATCCATGCATGTTCTAGATGTCAAGATCTTTAGGGTTTATCACAACTTACAGTTATGCAGGTTAAATGAAATTAAAGAACACGCTGATGCATTCGTAATTCCGTTGGCATCAGATGCCTCCACATCCAGATGCATGTATGTAGACTGCTCGCCAAACTTGGACCAGGGTCTTAACTAATTTGCAATGACAGGAGTTCGACGCGCCTTCTGTAAGACCTATACATACACCTGCGCGCCATGGCCGCCTTAAGCCCGTCAGTCAAGCACGCAGCCAGAGAGCCAGCCACTTAGCTTTCCTCCGATCGCCTGGGCAGTTAATCAGCAATGGCGCACAGGGTAATGGCGCTATCGCTCGTGTCGGGTCACAACCTGAAGGATGTGAACGTGTTCAGCCGCATGGAGGTGTACGCCCTCGGGTCCGTCTGCGGCGACCCTCGCACGCTCCAGAAGACCAAGACCGACCGCGACGGCGCCAGGCATCCGACGTGGGGCTCGGACGACACCATCTGGTTCCCCGTCCCGCCCACGGCCGACGTGGCCTACGGGTCCGGCGCCTGCCTCCACGTGCTCCTCCGCACCGAGCGCCTCTTCATCTTCGGCGACCGCGACGTCGGCGAGGTGTACATCCCTCTCGCCGAGCTGCTCGCCGGCGCCGCCACGGAGTGGCAGCGCGCGTCGTACCAGGTCCGAAAGGTGCAATGCGCCGGGGCCGGGCACCGCGGCACGCTCAAGGTGGCATACCGTTTCGGCCCCGTCATGGCGCCGCTCATCCCTGCCAACGCGTACCAGCCGCCGCCATGGCAGTGCTACCCTCCGCCGCATGCTTACCCGACGAGGTACCAGGCGGGGACGAAGTATATTCGGAAGAACAGCAGCTTCGCCCAGGGGCTCGGAGCCGGGCTGCTCGGTGGAGGCTTCGGGGCTTTGCGGTTCGCAACATGCCGTTGTCGGACAAATCGTCTTACGAGGATGCCGGACACGGAACCGCGCCAGCCATCGCCGGAGGCATTGCCGTCTAGAAGAATACTAGGGAACTTTGGCGCGGCAACATGCCACGTCCGTGATGTTACCTCTTTTGTATGAGTGCTAGTTTTACTTGCCCTTAACGGTTAAGAGGTGGGGGTGTTGGAAAGGCGACACTTTATCTGATTATGTAGATAAGGTTGGCTACGTATGGAGTGAATCATTTTTGGCTTTTTTTTCGTGGTGGACTGAATCAAGTAATTATTCATGCATTGGGTGAAGGTAATATAATCTTGATAATACAATTAGTAATGCTGATAAAGCTGCTCGGTATTTAGAGTGTATGTTAGTCGGCAGTTTGTTAGGTTATATTGCATTGCCACTGACATACATAGTTAGTAGTGGCTGGTGTCGCCAATGTATAATTCTACGGTATTACATGGTGGATGAATCTTCACCATAGAGGTAATAAGCTGGCCGGTAGTACTAAGCTACACTACTCACATACGCTACTATATTAACATAGATATCTGCATTATGGTGAAACAGCTGTTGTGGTATGTTTCTTCCTCATGGCCTGTAAGTGGTTTGTATCACTTATAAAGTTTTGGAGATAAGATGATTTCACAGCATCTGGTTAACACTAATGGCAAATATGCGTCCCATCGTTGGCTTTTCATGTCGAAACAGCATAACCACATCTACAAATAATAGAAATGCATTAGCGATCATATATGCCTTTTCATGAGCAAATGCCGAATTAGTTGATTCAAACACTGGAGAGAAAGAATTTGAGCTATCAAAGGAATTAACATAGACAACAAATCTAGAAACTAAGATTGGGAACGCAGCAATGCTTTGCACTCTCGAGCAGACTGGGGTGCATTCTAGTACTATCGCAATGCAAGCAAAGCATAACACTGCGACGTTGATGTAACCATGTCGCTCGCAAGCTTCCCATGTCGCATTCTTTCCATTTCTTCTAGGCCCCATAAGTCCGCCTCTTCCAAACCGCCTGCGTCAAACCCGCAGGCCAACTCGGCCAGGCTGTTGCACCTGATGAGCGCGAGGAAGATGTGAGGGAGAGGAAGGAGGTAGCAGAGGTACATCTATCAGTTCAATTTCCATTAAAGAGCTAAGAAAAGGATATTGATAAACATGGTACTACACGTAACAGAATGCATAGATGTATGTAAGTGCGTTAGTCTTTTTGGAAACACTGTGAGTCTGCAGTGACAAAGCAAAGCAAAATAATTTGAGGCCCAACCACAAAGAGTACCTAACACTGAAGTGAAGCTTTGTTGTTCTCAAAAAAGAAAGTGAAGCTTTGTCCGAGGAGCTAGGCTCATCAGCACAACCCTTTTAAATTTCCTGAAATCGCTACCTCTAGTCCCAACACTTTCTCGGTGGCTAAAACCGGACATACAAATATGTGAAGAGAAAAACAGAATGATTAGTTGGATAAATTGATGAAGGAAGTACTGGTCCAATTAGGAAGAAACACACCTAAGAAAGAGAGTATGGAATTCCCTCACCTCCGGCCCAGCCAACAGTCCTCATCACAACAGGCAGCGGCACAATTCATATTTTACTGCAGAACCAAATCAGTGAGAATAGGAAGAAGATGCATAGGTGCATATACACACGTAGCAATTGACTGCATCTAGGATAGGTACATTGGTATCATGGTCAACAGAGTTTGTTTTCCTGCCTTGGAATCGTGAGAGCAACATAACTTTAGAACACCTAATTTAGGCCATTCACATTTTCCCAAGGAATATAAAATCAACATATCTCCATATTGTTAAACCAAAACTGGAACTTACTTTACAGTAGATGCAGGTAGTTGATCAGGGCTTTCTCAAATATCAGCCCATTATCATGAATTAATGATCACATCCCTGGAAATAGAAAATGCTGACCTAAGAATGATGATTGTTCTGAAAAGCGTGACGGTTATGACTATTATTAGTGTTTCTGTTCTAGTTGAATGAGAAAAAACTAAGATAGTTTCTTGTATGTTTAGCTACATAATTAAAATTTTCATCGCAACTAAGTAGACACCCAGTAGACCACCGCAAATTTATAGAGCATCAACAAACTTAAGGCCTTATTTAGCAGCAACAACAGGGAATATGAGAATTGCTCACCTACACACTAATCAAAAGCATCTGAAGAAAAAATGTATGATGTATGGTGAGTAAAGCAGATTTAGCTTACCTGTTGCATGATCGGATGGACATTGTTGCATGGCCGCTTCAACATGTTGATACCAATATGAAAATTGTAAGTCCCATGAACATCATAACACGGGGGAAATGATATGAAGCTAAAGAATAATCAAACACAATAAAACCAGAAATAATCGTCAGTACTTCCTAGAAACGTATTCGCGTTAGCGCTTCACTGAGATGAATTAGACTCTGAATTCGCCTAGCTGTTGCAGTGATGACCCATCCATCAGTTAAAAAATCATCAACGCCTTATTATCACTCAAAGGATATGAACATGGTAATACAACTACCGTACCTACTTTCTAATCCCAGGCCCGTTTCCTCTTTTCCTCATCTCAACATAGGCACATGTCAAATCTAATCTTCTGCTGCTTCGTCAGATAACTTTGGCTGGACGTACTTCTTTGCATAGCTTATGTATGCAACCAGCATGGGCAAGTCCAACACTCGTGCTCCACTACCTGCATATCAACATGAATATACAAATAATAAGAAATTGGCCAATCTGGAAAAAATTTCATACTTTATAAAATTCTAGCACTGTTAGCAATTTCTTCAAACATAGCAGTTTGGTTAAACTTTCAGGCATAATCTGAGATGGGATTTTACTTCTGGACTCTCCAAATGCAATGAAACAATAAGCTTAGCTAGGCATCTATCAATTTGGTCGTCTGCACAGAATGGGCGGCCACGGGAGACGACCGAGCCGTCCGGGCAGAAACATCGATGGTGGGTGCGGCGAGTGAGCAGGAGGAACAAAGAGGAGGGAAAGGGTTAGACGGGGCGGACCGGACGGGCAGACCACGGCCCGATCGGCCACGATCTCTGAAGGGGACGCCCCTAAGGTCGTCCTGCCCACAACGCACGCTGACGACGTGTAGACAGCGCCAATGAACCAGGAGAAGAATCATCTTCTCTGGGCCACCTCTCCTCTGCGTCCACAGCGGCACCATGTCGCCTGCACCGCTCGCCGCGCCAGTACCACCTGTGCGACGCGGTCCACAGAGCAGTGCAAGCGCCGCGTCGACCGAACCCGAGCCATGTCCGCCGATCACGGAGGAGCTTTTCCAGGGGAGATGGAGATAGGGCGACACTGGTGGAGCTCTCAATCGGAGACTGACATGGATAGGGGAGAGAGAAAATTAGGAGAGGCATGAGCGGTGGGAACGGACAGAGATTAAGCTGTGCAGGAACACGTACCCAGCGGCAGAGACTTACGTGGCAGTAAGGAAAAACACTGTAGATGGAAAGTACTGTAGATGCGCGACATCTACAGTGCCTAACGCTGATTTGGTACAGTCCATCGATCGCTAAGTGGTTCACTTTCATATATGTAGTAATATACAGTATACTGTTCATTAGTAATATACACGGATAGCCCAAATAAAACCATCAGGATACATATACTGTTTTTTCTTCCAATATACTCTTCTGCACCGATCGTGTGTGAGATGCACGCACACTAGACGTCCCAGTCCAGTCAGCTTTGTACACTACAGGAAAATGAGTTCTTCTTTTGAGTACTAGTAATCAAAGCACGTGCACATGCACGTTCCGGCCAAAACAGATGATAATATAACAACGTATATGCACCTTTCATACAATGTCCAAGATAGATGACAATATAACAAGGTTCGCGTTATCAGATAATATGAGCCGGCCCTAAAGAAAATATTTTATTAGTATTTCCAAATAAGGTTTAACCTTTTAAACATTCCTATGGTAATATTTATAGTTGCTGAAAAGTATGTCTATGTTAGAATAAGCCAAGTATTAGTTAAAAAAATAAGCCAATTATAAGGAAAATTAAACATGTATGCCACAGGATTGCAGTGCAAACCAGCATCACAATATTCCATTTCAGAAGCGGGCTTACCAAGAGTGTGATTCCCAACATGTAAGCAATCATGCAACCAATATTCAAAATTGAGACCAGCCGTCCTATCTTGTTACAACAGGTTATGATAAGGTTTTCAAATATATAAAGATGGCGACTAACAAAGATCTGATTTGATAGACAGCTATGGTCAGATAAATGACTGTATAACCAATTTTGCAGCAGAAGACAAGTACCTTACCTCGTTTTCTTCCACATGGTTCTTGTAACTGGAGAACTGGACTTGGCAACCCTCTCGATCTAACGATCTGCTAGTAATGATGAATGCGAAAATCAGCCAAAAATGACAGTGAACTGCATTATTTTTACCCAGAAACTACAAACAGTGTGCCAGTGAAGGAAAAACAGAGGAGCACTTTCCTACTTACAAGCTAAAACATCTTATATTTTAAAACAGAGGTAGTATTACATATCATGGACAACATATACTCATAGATACGATGAAAGAAAAATAGAGGAGCACTTGTCCTACTTACAAGATAACATACTGTGCATGCAGCTCGGAGGAAAATTCATATCATCTATCTTTACTTCCATAGTTCCATTCACACCAGATACAGCTGCCACTCAGGCAGTGAGCAAATGGTAGGTGACAGTTCCTCTAAATATCAAGTGTAAGTTCAGTTTCGAAGGATATTCACAGAACATTTGCCTTTTGAGCATGATAGCTGGCACATCCATACAATTATACAAATGAGAACTGACATAGCCAACTCACCCTGCTAGCCACGAATACAGTCCAGTTTATGTGTCTTCTCCATCTTGATCTAACCTGGATTTTTAGAGCAGACAACTTTCAGTCTTTCAAAGTACTGAACCTTTACTGAATTAAAATGTGGTTTTGCATATTCAAATCAATACCTCATGTCAAATGCTGAAAGGGTGTTAAATTTTCATAGCCAAGAATCACAACTGCATAGTTTAAGTTCAGAAAGATTGTAACAGTAAACAAAGCTTATAAGCTAACAATGAACACATGCGGCTCAACAGGCAGGAGCAAATTAAATAAAGTGTCTGTTCCAAATCATCTATCTCTGCTCGCAATGTAAAATGTTAGTTGCAAAAAGATGGTTGGTACTAATGCATGGTGTTACTTTTAGCATAGCAGATTGCTGCCAGTAATGCGCGCACGAGGCAGGTAAGTAAAATAGTTGAAGCAATACATGTTTGAGGTCAGTAAGATTGAATTTTAATTATGCGGTATTGATTCAGACTTTAGACTGAATTTTGCTGCTACTGATGTGCGTATGATGTAGGGTCAATAAGAAATTTAGTGTATATTTTACTGAAGTAGAACCTGAAGAAATTGTTGGTGTGGCGTCAGGGACTTGCACGGCTGGGACTGCGTCGTGTACAAACGGGGGCATGGTCGTTCGCAACTGGGGCGGTGCAGACAGGGCTGCGTCATGCTCAGGCGGGGACGGTGCAGGAGGGGCGAGTGCGGCTGGCGGCGATGCAGGCGGGGGACGGGTAAGTCTCACGCAGGCAGCGCAGGCAGGCGGGGTGGGTTGGTCGCGGGTGGTGGCGGCGCAGGTGGGGGACGGGTGCGACGCTGCATCGCAGGCGGCAGGCGGGATCGGCGGCGGTGGTTTGCAACCGCATAACTTTGTGTCGAGGAAAAAAGTGAGTCGCGGGATTGTCCGCTCGGGGTGATGAGCTGATAAAGACGGCGCAATTTTCATCCGTCCGATAATCGCATCGTAGGCCACACTGCGTTGGATTTGACCCTCTGCTTTTTTTATATCTTTACTATTAATTTCAAAAGCGTGGTGAATGCCTGGTGTTACACATGCAAAAATTACAGAAAATGCCACCGCTAACAAATTGCCTAACCTCCATAAAAAAGACTAACAAACCTTATCTAACAAGACTAACAAACCTTATCTAACCAGACTAACAAACTTTATCTTATCTATATCTATTATCTAAAAAGAAGGTGTTATGTTTACTGCCGTTCCGCTCGTCAATTCTTTGTCGCGCGTCGCTCCGTTCGCCAAGACGCACCTAATGGCTAAGCCCAACATCGACACCTGCCCACCCACCCGATCTTCCATCCTGCCCAGTCCTCCCCACCTGCCGCCGCAGGGGATCTCTCTTCCGACGGCGCGATTTCCCTTCATCGTTGGGATGTCGGCCTCCAAAACAATGGAGTTCGGCTTCACCCGCGTAGGTGAGCGATCCACGCCCTTGTTGTCCCGCTGCAGTCTCTATCGAGCTCCAAGACGCGCGCCGCTCGGATCATAACACCAATGGAGTGCCGGGAGGTGCACGATTTGGCGACTTCTCCATGCCCTCGATGTCACGAGGCACGGTCTCCGTCGAGCTCCATGACGCGGCTACCCCAGAATCGAGCGCCAATGAAGTGCCGGCGGAGGTGCGTGATTTCGCGACTTCTCCGCCCTCGTAGTCCTCCGCCGCCGTCGAGCTCCGGAGGTGCGCCCCGGATCGAGCGCCAATGGAGAGAGTTGGTGGGGCACAAGAACGTTCTGCAACGATGAGATCAAGACCATCTTTGTGGTGGTCGTCGTGTCGGAGGCGATCATCTTTGCGGACGGATGCCATAGGTGTGCAACCAAGGTTTGTGGCGACAAGATCGATACAACAACCGTCGCCTCTACTGAATGCCGATGATGGTGATTGACACCGCACCCTTACTCCCTTCGATCCAAATTAATGTTCTCATATTTGTCTAGATTCGGAGAACATTAATATGGATCTGAGGAAGTAATAAAGATGGGTCCGATGACCTCATTTAAAAAAAACATATTCTCAGCTGGATTTCCGAAGGAGAAGATCTCCCAGTGTTGTGAATGGCACTTGATTTTCTCATAGTTATACTTATTTTCTATTTTTCTTTGAAAATGAAATGAATCATTGAACTCCCTGAGACCCTGACACTCAACCACATAGGCTTTTGTCCGTGCTAACTTGATTTGTTATCTCAACAAGTCAACATGGAGTTCTAATATATATATCGTACTGTGAAGGCAATTTGTTGTAACGCTGATTTGTGATTGAAATAAGGTGTTTTATAAGTAAATTTATACATCTACAAGCAGTGTAATTTATTGAAGATCGTGTTTTTTGGCAATTTAGACCCTAGGTATATTAAGGAGTACAAGTGGTACACAACACCGCACTAATAAATAAAATACTACTCCCAAGTCCATGGGATATAACTCAACACGAGGTCCACCGTGTTGTCCTGTCAATGACACTCCCACCTAGAGTCGCCATGAACTTTGTATCTGTAGAGGTCCACTGTACCGTTGCCACTCCCACTCCAGTCGTCGTGAGCATTGTATCAGAGATGGGATCTCTGTCACAAAGTTTTACTCAGATCTCCATACCAACACTAGAAAGCAACATAAAGTTGAAGAACCACCAACTCAAGGTCCTCCTCCCACTCCTACATCATCGAAAGGAGGCAAAATTGGCGCCTTGTGACTACCTCATGTACAAGGTCTCACACACTCCATGACACGGAGGATGCATCGTCACCACGACGGAGTTGGAGAAAAAGTTGTTGTGTGGGTGACATCGTAACCACGACACCCACACGGCCACACCTAGCGCACCAAATCTCGCCCCATCCAAGAGAAAGCATGAAGATGTTGCTGCGGTACTTAACGTAGCTACGTCAATTCCGTTCATGGGATATAACTCAACACGAGGTCCACCGTGTTGTCTCATCAATGACACTCCCACCTAGAGTCGCCATGAACTTTGTATCAGAGAGGTCCACTGCATCACCGCTGCTCCCATTCCGAGTCGTCGTGAACATTGTATCTGTAGATGGGATCTCTGTTGTCACAAAGTTTTCGACTTCTGTATCTCCATACCAACACTAGAAAGCAACATAAAGTTGAAGAAACACCAACTCCAAGGTCCTCCCCTCCCACTCCTACATCATCGAAAGGAGGCAAAATTGGCGCCTTGTGACTACCTCATGTACAAGGTCTCACACACTCCATGACACCGGAGGATGCATCGTCACCACGACGGAGTTGGAGAAAAAAGTTGTTGTGTGGGTGACATCGTAACCACGACACCCACACGGCCACACCTAGCGCACCAAATCTCGCTCCATCCAAGAGAAAGCATGAAGATGTTGTTGCTGTGTACTTAATGTAGCCCCAAAGTGGGCTGGAGCTGCAGAGATTATTTTTCACCGTCATTGTCACCACCACCAGAAAATGACAATCGTAACCCTAACCCTACCACTACCTAGATGCAGAGACACGATTTGTGGTCCTCTACTCTCCACCAATGAAGTGAATGATGGAGAGGGAGGGACCCTCGTTCTGGCTAGCTACGGAGCGAGGGAAGTGGAGTTTCTCCCTTTTGCTTCTCTTTCACTATAGCAAAGGGGAAGAGACAGAGAATGATGACATCTTGTGTTGTCGGCTTAACCAAAGGGTGAATTTGGAAAAAAACAGCAAGTGAACCATATCGGAGATATTTGACAAATTGAAAGATGAAAATGCACCATGACAACTAAATAGGGCATGACATGGAAATTTAAATACCGTGGCAACGCACGGGCATTCAACTAGTTAGTTTAGATTTTGATCTTTGCCGAGTGCTTTTTTGGGAACACGTCAAAGTGAATCTTTATGCTGTGCTTAGCACGTGGCAAAGACAGATAACCCATCAAATTTTGGTAAAGCGTAAATACACGGCAAATACAAAAAAGTGCACACGGCAAAATACACACGGAAAATAACGTACATGGCAATAAAACCCAAAATGCAAATGGCAAAAAGGTAAACGTCTAATGACGCCGGAATGAATCTTTGCCGAATGCTCTCTAACGGACATTAGACAAAGATTTTCTCGCCATCGGTCAGCCTTAGGAGAGAAAAATCATTCTAAAACTTTACCGTATGAAATACACGACAAAGATTTTATCCTTTCCTGTCGGACTTTCCTGTGTTGTGGCTGAGTGGGTCCCCATATCTCCCTTATGCTTTAATACACGGTAAAGAACTACTTCACCATTGGCATGTGTATTATAATTCCAGCGCATTTTTCTACCATTTTTCCATGCCATTATTTTGACGAAAGTTGTTTTCGCCATCTTTGTAATAATGACCCGAATAACAGGTGCGTTTAGAGGATTGATTTGTGATGAGTGTTTTCATATAGCATGCATAAATGCATTTGCAAAAGGGTAAACATTTTAAAACTTTGTTTTAAAGAGTTACAAGTGATTGAGATTGAACTCTAATGTTGAAGGATTTGAATTCAAATTTCAAAAAAACTTGTAATTTCCAAAATTTAGAAATTTTTAATGGATTTGCATCATACATTGAGTTGAGCACTCAAAACCACACATACACATAGATCATGTGAATATTGAGTTCAAAATTGAGGTTTGAATAATTCAAACTTGAATTCATATATTCACAAGTAAATTAAAAGAATTCACCACAATATAAAGTAAAGGAGACAATGTTAAGAAAGGAATCTTTATTGGTATCAATATTGAGAAGATTCTTTACAAAAGAATATTAAAGAGAAGTAACCTATTATAAACTATAAAATAAAAAAGGGAAAACCTAAACTAATAAAGCCCTAAACTACACTCTCATTCATTTCTTGCTCTTCTTGCTTTTCTATCCCATCTTGACCTACAAAACAAAAACCAAGTTTGATTTTAAAATGTTGGATCCATTAAGTGGTGAACCCATTTGATGTACAATCCTTTGGGCAAGGTACAGGAAGTTGTCGTGGACCTCACCAGTTTGAGGTTTTTATCAAAAGAAACAAAACAAAAATAGACCTTGTTCCAAAAGTACCAGGAAAGAAACAATAGAGAAGTAGATACATAAGGAGAAGTAGTTCACAGTAGCTGAGACAAAACACAAGCCAATATCCAAGATCAGCTAAGTAGATAATCATATGACAGTAGAGCAACACAACTTATCACATTGAAGGATCACAGTAACAATAGCAGTAGGCGATAACTGTAGTAACCATGAGTAAAAGTCAATATAAACCACCAATAGTTTGTAGGGGTTCGTAGCATGGAAAACAAAAAATTTCTATCGCATACAAACAAACAAGCCAAGATCTATCTACTAGATTGTAGCAACGAGTCGTTTGGAATAACTTACCCTCGAAGATTCCAAAGTGGTTAACGAGAGCAGATTCTCGTGGGTGATGTAGTCGTACACTTCCGATCTCAAGATCGCGTAGACGATCCTTCCGGCGCCACGTTCCGGCAGCGCTCCCGCAGTCGGTCACACGTTCGGTACTCGACGAAGACCTTCCTCTCCCTTGTTCCAAAGCAGCGGAGGTTGTAGCACTCTCCTCGCGATTCCGCAGCTGACAACGTGGTACCTAAGTAGAGGGAAATCCTGAGGCTTCGCCTTAAGCGGTGTAGTATGGTGGAGCTTATGAGAGAGGCTATTAGTGGTCTAGTAATTAGACACACCAATTAGAAGGCTCTAAACCAATTAGAAGGCTCTAAACCGTTGGCTAAAGCAATTAGAAGCTCTAAACCAAAACGGCTCTAAACCGGAGATCTAGAGTAGAAAGTTATGTGTCTCTAGGAGGAGCCCCTCCTTTTATGGGAGGGGGTCATGGCGCGCCAGAGGGAGGGAGTCCTCCCAACTCGCCTTGGCTGGCGCCGCTGGAGGAGTCCAACTCCTCCTCCCGGTTGGTTCCAACTCCTCTTGCTTGTTTCCCATTTCTTGTTTTGGCAGTTTGACTTTCAAACTGGACATTTGACTTTTCTGTTTTAGGATTCAATTTAATCCTTTATTTGGGACAGCAAGAACACTTAGTACATGATGCAATCATTCAATGAGCAATGGCACATTCATGTACCCTTCCCCGAGTCTTGGGACAATCCGAACCTTCTAGAACATTCCGATGAAAACACGGAATCATTCCCGAACTCCGAAACGGACTTTCCTTATATGAATCTTATTCTCGGACCATTCGGATCACCTCGTGATATCCGGATCCCATCCGAGACTCGAACAACATTCGGTCTCTTTCTCATAATACCATAACTACTCAAACAACGTCCGAATCCTTAAGTGTGTCTCCCTACGGTTCGTGAATTATGCGGACATGATCGAGACACTTCTCGAACAATAACCAATAGAGGAATCTGGAAATTCATATGGCTCCCACATATTTCTACGATTACTTTGCGATCGAATGAACCACTTACATACGATACCAATTTCCCTTTGTCTCACGATATGTTACTTATCCGAGGTTATGATCGTCGGTATCTCTGCATACCTAGTTCAACCTCGTTCTCGATAAGTACTTCTTTTCTCGTTCCGTGATATGTGATCCCTTGTGACCAAGTCACATGCTTGCAAGCCAATTGGATGACATTCCAAGGAGGGCCGAGTATATCTATCCGTCATGAGGATGGACAAATCCCACTCTTGATCCATGTGTTTCAACCAATACTTTCCGAACACTTAATGCCACCTTTATAGCCACCCGATTCGGTGTGGTGTTTGATGTCATCAAAGCATCCATCCGGTAAAGGTGATATGCATGATCTCATGGTCGAAGGAATTAGGTTACTATGTATCAGAAAGCATATAGCAATTGAACTATTGAAATGACTTGATCTTTATGCTACGCTTATCTATAGGGGTATGTCCATCACATCATTCTCCTAATGATATGATCCTGTTGTTAATAACATCTCTATGTTCATGATCAGGAAACCATGATCATATATTAACCAACAAGCTAGTTTAACAAGAGGCTTCACTAGGGACTCTTATTTTAGTTTACAAATCACACAAGTATTAATGTTTCGGTTAATACAATTATAGCATGGTATGTAAACAATTATCATAAGTGTGAAGATATGATAACAACCACTTTATTATTGCCTCTTGGGCATATCTCCAACAGTCTCCCACTTGCACTAGAGTCAATAATATAGTTTCAAACCTTTGTGTATATAACACCTATGGCTTTCCGGTGTTGTATGTACACGATTGCTAGTGGTCAACGATCTCCGGATCGACACTTCAGTCCGTGTGTAATTGCATGTCTTTGCGTCTCTCGCATCACTCATTCTCTAATGAGATGGCTTTGTATAAATTTGGTCTTTCGTGTGACCTTTAGCTCTTTGAGGTTAAAACATGTTGATAATATTGTCGCACAATATATCTTCATAGTATTATCCTTTGTGAACTACACCTAGTTTGATAACAAACTACTTGACACAAATGCCCTCTTTTCTTTGCTAAAATAGCAGTTATATACTTGGCCTTTTGTTGTAGTATCTGTCACAATGTCTTAACTTTGGAACTCATCCAAATCCATTATGGAACTCACTTTCCATTATATTGTGCCACCCTTAGTTTAGATTGAGATAAACTTAATTTGTACTTTGTGACAAAACTAGTATCAATGTAGTACTAACCATCTATTTGTCACTTCTACAAACAATATATTCTTAGTTCTTCCAAAAGATCATAAGAATATCCTTACTATTGTCCAATGATCATCTTCCGAATCATTACGGTATATGCTCATAATATTTAGAGCATAGGACATATCTGGATTTGTACATATCACGATGATTGATATAAATACTCTTTGTGATTTCATACATCAAGTATCAATCTATACTTGATTATTTGTTTCACTTTACCAAATGTCAATACACTTGAATATATCATCAACATTGAACTCATTCAATCCTTTCTGTGCGACAAGAAACTTTCTTGTAGTTTCTATATTGAACTCATTCAATATCTTGTCTATGTACTTCTGGCATAACCATATTAGCATCTATTGATGCTAAATATTTGGGTTTTGCCTAAGTCTTTCATCGGGATGAAATTCTTAATATGTGTTAATAAAAGATACATTATTTCCAATCAACAATATGTCTTCCACATAATGTATTAGAAACATGTCTTAGCGCTCCCACTTAATTTCTTGCAAATGCAAGCATCTTCATTGTCTCTGATGAAATTAAACTCTTTTAACAGTTTCATCATAGTGAAGATTCCAACTCCGCGATGCTCACTTCAACCATTGAAGTTTGCATATGCTTTTAGCATCCTTTGAATTAACAAAACCCTATGAACCGTGTTATGCACATGTCCTAGGTAACGATTCTATTAGAAGAACTTGTTTTGTTTATTCAACTACCATATAACAAATTATATGTAGTGGTTGCTACATTAATCCGTCTAGACTAAATATCACTATGAAAGATCAAATCTTGTCATAGTCAACCTTTGAACATTTTGTGAACTCTTTCCCAACATGTCGACTATTTCATAGATGTGAAACATCCATGTCTATTTCTTTATAGATCCAGACACAACTATAAGGTCTTACACCTTTCTCGAGGGTCCTTCAAGTTCAAAACTTGATTTTCGTGTATGGAACTATCACGGATTTTATGGCTTCAAGCCATTTTACGAGTCGGGGCCCATCATCGCTTCTTTGCATGTAGTCGGTTCATTATTCTCAAATAATGATTCAACCCTCAAATCTTGGTATTTGATTGTTTACCGACCTACTTGTTTCAATAGGAACTTTAGATCTCGTGACCACAACCTTTTGAGGCGGGTGAGCCATGAGCATTGTTCTTTGCCTCGAAACACTTTTCTGTCATGCGCTCTGCACATATAGCTAAGGTTCTTTCAACCTTATCAAAGTTCTATTGTCCTCCCACTTAACTTTTCACGAAAATTCCTTCTTTAAAGAAACTTAACGTTCTAAGCGACAAACACTTTTGTCTCGGTGTTATGGAGAAATACTTAACAAAGATGATTCATCCGACTTTGGTTGCAAACATCTTTCTTATGTATAGCATACCAATGTTTAAGAAAGGACTACTTGGGTTTTATCCCAAACCATAACCTTATATGGTGTCATTTCAGCGGATTATGATGAAGCTCTTTTCAATGGAAAACGGTAATCTCTAAAGCTTTTAATCTTTAAAATATAATGGCAGTTTATGAATTACACCTTCGATCTTACCATGTCAAACAAGGTTTAATTACATATCTCGAACACTCCATACTCTTATGGTGTTTCGGGAAAATGCAAATCACCAACGATTCCTTTAAATCTTAGGTATTATGCTAAACTTGTAACTCAAATATCTTCCTTTATGATCTTATCATAAACTATTTATATTCTTGTTACAATGATTTTGCACTTCATCTTGAAAGTCTTTGAACTTTTCAAATGTTTCTTACTTTATCCTTATTAAGTAAATATTCATATATTCACTCAAATTCTCGGAGAAAGCATATGAAGTTGAAATCCATCGCTTTTGACTACACATGATGGACTTCGTACAACAATATGTACAAGTTCCAATAAGCTAGTCATTCGTTCCCTTTTTGGCCTATGAACGAAGTTTTAATTATCTCTAGGAAAGTTTCACAAGCGTCATTTGATCAAAATCAAATATACTCCAAAATTCCATCCATATGGAGTTTCTTCATGTTTTCTTTCCATTATAATTTAAACGGCGATGTCACTTCCTAAGTGACCTTTCAATCAATTTGTCTTTCGACATTTTTAGCACTAGTTTTATGGACGTGATTTCTCCAACGAGATTTTGTGAATCATCCATCTTTTATGGATTACGGCAATTGTTTGAACAACCCTTTTGTTCTCATAATACCTGTTAAAACAAATCTTGAAGGCAAGCTTTGATGTTTAACGAGCAACACAATAACCCTTTATTTGTTCTCGATGAACATCATCACATATTCTTTTGCTAGTTACTTAGGCCATTGTAGTTCATGAATTACATTTGTTTCGTATGACGATTCATACCAACAAATTCAGTATTAAATACTTAAGAACCACATTGTTTAATAAGCAAAGAATATAGCCATAACATGTATATCATCCATATACTTAAACTGAACAATTCTAGTCTTTTCCTTTCTGCCATATATTTATGAGATTCTCTTCAAGATTTCCTATTACATTTGAAAGAATCTATCAACATCAACAGTGGAGTCATACATATGACATATAGTCCAAAGCGTGTATAGTTAAATACCAATGTCTTTGGACTTGCACTTTAGTAGATCACCATCATCAAATGTTTGGTGTTCTTTCAAATTCCTTTCTTTAGTAATCTCTTGGTGTAGTAAACATTTTACCTACATCAAATATTCACACTTAACATGGAATCGTCCATGATCAAGCTACTTTTAGCTTATAACGATGAATTATGAGTATAATGTTGCTATCCAAAACCTTTTGGAGGATCAGGACAACAAGTGTCTCCAACCTTTTGCAAATTCTCATCAAATATGAGAACATGACTTCTGCCATATTATACTCTATCATGTTGCAACCAAAACTTTGTTTCAGATATCACAATATCTTCCACACATCATGGTTTCTGAAATAACTCTCTCAGATCCTAGATAACCTTGATATTAAGAGAATTCTTTGAATATCAAGAATCATGGAGACAAACATGACACTCATATACTAACTCTTGGAATTGTCACTCTTGATTTAATACCAATTATTAAACTTCATGGAGTAACCGGAACTTACTGAAAGTATGCAATAGGACTTTTAAACTTTATATTAACACTTCAAAACAATACGATACCAGTCAGAAAGTAAATTAACCAGAATTATATAGTTCTATCATCTCAATTATAACTAAGCGTACGGTGGTAAACGGATGCCAATGACTACAACAACTATGCAAATTCACTTTGATTTAGTTTATGATAAATTGAGTTCTAATTAATAATCAAATTAATCTAGGTGAACTCCCACTCAAAACAATATCCTCACATTGTTTTAGTGATCACACGAACCAAATCCACCACATCAAAACCGATCATCACGAGAGTTGATATAGCTTCAATGGCGAACAATCGACATGTTCATCATATCTACTATATGACTCATGCTCTACCTTTCGAATCCGTGTTCACGAGGCCATGTCTGTACATGCTAGGCTCGTCAAGATCAAACCTTAGTTTCTGCATGAGCAAATCTGGCTTGCTCACGTTGTATACACTTGCAGAATCTAGCACACCCGATCATCACGTGGTGTTTCGAAAC
Organism: Avena longiglumis; assembly: GCA_030063025.1. Classification (NCBI taxonomy): domain Eukaryota; kingdom Viridiplantae; phylum Streptophyta; class Magnoliopsida; order Poales; family Poaceae; genus Avena; species Avena longiglumis. Next base: position 97,210,531 of record CP125976.1, read on the forward strand.
AACAAGCTTTAGCAACGGTGCTAACTAAGGGTGAACACTTTATGATTTGAAATTCATGAGTGATCATCTTATAATGCTACCGTCGTCTACTAAGCAATACAAGATGCATAAAGGATTAACATCACATGCAATTCATAATATGTGATATGATATGGCTTTTCTTCTTTGTGCTTCCGATCTCCATCTTCAAGCACGAACATGATCTCCATCATCACCAGATTGCATCAAGGTCAATGACGCTACTCCATGGTTGTCGCCCACCGCTTCAACTATTACAACTACTTTGAATAGACACGGGTCTTAACATAAATTAAAGACAACCATATGGCTCTGCCGGTTGTCGACTTACAATAAGGAACATTGCATACATCAAATATAATCACAATCATGGCCATATCACATCATCAAGACACCCCGCAAAACAAAGTTAGACGCTTCTACTTTCTTTGCATATTTTACGTGGTTTGGGGCTTTCAATAAGTGTCGTTCTAACTTACGAACAAGAACCACAACATTGATACTAGCATTGTTGATCACCCGTTGTAAATTGGATCTTAACTATGCTAGGAGAAACATGCACCATAAAGCCACTTATGCAATACAAGTTACATGTTGCGTGGAGCAAGTCTCATGAACGATGTCATGTAAGGTTAGCCCGGCCGCTTCATCCCAACATACCGCAAGATGCAAAGTACACAAAAGCAATCTACAATAAAAGCATCAACGCCCACAATGACCATTGTGTTCTACTCGTCAACAGATCTACATATAAACACGGCTCGATACCCTCGTAGGGGTTCGTAGCATGGAAAACAAAAATTTCTATCGCATACAAACAAACAAGCCAAGATCTATCTACTAGATTGTAGCAACGAGTCGTTTGGAATAACTTACCCTCGAAGATTCCAAAGTGGTTAACGAGCATTCTCGTGGGTGATGTAGTCGACTTCCGATCTCAAGATCGTAGACGATCCTTCCTACATACGTTTGGCAGCGCCCGCAATCGGTCACACGCCTGCGGACTCGACGAAGACCTTCCTCTCCCTTGTTCCAGAAAGCGGAGGTTGTAGCACTCTCGCGATTCCGGCAAAGACAACGGGTACCTAAGTAGAGGGAAATCATGAGGCTTCGCCTTAAGCCGTGCGAGTATGGTGGAGCTTATGAGAGAGGCTATTAGTGGTCTAGTAATTAGACACACCAATTAGAAGGCTCTAAACCAATTAGAAGGCTCTAAACCATTGGCTAAAGCAATTAGAAGCTCTAAACCAAAACGGCTCTAAACCGAGATCTAGAGTAGAAAGTTATGTGTCTCTAGGAGGAGCCCCGCCTCCTTTTATGGGAGGGGGTCATGGCGGCCAGGAGGGAGGAGTCCTCCCCAACTCGCCTTGGCTGGCCCGAGGAGTCCAACTCCTCCTCCGTGTTGGTTCCAACTCCTCTTGCTTGTTTCCCACGCTTGTTTTGGCGCTTGACTTTCAAACCGGACATTTGACTTTTCTGCTTTAGGATTCAATTTAATCCTTTATTTGGGACAGCAAGAACACTTAGTACATGATGCAATCATTCAATGAGCAATGACACATTCATGTACCCTTCCCCGGAGTGGGACAATCCGAACCTTCTAGAACATTCCCGATGAAAACACCTAATCATTCCCAACTCAAACGGACTTTCCTTATATGAATCTTATTCTCCTGACCATTCGGATCACCTCGTGATATCCCGGATCCCATCCGAGACTCAACAACATTCGGTCTCTTTCTCATAATACCATAACTACTCAAACAACGTCGAATCCTTAAGTGTCTCCCTACGGTTCGTGAATTATGCGGACATGATCGAGACACTTCTCGAACAATAACCAATAGAGGAATCTGAAATTCATATGGCTCCACATATTTCTCGATTACTTTGATCGAATGAACCACTTACATACGATACCAATTTCCCTTTGTCTCACGATATGTTACTTATCCGAGGTTATGATCGCTTGGTATCTCGCATACCTAGTTCAACCTCACATCGATAAGTACTTCTTTTCTCGTTCCCGTGATATGTGATCCCTTGTGACCAAGTCACATGCTTGCAAGCCAATTGGATGACATTCCACCGAGAGGGCCCAGAGTATATCTATCCGTCATGAGGATGGACAAATCCCACTCTTGATCCATGTGTTTCAACCAATACTTTCCGAACACTTAATGCCACCTTTATAGCCACCCAGTTACGGTGTGGTGTTTGATGTCATCAAAGCATCCATCCGGTAAAGGTGATATGCATGATCTCATGGTCGAAGGAATTAGGTTACTATGTATCAGAAAGCATATAGCAATTGAACTATTGAAATGACTTGATCTTTATGCTACGCTTATCTATAGGAGTATGTCCATCACATCATTCTCCTAATGATATGATCCTGTTGTTAATAACATCTCTATGTTCATGATCAGGAAACCATGATCATATATTAACCAACAAGCTAGTTTAACAAGAGGCTTCACTAGGGACTCTTATTTTAGTTTACAAATCACACAAGTATTAATGTTTCCGGTTAATACAATTATAGCATGGTATGTAAACATTTATCATAAGTGTGAAGATATGATAACAACCACTTTATTATTGCCTCTTGGGCATATCTCCAACATAGTTTGAGTAATGAAACTAGGGAACAATATTAAGAACAAACTAACATCATAGAAATGACAACAAGTAAGGAAAACATCTCAAACTTAGAATTCTTTAAAATAATCAAATGCGGCTAATGAACATTTGTAGTTCCCCAATCTACACATGAAAATTGTCAGAAAATCATCTAAGAAACAAATTCAAGATCATTGTCAGTACTAATAACAATCTTAAAATTCTCAACTTAAAAACAAATATTTTACCTAATCTTATCAAGGGTAAATTACCAAAATACCCCTTAACCAACTTGCCACATTTAGCATATGACATAAGCTGATTAGGACACTAGAAGTTAAGCTAGCGAGGCGGTATAAGCATCTTACTCACTACATGCAAACAGTGAGGTGTCAACACTAGGTCAACACTAGAGTACTATAAATAGGACCCCACATCCAACCTCAAAGCTCACAATCTTTAGAGAATAGCTTATAAGAAACACTCCCATACCGTAAGTTGAGAGAGAGGAAAAACATCTTTCCACACTCACTAGAGAGAGAAAGAGATCTAAATAGGAGAAAGGAGCAAGAACATGATCAAAAAGAGGGGAGAACTGCATCATATCTCTCTCAAGCACACTTTTAGTTTTAAAAGGTTTATAACTAAACTTTAGCATATGATTAGGCAGAGAGATATTAGTAATTAAGGTAGCACCTAGACTAGCTAGGGCTAGAATCTGTGCATCTCCATTATTGGAGAACACCACATAGCCATGCCACTAAACTAGTTTGGCACAACCTAATACACATTAGGAAACAACTTAAGAACTTAAGCTTTACATCTACATTTCCTACCCTAGATAGGATCATATTATCACCTAAGAAAGAAAAGGTTGAGGCAGAGAAGAAGCTTGGAATATATTAAACCTAGTTAAAGAAGTAAACCACATATAATCAACATACTTACAGTAACACTGAACCAAGGGTTCAGAAGTAGCAATGAGAACACATCTAAGATTACAAGCTTGTATGAGTATCACAAGCATAGACACTAGAAGTAACCAATTAGCAAAAGATATTAAGGAAACATAACTTAACCTAAAGAATCTACTTGAGTTGTGGATTTGGACAACTCTATTAACTAGAACCCAGTTACATGCTTAACATACCTAGCAACATTGATAGTAACAATAGAAGTATCAGGAAAGTAGCTAACTAGCTGTAAATAGGCAAGAATATGCAGTATTGAACATGAAATTGTGTGTATCACTAGTTAATTAAGCTTGGAAGTAACCTATATAGCATACTTAAAACTAACCTAGTACAAGATCATCACAACAGAATCAGAAAACACTTAAGTGACAAAATGTTAACTTTAAGTAAAGCAAGTGCCAACTACAATAAAATTAAGGAAAGTACAAAGACCATTTACTTAGCATTAGTAATTATGTTTAGCAATAGGAACCTAACTAATTACCTAGATCACCCTAGAACTATCTAGAACTAGAACATTCTAGAAGACCTAGAATGAACCATGACTGAAAACCAGTATAGTAGAAACTGTAGAACAGATAAACTAGTAGTAGAGATAGTTGTAGAAAGGGAAGAGAGGTAGTAGAGAGAGTACGGGAATGAAAACACATGTCTGAATCGCATGGGAACTTAGCTCACCAGAGCCGTATATGAAGAAGACGACATAGGCGGCACAGGGAGCACCTAGTGATGCGGTACCTCGACCTGCTCCAGCCCAATCGTGTAGTGGGGAACACCACGGAGGCGTCCAACACCATCGCCACAGTGAGGAAGCACCAAAGGAGTGATGACTTCAAGAGCACATGCACAATGTAGCAAGTTTTGAAGTAAGAGTATCAAACCACAGAGAGATATTGGTAGATGTCTTTATTCCTCTCGTTATCTGTCAACACCCGGATTTTTAATTCCAGATGCCTGTTATGCCATACATCGCAATCCCAGGATTACCATTTTTTCGAGACATAACAGATTTGGATATCACAGTACATCATCCATTACAAACCATACGTAAGGTCTTACACAAATAAGGATCTCATGATCTAGTTTTAATACAACTGAAGCAACAGAATAATGCAGTAGTAACGATAGCGTAGGCGAAGCTCCATCTTCGGGGTCACAGGAAATGCTGACGATGGGAGATGATCCTAGTTGTCTTAACCTTCCGATGGTCCATCATCTTGGTACTCCTCTTCATAGTCTGGCTACGGAAATAGCCAGGGACAAAGCCATGAGTACTCTTTAAGTACTCGCAAACTAATACTAACAAGTTAAGGAGGTTTTTGTAGTAGGACACTAAGCTCTAGGGTTATTTTGCAAAAAGCCAGATTTACCTCTACTCAGTTCAGAAACAAAGAAAACTAGTTGAAGATTTATAACACCTAAGTGGGAACTTGAATTTTATATCACAACCCTGTTATGGTCAAGTCAAAGTCTCAATTCATTTCATAAGTCATTTTGAAAACTTCTGACGGGGGAACAGTATGGCCACTCCAACTGTCCATAACCATGGACGTGGCTATTCGAATAGTTTGACACTCTGCAGAGATTGTACACTTTCACCACAACATTTGATACATCCGTCAGGAACAAATCCTAAATTCACCATACTCAGTATGCGGATAATCAATCCTAACCTTTCAATTATACGCCCTAGTATAACCACCTCTCCTGTGAGTTTGGCCTCCCAACCATGACCAACTGTCATCTTGGGTACTGCACAGGTGGACAATCTTCACAAGGTAGCCTCAGCTTAGACCTTGGCCGCGAGGGAACCCATACTAAGGTATATAAATTTCCAGTCAAGCCCTACCCAAATTTCGGGTATTATGGTTGTACGGTAAAATTGGAATGGTATCGCATCCAGACAACCATCAGTTTTATCAAGGGCTAAGGCTCATGCCTCAACATTTTCATCATCAAAATCATCTGGTGTTCGAGAACACATGTCAAAACATTTCAGTAGAATGACTCCTTATTCTAAGGTTTTCATAACCATTTTCACCAAGTATTCCCATCTAAAGTTGATCAAGTTTTATGCTTGGCACTAGCATCTACAAGTGGGGATAAGTCCTAATAAGGGGTGGTAAACAGGTGGCGATTAATTAAGTTCAATCTCCTGCCTTAGGATGACATCAAGATTATATAACTTAGGCCAAAGTTTATGCTCTTTATGCTACATTTAATTATCTTTCTAGAATCTACAATTCACCTATGTAAACTTTAAGACAAGGCTTTGATAAAGAAATAAAGTATAAAGCTTGCAAGTAAAAATAGGATTAGGTTGTCAAGTGGGTATGATCACATATGCTTAAGGCATATAGTTGGCATGGTAACAAGCAGGTAGTAGCTTGCATAATTGCAAGTATAAGCTTGCTAAAGTAAGGTATCTTGCAAGTGTTAGCTTGCCTTGAGCAGAGCAGTGGTTGAAGTTCTCCTCGGCTTCTTCCTCCTAGTATCCTCCTTCCTCCTCGTATCCTTGGTCGGTACTATCGTCTATAAATAAATACTAGGTACACAATCACCAAACAATACTTAACTATTTTCAATCATCACACCAAGGTGTACTATAGATGATCTAGCATCATCTCTTAACATTACAAGATTAAAGCATTTGTCTTGTTTATTTTAATTTGACAAAAGTAATTTCTTCTTATTGAAAAACTACTTAAGATTTAATATTCTCCAACTCAAACATGGGATCATGTTGACACATGTCATCACCACATATTTCACTACATGGGAATGTGATTTAAAGTGGTGTCACAGTTTAATATGGTTTAACATTTTTATTTTATTAAATAAAGTGACTAGAAATGCCTATGCGGCATTCTTTTATTACTTGAACATTATTTTTGCAAGTAAACACATATGTTTTTATATATTCTGAAATGTATGATCAATTGTGATTTTTGAGAGTTGGAATCAACTCAAAAGCTTTTATGATTGAATTTTGAAAAATGTTTGAATGCAGAAAAGCTTCTGACTTGTTATTTTTACCAAGGTTGATCTATAGATACAAATGATTTGAATCCAACGGGCTTGGATTAAGCATTTCAGTACCTTTCTAACAAAATTATTTTCATGCAATTTGGTTTGTTCAATCAAGCTGGGGTTGATTTTTGAATCTATAGACAGAACTGTGTTTGAATTAGAATGGAAAAATCTAACTTCAATCACTGGGTTCTTGTGAGGAGACGCTAATGGGCGGCCGGTGTCACTCCGTGGCGGTCCTCACCACAGGGGTCTACCAGTCAGTGGCTCATAACGCGCGAAGAGGTACGGGGCTGTGTGGGTCGTTGGATTAGAGTGGGGATCGACGGCTGGGGATCGTCGTCGACGACGGACCTGTCGCCGGTGATCTCTAACCCTAGCGGCTCGGTGGGGTTCATAGGGGGCGTACCAGGGCTCCAGCAAGGACGACGAGGCGGGAAAATGAACGGGTGGTCGACTGCGAGCTCAGGGACGGTCGAGGCAGCTCCGGGGGTGGTCGCAATCAGCGGTGCCCTTTTCCTCCAGAGGCGGCCTGCTCCGGTGCAATTCCAGTGAGCTGCTGCTCCCCGTGCTCCGGCTAGAGGTGTGGGACGATCAGTGAGGTGATGGGAGTGGATGTTGGAGATATGCCCTAGAGGCAATAATAAATATATTTATTATTATATCTTTGTGTTTATGATAAATGTTTACATTCATGCTATAATAGTATTAACAAAGGAAACATTAATACTTGTGTGATTTGTAAACTTAATTTGAAGTCCCTAGTATAGCCTCTATACTTCACTAGCTTGTTGGTTGATTAATGATTGTGGTTTCCCCTATCATGAACATTGAGATGTTATCAACAACAAGATCATATCGTTAGGAGAATGATATGGTGGACATACTCCTATAGATAAGCATAGCATAAAGATCAAGTCATTTCAATAGTTCAATTGCTATATGCTTTCTGATACATAGTAACCTAATTCCTTCGACCATGAGATCATGCATATCACCTTTACCGGATGGATGCTTTGATGACATCAAACACCACACCGTAACTGGGTGGCTATAAAGGTGGCATTGAGTGTTCGGAAAGTATTGGTTGAAACACATGGATCAAGAGTGGGATTTGTCCATCCATATGACGGATAGATATACTCTGGGCCCTCTCGGTGGAATGTCATCCAATTAGCTTGCAAGCATGTGACTAGGTCACAAGGGATCACATATCACGGGAACAAGAAAAGAGTACTTATCAGTAACGAGGTTGAACTAGGTATGCAGAGATACCGACGATCATAACCTCGGATAAGTAAACTATCGTGAGACAAAGGGAAATTGGTATCGTATGTAAGTGGTTCATTCGATCGCAAAGTAATCGTAGAAATATGTGGGAGCCATATGAATTTCCAGATTCCTCTATTGGTTATTGTTCGGAGAAGTGTCTCGATCATGTCCGCATAATTCACGAACCGTAGGGAGACACACTTAAGGATTCGACGTTGTTTGAGTAGTTATGGTATTATGAGAAAGAGACCGAATGTTGTTGAGTCTCGGATGGGATCCGGATATCACGAGGTGATCCGGAATGGTCCGGAGAATAAGATTCATATAAGGAAAGTCTCGTTTGAGTTCGGGAATGATTCCGTGTTTTCATCGGGAATGTTCTAGAAGGTTCGGATTGTCCGGCAAGACCGGGGGAGGGTACATGAATGTGTCATTGAATGATTGCATCATGTACTAAGTGTTTTGCTGTTCCAAAACTGAAAAGTCAAACTGCCAGTTTGAAAGTCAAGCAGCTAAACAGAAACTGTGGGAAACAGAACTGTGGGAAACAAGCAAGAGGTGTTGGAACCAACTTGGAGGAGGAGTCTCTCCTCCAAGCCGGGCGGCCAGCCTAGGCCGAGTTGGGGAGGACTCCTCCTCCTCCCTGGCGCCAGCCCTCCACCTATAAAAGGAGGGCGGGCCTCCTCTAGACACACAAGTTCCTATCCTCTAATCTCCTTTAGAGCCGTTTTGGTTTAGAGCTTCTAATTGATTTAGCCTGCGGTTTAGAGCCTTCTAATTGGTGTGTCTAATCTCTAGACCACTAATAGCCTCTCATACTCCACCATACTCGCTTGACTTAAGACGAAGCCTATGATTTCCCCTCTACCACGCCACAGCCGTCTTTGCGGAATCGCGAGAGAGTGCTACAACCTCCGCCGCTCTTTGGAACAAGGAGAGGAAGGTCTTCACGAGTACCGAACGCAGACCGATCATGAAGCGCTGCCGAACGCAGCGCCGGAAGGATCGTCTACACGATCTTGAGATCGGAAAGAGTACGACTACATCACCCACGAGAATCCGCTCTCGTTAAACACTTTGGAATCTTCGAGGGTAAGTTATTCCATCGACTCGTTGCTACAATCTAGTAGATAGATCTTGGCTTGTTTGTTTGTATGCGATAGAAATTTTTTGTTTTCCATGCTACGAACCCCTACAGCGGTATCAGAGCCGTGTCTATATGTAGATCTGTTGCACAAGTAGAACACAGTGGTCATTGTGGGCGTTGATGCTTTTATTGTCGATTGCTTTTTGTGTAATTTGCATCTTGCGGTATGTTGGGATGAAGCGGCCCGGGCTAACCTTACATGACATCGTTCATGAGACTTGCTCCACGCTTAACATGCAACTTGTATTGCATAAGTGGCTTTATGGTGCCTGTTTCTCCTAGCATAGTTAAGATCCAATTTACAACGGGTGATCAACAATGCTAGTATCAATGTTGTGGTTCTTGTTCGTAAGTTAGAACGACACTTATTGAAAGCCCCAAACCATGTAAAATATGCAAAGAAAGTAGAGGCGTCTAACTTTGTTTTGCGGGGTGTCTGATGATGTGATATGGCCATGATTGTGATTATATTTGATGTATGCAATGTTCCTTATTGTAAGTTGGCAACCGGCAGGAGCCATATGGTTGTCTTTAATTTATGTTAAAGACCCGCGTGTCTATTCAAAGTAGTTGTAATAGTTGAAGCCGGTGGACGACAACCATGGTGTAGCGTCATTGACCTTGATGCAATGCCGGTGATGATGGAGATCATGTTCGTGCTTGAAGATGGAGATCGGAAGCACAAAGAAGAAAGGCCATATCATATCACATATTATGAATTGCATGTGATGTTAATCCTTTATGCATCTTGTATTGCTTGGTAGATGACGGTAGCATTATAAGATGATCCCTTATGCACATCAATTTCAAGTCATAAAGTGTTCACCCTTAGTTAGCGCCGTTGCTAAAGCTTGTTGTTTCGAAGCACCATGTGATGATCGGGTGTGTTAGATTCTACAAGTGTATACAACGTGAGCAAGCCAGATTTGCTCATGCAGAAACTAAGGTTTGATCTTGACGAGCCTAGCATGTACAGACATGGTCTCGGAACACGGATCACCGAAAGGTAAAGCATGAATCATATAGTAGATATGATGAACATGACGATTGTTCGCCATTGAAACTATATCAACTCTCGTGATGATCGGTGTTGATGTACTGGATTTGGTTCGTGTGATCACTAAAACAATGTGAGGGATGTTGTTTTGAGTGGGAGTTCACCTAGTTTAATTTCATTAATTAATTTGAACTCAATTTGTCATAAACTTAGTCTAAACTATTGCAAATATGTTGTAGATCAATGGCAGCCCTACCATCAATTTTAATGCGTTCCTAGAGAAAGAAAAGTTGAAAAACAATGGAAGCAACTTCATGGATTGGTTCCGCATTTGAGGATTGTCCTCACAAATGTAATTTGACCTATGTGCTTTGGATGCACATTGGTGACCCACCTGCGGTGATGCTTCCGATGAAGTAAAGAATGTTTACCTCGCTCTAAGAATCAAGACTCCATAGTTCGATGTGCTATCTTGTATGGTTTAGAATCGAGCTTGAGAAAAGGTTTGAAGAGTCGACCCATATGATATTGTCGAGGATCTCAAATTGATTTTTGAGACTCATGCGGCAATTGAAAGCTATGAGGCTTCAAAAGTTCTTTAACTGCAAGATGGAAGAGGGCAGCCTGTTAGTGAGCATGTGCTTAAGATGTCCCGCACGCAAACAAACTTCAAAGCTTGGGTATAGTGATTCCTAATGCTTTGGGGATTTACCGCATCCTCCAGTCACTGCCACCAAGTTACAGGAACTTTGTGATGAACTACAACATGCAGAACATGAACAAAGAGTTGCCAGAACTGTTTGATATGTTAAAATCTGCAGAAGTGGAGATCAAGAAAGAGCACCAAGTGTTGTTGGTCAATAAGACCACCAAACTCAAGAAAGGCAAGTCTAAGCAGAAGGGACACTTCAAGAAGGGTGGTAAGAAAGTTACCACGCCGGCGAAGAAGACCAAGGCTGGACCCAAGCCTGATACTGAGTGCTTTTACTGCAAGGGAGAAGGTCACTGGAAGCGGAATTGCCCAAAGTACTTGGCGGATATGAAGAATGGCAACATCAAGAAGAAAGGTATATCTGATATACATGTTATTGATGTGTATCTCACTAGTACTGAGTAGTGCTGGGTATTTGATCTTGGTTCTGCTCATATTTGTAACTCAAACAAAAGCCTTTGCAGAATAAACGGAAGCTAGCGAAGAACGAGGTGACGATGCGGCTGGAAACGGATCAAAGGTTGATGTGATCGCGGTCGGCACGCTACCCCTTCATCTACCATCGGGATTAGTTTTATACTTAAATAATTGTTATTTAGTGCCCGTGTTGAGCATGAACATTATATCGGGATCTTGTTTATTCATAGACGGTTACTTGTTTAAATCGAGAATAATGGTTGTTCGATTTATATGAGTAATATGTTTTATGCACATGCACCTTTGATAGATGGTCTATTCTTATTGAATCTCGATAGTGGAAATACACATATCAACAACATTGAGGCTAAACGTTTGAAATCAGCGATAATTCGACCTATATGTGGCATCGTCTTGGTCACATTGGAGTGAAGCGTATGAAGAAACTCCATTCGATGGACTTCTTGAATCACTTGATTTTGAATCACTTGAAAGATGCGAAGCATGTCCGATGGGAAAATGACTAAGACTCCATTTTCGGTATGATGGAGCGAGCTACGGACTTATTGGAAATCATACATACCGATGTGTGTGGTCCAATGAGTGTAGCATCATGCAGATGGTTATCGTTATGTTCTTACCTTCACGGATGACTTGAGTAGATATGGGTATATCTATTTCATGAAACATAAGTCCGAAACTTTCGAGAAGTTTAAGGAGTTTCAAAGTGAGGTAGAGAATCAACGTAACAAGAAGATTAAATTTCCGTTACGATCGTGGAGGTGAATATCTAAGTTACGAGTTTGGCGAGCATTTGAAGAAATGTGGAATACTTTCACGATTGACACCGCCGAACACCACAACAGAATGGTGTGTCCGAACGTCGTAATCGAACTCTCTTAGATATGGTTCGTTCTATGATGTCACTTACAGATTTACCGCTATCATTTTGGGGTTATGCATTAGAAACAACGCATTCACTTTAAATAGGGCACCGTCTAAATCCGTTGAAACGACACCGTATGAATTATGGTTTGGCAAGAAACCTAAATTGTCGCTCCTTAAAGTTTGGGGATGCGGCCTATGTAAAGAAGTTACATGACAAGCTTGAACCCAAAGCGAAAATGCGTCTTCATAGGACCCAAGGAAACTATTGGGTATACCTTCTATCATAGATCCAAGGCAAAATCTTCGTTGCCAAGAATGGATCCTTTCTAGATAAGGAATTTCTCTCAAAGAAGTGACTGAAGGAAAGTAGAACTCGACGAGGTCGTCGAACCTTCTCTCGAATTGCGAGTAGCGCAAAGACCGAAGAAGTTCCGTGGTGCCTGCAATTAGAGAGGAAGCTAATGATGATGATCATGAAACTTCGTTGAAGTTGCTCTGAGCCCTGAGGTCAACGAGAACTCGTACCACCTGCATTGGTATGATCCTTATGAGTGTCATGTTGGTGGACAACACCGATGACCCCAGACATATGAGGAAGTGATGATGAGCCCAGATTCCAATAAATGGCAAGAAGCCATGAAATCCGAGATTGGATCCATGTACGAAAACCAAGTATGGACTTTGGTGGACTTAGGATGGCCGAAAGGCATCGAGAACAAATGGATTTTCAAGAAGAAAGCAGATCTTGATGGTAATGTTATCCTATAAAGCTCGACTTGTCGCAAAAGGGTTTCGACAAATTCAAGGAGTTGACTACGATGAGACTTTCTCACCATGAGCGGTAAAAGTCTGTGAGGATTATGTTAGCAATCGCTGCATATTATGATTATGAGATATGGCGGATGGATGTCAAACAAAGATTCCTCAATGGAGATATTGATGAAGAGTTGTATATGATGCAACCCAAAGGTTTTGTCGATCCTAAAGATGCTAACAAGGTATGCAAACTTCAACGTCAATCTATGGATTGAAGCAAGCATCCCGGTTGGAATCAACGTTTTGATAAGGTGATCAAAAGTTTTGGTTTTATACATACTTATGGAGAAGCTTGTATTTACAAGAAAGTGAGTGGGAGCTCTGTAGCATTCTTAATACTATATGTGGATGACATATTGTTGATTGGGAATGATGTAGACCTTCTTAATAGTGTCAAGGAATATTTGAATAATAGTTTTTCAATGAAGGATCTTGGCGAAGCAGCTTACATATTAGGCATAAAGATTTATAGAGATAGATCGAAACGCCAAATATCACTGTCACAGAGTACATATTTGGACAAAGTTCTAAAGAGGTTTGGAATGGAAGATAGAGAAAGGATGAGTAAGACTCCCTATGCCTTGGCCATAGGATCTCTAATGTATGCCATGCTATGTACTAGACCCGACATTGCATATGCTGTTAGTTTAACTAGCAGATATCAAAGTGATCCAGGAGTGGATCATTGGACAGCGGTCAAAAACATCATTAAGTACTTGAGAAGAACTAAGGATATGGTTCTTTCTTATGGAGGTGATGAACAGCTCGTTGTTAACGTCTACCGATGCTAGTTGGAACAACCGATCCGATGATTCTAAATCACAACTGGATACGTATTTATTTTGAATGGTGCGCAGTTAGTGGAGGAGTGCAAAGCAAAGCGTTGTGGCGAGATCTTCAACCGAATCGGAATACATGGCTCTTTTGAGGCTTCACAAGAAGATATGGATGAAAGAGTTCATTACAGTCGGGTGTGGTTCTTAGTGCTACCGGACCCAATGTCTATCTATGTGATAACATGGGCGCCATAGCCAATGCGCAAGAACCAAGGTCAAGGTCACAAGAAGTCAAGCACATCAAGCTGCGTTTTCACGCTATTCGAAAAATATCTATCCGGATGGGGATATAAAGATTTGCAAAGTACACACGATCTGAATGTGGCGATCCGCTGACTAAACCTCTCCCGAGGGCAAAACATGACCAACACCAACTGCCATGGGTGTTCGTATATTACCATGTAATCTAGATTAGATGACTCTAGTGCAAGTGGGAGACTGTTGGAGATATGCCCTAGAGGCAATAATAAATATAGTTATTATTATATCTTTGTGTTTATGATAAATGTTTACATTCATGCTATAATAGTATTAACAAAGGAAACATTAATACTTGTGTGATTTGTAAACTTAATTTGAAGTCCCTAGTATAGCCTCTATACTTCACTAGCTTGTTGGTTGATTAATGATTGTGGTTTCCCTATCATGAACATTGAGATGTTATCAACAACAAGATCATATCGTTAGGAGAATGATATGGTGGACATACTCCTATAGATAAGCATAGCATAAAGATCAAGTCATTTCAATAGTTCAATTGTTATATGCTTTCTGATACATAGTAACCTAATTCCTTGACCATGAGATCATGCATATCATCACCTTTACGGATGGATGCTTTGATGACATCAAACACCACACCGTGAATCGGGTGGCTATAAAGGTGGCATTGAGTGTTCGGAAAGTATTGGTTGAAACACATGGATCAAGAGTGGGATTTGTCCATCCATATGACGGATAGATATACTCTGGGCCCTCTCGGTGGAATGTCATCCAATTAGCTTGCAAGCATGTGACTAGGTCACAAGGAATCACATATCACGGGAATGAGAAAAGAGTACTTATCGGTAACGAGGTTGAACTAGGTATGCAGAGATACCGACGATCATAACCTCGGATAACTAAACTATCGTGAGACAAAGGGAAATTGGTATCGTATGTAAGTGGTTCATTCGATCGCAAAGTAATCGTAGAAATATGTGGGAGCCATATGAATTTCCAGATTCCTCTATTGGTTATTGTTCGGAGAAGTCTCTCGATCATGTCCGCATAATTCACGAACCGTAGGGAGACACACTTAAGGATTCGACGTTGTTTGAGTAGTTATGGTATTATGAGAAAGAGACCGAATGTTGTTCGAGTCTCGGATGGGATCCGGATATCACGAGGTGATCCGTAATGGTCCGAGAATAAGATTCATATAAGGAAAGTCCCGCTTCGGAGTTCGGGAATGATTCCTGTTTTCATCGAATGTTCTAGAAGGTTCCGATTGTCCGACCGGGGAGGGTACATGAATGTGTCATTGAATGATTGCATCATGTACTAAGTGTTTTTACTGTTCCAAAACTGAAAAAGTCAAACTGCCAGTTTGAAAGTCAAACGGCTAAAACAGGAAACTGTGGAAAACCTAAACTGTGGGAAACAGAAACTGTGGGAAACAAGCAAGAGGTGTTGAACCAACTTGGAGGAGGAGTCCTCCTCCAAGCCGGGCGGCCAGCCTAGGACGAGTTGGGAGGGACTCCTCCCTCCTCGGCGCCAGCCCTCCACCTATAAAAGGAGGGGCAGGCCTCCTCTAGACACACAAGTTCCTATCCTCTAATCTCCGGTTTAGAGCCGCTTTGGTTTAGAGCTTCTAATTGCTTTAGCCTCGGTTTAGAGCCTTCTAATTGGTGTGTCTAATCTCTAGACCACTAATAGCCCTCTCTCATACTCCACCATACTCGCTCCGGCTTAATGAAGCCTCATGATTTCCCTCTACTTCCTGACCACGCCAGTCGCCGGAATCGCGAGGAGAGTGCTACAACCTCCACTGTTTGGAACAAGGGAGAGGAAGGTCTTCCGAAAATCGAACGTGTGACCGATCATGGAAGCGCCGCTTAACGCAGCGCCAGAAGGATCGTCTACACGATCTTGAGATCAGAAAGAGTACGACTACATCACCCACGAGTCTCGTTAAACACTTTGGAATCTTCGAGGGTAAGTTATTCCATCGACTCGTTGCTACAATCTAGTAGATAGATCTTGGCTTGTTTGTTTGTATGCGATAGAAATTTTTTGTTTTCCATGCTACGAACCCCTATAGTGGAATGGTGTGCTGCAAATGGCTAGGGGTGGCCTCCTTTTATAGGCTCGACGGCGAGACCGAGAGGGATGGGCAGGCGACGGTGGGACATGGCTACGGGCTGCTAGAGGCATGGATGAGGGTGGCGATCGACGCGTGGTCTCCTGATGATGCTCTAGGAATTCAATGAGGGCTTAGGGGTGGTGGTAAACTGTCGGGCGAGGCTGGCGCTCTGAGCGGCAGAGGCGGCGTCTTCGACAGCGAGCGGTAGCTGTGGGGCTTTGGACGGAGAACAGGGGTGTCTGGCGTGTTCCTTGGGTCGTGGCAACGCGGTGGGCACGAGCTGCAGTCGAGGGGCGGCGTGTGCACGCGTGCCGGGTGCGGCGGTCTAGCGCGTGCTCGGCATGTCACTGTGGCACTGGGCGCGGGGCGTTCTCGGTGGTCCATGGCTTGCCTTGGCTCGGGAAAGGGACAGTGGGCGGCGGTGAGGTGCTGGCTAGCTCCCAGACATGGTGGGCGTAGCTATTTCTTCCTCTATCTTGTTGTCCACACTGGGGTGGCATGGTGAGGCTCGGCCTGCTCACCATTGATGGCAATGGCAAGCTCACAGTGGTGCTAGAGGTCGCTTAATAAGCTAGATGATCTACTAAATGTTTGCTGTGATCTAGAGAGGGGACAGGGTTGGCCAAATCACTGCTCAAAATAGTGTTTGTTATTTGTTTGATTTGTGTTTGCAAGGTTTTTGATGAAATGGCCGAAAGAACTTAAAATTTGAATTTTGAAAAGATTTTTGGTGGGTGTGCTAGGCATAAGCTGGAGATTCTGTGGGTGCTTGGGTTTTGAAAATTGAGCTTGTTTGAGTGGTTTTTGAAATAGTGGGATCTTCCCATATGAGATAGATTCAATTTTAAACTGTCATTTAAACTAAGCATTTGAATGTTTTTGGATGATCACAAAGTGGGCCTTGATACCTTGTGATGAGTACTATCAAGGGGTGCAAAGATCCATACATGTTTCTGTTAAGTTCTGAAAGTTAGGGATAGCCAAAGTAGGCATGGGAGTTAAATTGACCAAAATGACCATTCACTTAATTTGTTTGTTTTGACTTGTTTGTCTTTGGGAAAAGTTTGGTGATTGTTTATATGATGTTTATTTCACCTAAGAATCATTTTACAAGCAATGAATCCTAGAACCATGGCAATTCAAAAGAACTCCTAATTTAAATACACATATATATGAATGCTTTCATATTTTTAGATGGGAAAGTTTTTGGTAACCCTAAATTTGATGATTAGAGTTTGGTGATCCATGTTTAATATTTTTGGGATGTTACAAACCTCCCCCCTTAAACAAAATCTCATCCCGAGATTTGAAAAAGGACGAAAAAGATTACCTAGGATTTAAATAGATCTGGGAACTCCGTCCTGATGTGATCTTCTCGCTCCCAAGTAGCTTCTTCTTCCGTGTGGTTGCTCCACTGAATCTTGAGAAATTTTATGCACCGGGTTATGTTAGTTCTGAAAGCTTCTTCCAAAATACGGATGGGTACTTCGGGATAGGTCAGGTCATTGTTGATCTCTATGGTCCGGTGATCAATATTCTTGAAAACTTCAATCTTCTCCAGAACTTCTCCTCAGGTTACAACGTAATGAGATATGGAACACATTGTGCACGATTGACATTTCTTCTGGTAGTTCCAATTGATATGACACTTCTCCTCGACGATTCAGAATCTTGAAAGGTCCGATATATCTGGGGGCTAACTTTCCTTTCAGCTGGAAACGCTCCATTCCCTTCAATGGCGACACTTTCAGATACACGAACTCTCCGATATTGAAAGCGAGGTCTCGATGTCTCTTGTCGGTGTAACTCTTCTGTCTTGACTGGGCGGTCTTGAGGTGCTCACGAATCTTATGAACTTTCTCTTCTGCTTCTCGTAGGATGTCGGATCCGAAAATCTGACTCTCTCCTACTTCCGACCAATTCAAATGGGTGCGGCACTTCCATCCATACATGAATTCAAATGGGGCCATTTGCAAACTAGCTTGATAACTGTTGTTGTGTGAAAATTCTGCAAACGATAGACAGTCTTCCCATTTAGATCCATACTCTAACACACATGCTCTCAACATATCTTCGAGTATTTGATTTACTCGCTCTGTTTGTCCGTCGGTTTGAGGGTGATAAGTTGTGCTGAAATCTAATCGGGTTCCTAAACCTTCTTGGACTTTCTTCCAGAACCTCGAGGTGAACTGAGTTCCTCGATCCGATACGATGTTCTTGGGGACTCCGTGCAAACTGACGATTCTAGAGATGTATAACTCCGCTAGCTTCGAACTCTGGTATGTGGTCTTGACTGGTAAGAAATGGGCTACTTTGGACAATCTGTCAACTATGACCGAAATAGAGTCATTTCCCCTACTAGAAGTAGGCAATCCGGTGATAAAGTCCATTCCATCAATCCCATTTCCATTCGGAATCGCAATGGTTGCAATAATCCTGGGTCTTTGATGTCCCGCCTTGACTCTCGACATATATCACACTTGGCGATATAGCTTCGATTTCTCTCTTCATCTTATGCCACCGTAATTGTTCCTTCAAATCCTGATACATCTTCATTCCTCCGGAGTGGATAGAATAGAGAGTATCATGAGCTTCCTTCAGAATAACTTCTTTCAACTCTGAATTTGCTGGTACACAAAGGCGTCCTTTGTACCACAGAACTCCTTCTTCATCTTCGGTGAATCCGGGTACTTTGCCTGTACCGATACGACGCTTGATTCCATCGATACTAGCATTTCCTTTCTGTGCCTCCTTGATCTGGCTGATCAAAGTGGGTTGAAGTTCTATGCTAGACAAAAATCCTTCACTCACTAATTCCATTCATAAATCTTCCATATCCTTGTGCAAACTTGGTTGCTCTTTCAAAATCATGGAGTTCAAGCCGCACGGCAATCTGCTAAGGGCATCTGCTACCACATTGGCTTTACAGGGGTGATAGTGAATGTCCAGGTCGTAATCCTTGATTATCTCAATCCATCTTCTCTGTCTCATATTCAGCTCCTTCTGAGTGAATATATACTTTAGGCTCTTATGATCCGAATAAATCTCACAACGGTTTCCCATCAGATAATGTCCCCATGTCTTCAGGGCTAGAACTACGGTTGCGATCTCGAGGTCATGGGTTGGGTAATTCTGTTCATGCTGCTTCAGTTGTCGAGATAGATAGGATATAACCTTTTCTTCTTGCATTAGCACACATCCGACACCGATCTTGGATGCGTCACAATACACGTCAAAGGGCTTCATGATATCCGGTATGATTAAGATTGGGGCTGAAATCAGTCTTCTCTTGAGTTCTTGAGAACTCGCTTCACATTTGTCTATCCATTCAAACTTCTTGTCCTTCTTCAGCAATTGGGTCATGGGTCTGGCGATACTCGAGAATCCTTCTACGAACTTGCGGTAGTATCCCGCTAATCTGAGAAATGCACGAACTTGGGTTTGGGTGGTTGGGGCTTGCCAATCTTCGACATCTTTCACCTTTGCAGGGTCAACGGCAATTCCTCTGGCTGATACAATGTGTCCGAGGAATCCTACCTCCTATAGCCAGAATTCACATTTTCTAAACTTGGAATACAACTGATGCTCTCTAGGGGTTGCAAGAATGGTCCTTAGGTGTAGCTCATGTTCTTCTTCTGATTTGGAATAAATCAGAATGTCATCGATGAGAACAACGACAACTTATCCAGGAAGTCCATAAAAATCTTATTCATGAGATTCATGAAATAAGCGGGGGCATTGGTTAATCCAAAACACATGACATTATACTCGTATAATCCATATCTGGTGGTAAAGGCAGTCTTGGGAATATCCTCTGCGCGAATCTTGAGTTGATGATAGCCAGTTCTAAGATCAATCTTAGAAAACACCTTGGCACCAGTCAACTGATCAAACAGATCTTTGATCTTGGGCAATGGGTAATTTTTCTTGATAGTGACATCATTCAACTTCTGATAATCCGTACACAAACGGTTACCTCCATCTTTCTTGTCCACGAACAAAACAGGTGATCTCCAGGGTGACGCACTTGGTCGGATCAATCCAATTTCCAGCATGGCATCCAGTTGCTTCTTCAGTTCTGCTAGTTCAGAAAGGTTCATACTATAGGGTCTCTGGGCTATGGGTCATGTTCTAGGGATTAGTTCAATGATAAAATCGATATCCTGATCTGGGGGCATACCGGGCAAAACATCTGGAAATACATCGGGGTATTCACAGACTATCCGGACTTGGTCAATGGTAGGTTGGGCTATACTCTTGTTGCACTTGAATTGACGAGGTAGGGTTTTAGATATATGCTCGACTGATATTCCGGCTGTACTGGTCATGGTTATGGATTTCTTGGCACAACCAATTAATCCTTTATGTTTGGACATCCAATCCATTCCTAGTACTACTTCCAAACCTTTAGTTCCGAGTACTATCAGATTAGCATAAAAGTCTATGCCATGTATTCGGATAGGGACGACTTTGCAAATTTTCCTAGCTTTGGTGGTTGAACCGGGGATTTGAACAATCATAACATGCTTCAGTTTGGTTGGTTGAATCTTACTAGTGCATGCAAATTCTTCAGTGACAAATGAGTGCGATGCTCCAGAATCAAACAACACTCTTGCAATCGAGTTAACGAAACGCACCCAAAGACGACGTCTGGCGTTTCCTAGGCTTCTTCAGCATGCATGAGAAAGAGACGGCCGTTGCGGTTGAGCGAATTTCCTGGGGCAGACCTTCTTCTGAGCTGAACACGACGTTGTTGATGAGCTGGGGCATTTGCATTGGGGGCTATGGCATTCTTCTTGGGGCACTCATTGGAGTAGTGACCCTTGGTTCCACATTCATAACAAGTCACTTGCGACTTGTCCTTTGCTGCAACAGGCACAGCATTGCTTCCGGTCCTTGGGGCAGTGTTGGTGTTGGTGGCAGCATTGTTGTTGTTGAACTTGGGTGGTGCACGGTTGAAATTGCTAGAGTTGCCGGGGTTGTTGTGGTTTCCTCCGGGCCTTGGGTTTCCCCGATTGGGACAGGTCGGACGGTTCATCGGGGGTCTGTTGGTTCTCGGGGAAAATCCTGGAGATGGGTTGGGGCGATACTTTGGGGTATGGTGGGTTCCTGGTTGATGCATCATGCAGCGCTTGCGGTTCTCGTTGGCTTGGTTAATCTTTCCTTCCATCTGAATGGCAGAGTCAACTAGGGCTTCAATATCAGCAAAGGGGATATTGACCAACACCGTCTGCATCTCATCATGCAAACTGTTTAAGAATCTCTCCTTCTTCTCGGCGTCAGTGTCGATCTCATCCGGGGCATACCTAGCTAATGACAAGAATTTGTCACGGTATTCCACCACGGTCATCCTTCCTTGCTTCAGTTCCCTGAATTCATCTCTCATCCTGTTGATCAAACCCGATGGCACATGGGTTCTGCTGAACTTGACCTTAAATTCCTCCCAGGTCATCATCTGTCCTCCGGTCATTGCACGAACGTTGTTCCACCATGCTCTTGCATCTCCGGCTAGATAGTGGGTGGCGAACAAAACTTTCTCGTTAGCTTCCACTCCGGCGACTTCCAGATTGTTCTCCATGGTTTGCAGCCAATCATCTGCATCTAGGGGTTCCTCTGACTTAGTGAAAACAGGTGGTTTGGTGTTCTGGAAATTCTTGAGCTTAGATCCATGGTTGTCCTGATTTCCTTGGCCTTGATTGTTGTTGGTCATCTGAGCTATGTGTTGAAGGGTGGCTAGGTTGGCTTGACGTTAGGCTCTTTCAGCTTCGCGATCAGAAACCAACATTTGTAGGATCTATAACATCGGGTCCGGGGATGAACCACTTCCTCCGCGAGGCATCTGAAGATTGAGATAGATTATGAGAAAAGAGGGAAATTTCTAAGGTTCCGGGACTTTGAAAAGTTTTAAAATTTTGACTCAGATTTTCTAGCAAATTGCTTTTCATTCATTCACTCATAGCACACGATACAAACACACACCACAACAAAGAAAAACAGATGGTTTTAAGAACCATTCTGGAAACTACGATACAGTGTGACCGAATAAAGCTCACTACGCTAGTGCTCAAGTTCTACTACTCCTCAGAGTTGGTGTACTCATCATCCTCATCATCATCATCATCGTCATCGATGAAGGCGAAATCCTCCTCATCGGTGAAGAAGTCCATGGCCTGATCCTCTAGAAAGTCATCATCATCGTTGAGATAGGAGTAGGGGTCTCCATGAAGGTCTTCTCTGGCATTCTCCCTTTCCTCAAACTGCATGTCTCTCTCGTGGATGGTCTCCTCCAAATCCATGATACGGTGGCGAAGATGGGCAATGATGCGCTCCTTCTTGTCGAGCTGACGGCGATGAGACTTGTGATCCTTCACTAGCATGGCAAGGGTCTGTCCTTCTTCTGGGCGATGGCGGACTTGTGGTTGGAGTAGTCACGAGCATTGTCTAGCTCCTGCTGACGATCATACATCATGAATCTAAGGTGGTCCAACTAAGTCTTTAGCTCGGGGTGATGTGGGGCTTCTAGTGGCTGTCCCATAGCATCACGCCTTGGATAGAACTCAAAGCGGGTACCCTTGATCTGATTGATACTCTTCCCACATAGACGGGAAAGATATTCCTTCATGGCCCTGGCAAGTCCATAGAACCAGTTGTTCTCTCTTAAGGTGAACTGAATTCCCTCTGCATTGGTAGGTTCAATCTTTCCTCGGAGACTTGCAACAACTAGACACTGCAGATTTTCTCCTCCTTGATCATTGAGATGAGCTCCGAAGAACTCGGGGTGCGAATGCTCCAGAAGTTCCAACAGCTGGTCCTGGTCACGCTCAAAGATGAGTTCTCCTTCATTCCCCAACTAATAAAACTTGATGTACTTCACGTCCATCTATAATAATATAGGATTAGTAAGTTAGTAAAGTGATCGAGTGTGTCAAATTTTATGTATTTTGCAAAAGTCTTTGAGGAACATGGCTTTTCATGAAAGAATCGAAGTGGTAAGAATGAGAATAAGTTTTTGTAAATACTCACTTCCTTTGGTTTTGAAACTAAGTTTTTGATTCAGACGTCCATTCTAACTAGGGTCTCCAATGGTTAGGATGGCTCTGATACCAACTTGTAAACACCCGGATTTTTAATCCCAGATGCCTGTTATGCCATACGTCGCAATCCCAGGATTACCATTTTTGCGAGACATAACAGATTTGGATATCACGGTACATCATCCATTACAAACCATACAAAAGGTCTTACACAAATAAGGATCAATGATCCAGTTCTTAATACAACTTAAGCAGTGGAATAACGTAATAGTAACGATAGCGTAGGCGAAGCTCCATCTTCGGGGTCACAGGCAATGCTGACGATGGGAGATGATCCTAGTTGTCATAACCTTCCTGTGGTCCCTCATCCTGGTACTCCTCTTCATTGCCTGGCCACGAGAATAGCCAGGAACAAAGCCATGAGTACTCTTTAAGTACTCGCAAACTAATACTAACAAGTTAAGGGGGTTTGTGTATTAGGACACTAAGCTCTAGGGTTGTTTTGCAAAAAGCCAGATTTACCTCTACTAAGTTCAGAAGCGAAGAAAACTAGTTGAGAGTTTTATAACACCTAAGTGGGAACTTGAATTTCATATCACAACTCTGTTGTGGTCAAGTCAAAGTCTCAATTCATTTCATATGTCATTTTGAAAACATCTGATGGGGAACATGATGGCCACTAATCGCCCATAATCATGACGCTTATTCGAATAGTTTGACACTGCAAAGATTGTACACTTTCACCACAACATTCGATACATCCGTCAGGAACAATCCTGAATTCACCATACTCAGTATGCGGATAATCAATCCTAACCTTTCAATTACACACCCTAGTATAAGAACCTCTCTTGTGAGTTTGGCCTCCCAACCATGACCAACTGTCATCTTGGGTACTGCACAGGTGGACAATCCTCACAAGGTAGACTCAGCTCAGACCTTGTCCGTGAGGGAACCCATACTAAGGTATATAAGTTTCCAGTCAAGCCCTACCCAATTTTCGGGTATTGTGGTTGTACGGTAAAATTGGAATGGTATCGCATCCAGACAACCATCAGTTTTATAAAGGGTTAAGGCTCCTGCCTCAATATTTTCATCATCAAAATCAGCTGGTGTTCGGAAACACATGTCAAAACATTTAAGTAGAATGACTCATCATCCTAAGGTTTTCATAACCATTTTCACCAAGTATTCCGATCAAACGTTGATCAAGTTTTATGCTTAGCACTAGCTTCTACAAGGGGTGGTAACTATTAATGAGGGATGGTAAATAAGTGGAGATTTGCTAAGTTCAATTCTCATGCCTTAGGATGATATCAAGATTATCTAACTTAGGCCAAGTTTTATGCTCTTTATTCTATCTTTAGTTATCTTTCTAGAATCTACAATTCACCTATGTAAACTTTAAGAGAAGGCTTTGATAAAGAAATAAAGTATAAAGCTTTCAAGTAAAACTAGGATTAGGTTGTCAAGTGGGTATGATCACAGATGCTTAAGGCATATAGTTGGCATGGTAACAAGCAGGTAGTAGCTTGCATAACTGCAAGTATAAGCTTGCTAAAGTAGGGTGTCTTGCAAGTGTTATCTTGCCTTGAGCAGAGCAGTGGTTGAAGTTCTCCTCGGCTTCTTCCTCGTAGTATCCTCCTTCCTCTTCATATCCTTGGTCGGTACTAGCATCTATAAATAAATACGAGGTACACAATCACCAAACAATACTTAACTATTTTCAATCATCACACCAAGGTGTACTATAGATGATCTAGCATCATCTCTTAACATTGCAAGATTAAAGCATTTGTCTTGTTTATTTTAATTTGAGAAAAGTAATTTCTACTCATTGAAAAACTACTTAAGATTTAATATTCTCTAACTTAAACATGGGATCATGTTGACACATGTCATCACCACATATTTCAGTACATGGGAATGTGATTTAAAGTGGTGTCACAATTTAATAAGGTTTAACCTTTTTATTTTAATTAAATAAAGTGACTAGAAATGCCTATGTGGCATTCTTTTATTACTTGAACATTATTTCTGCAAGTAAACCCATATGTTTTTATATATTCTGAAAGGTATGATCAATTGTGATTTTTGAGAGTTGGAATCAACTCAAAAGCTTTTATGGTTGAATTTTGAAAAATGTTTGAATGCAGAAAAGCTTCTGAATTATTATTTTTACCAAGGTTGATATATATATCCAAATGATTTGAATCCAACGGGCTTGGATTAAGCATTTCGGTACCTTTCTCAAAAAATTGGTTTCATGCAATTTGGTTCGTTCAATCGAGCTGGGTTGATTTTTGAATCTATGGACAGAACTGTGTTTGAATTAAAATGGAAAAATCTAAATTCAAACTGCTGGGTTGCGCGGGAGACGCTAATGGGCCGGCCCAGTGTCACTCCGCAGCGCGGGGCTCAGCTGACAGGGGGTCTACCAGTCAGCGGCTCATAACGCGCGAAGCGGTACGGGGCTGTGTGGGTCGTTGGATTAGAGTGGGGATCGACGGCTGGGGATCGTCGTCGATGATGGACCTGTCGCCGGCGAGCTCTAACCCTAGCGGCTCAGTGGGGGTGCATAGGGGGCGTACCAGGGCTCCAGCGACGACGGCGAGGCGGGAAAACAGACTGGTGGTCGACGGCGAGCACAGGGACGGTTGAGGCAGCTCTGGGGGTGGTCGCAATCAGCGGCGCCCTTCTTCTCCAGAGGCGGCCTGCTCCGGTGCAATTCCAGCGAGCTGCTGCTCCCCGTGCTCCAGCTAGAGGTGTGGGACGATTAGTGAGGTGAGGGGAGTGGAATGGTGTGCTGCAAATGGCTAGGGGTGGCCTCCTTTTATAGGCTCGACGGCGAGACCGAGAGGGATGGGCAGGCGACGGTGGCGACATGGCTACGGGCTGCTAGAGGCATGGCTGAGGGTGGCGATCGACGCGCGGTCTCCTGGCGGTGCTCTAGGAATTCAGTGTGGGCTTAGGGGCGGTGGTAAACGGTCGGGCGAGGCTGGCGCTCTAAGCGATAGAGGCGGCGTCTTCGACGGTGAGCGGTGGTTGTGGCGCATTGGACGGCGAACGGGGGTGTCTGGCGTGTTCCTCGGGTCTTGGCGACGCGATGGGCATGGGCTGCGGTCGAGGAGCGGCATGTGCACGCGTGCTGGGTGCGGCGCTCTGGCGCGTGCTCAGCATGTCGCTGTGGCACTGGGCGCGGGGCGTTCTCGGTGGTCCATGGCTTGCATTGGCTCGGGAAGGGGACAGTAGGCGGCGGTGAGGTGCTGGATAGCTCCTAGACATGGTGGGCGCAACTAGTTCTTCCTCTAGCTTGCTGTCAACACTGGGGTGGCGTGGTGAGGCTCGGCCTTCTCGCCATTGATGGCAATGGCAAGCTCACAGTGGTGCTAGAGGTTGCTAACTAAGCTAGATGATCTACTAAATGTTTGCTGTGAGCTAGAGAGGGGACAAGGTTGGCCAAATCACTGCTCAAAATAGTGTTTGTTGTTTGTTTGATTTGTGTTTACAAGGTGTTTGATGAAATGGTCGAAAGAACTTCAAATTTGAATTTTGAAAAGAGTTTTGGTGGTTGTGCTAGGCATAAGCTGTAGATTCTGTGGGTGCTTGGGTTTTGAAAATTGAGCTTGTTTGAGTGGTTTTTGAAATAGTGGGATCTTCCCATATGAGATAGATTCAATTTTAAACTATCATTTAAACTTAGCATTTGAATGTTTTTGGAAGATCACAAGGTGGGCCTTGGTACCTCATTATGTGTACTAACAAGGGGTGCAAAGTTCCACAAATGTTTCTGTTAAGTTTTGAGTGCTAGGAGTATCCAAAGTAGGCATGATAGTTAATTTGGCAAAAATGACCATTCACTTTATTTATTCATTTTGAGTTGTTTTCCTTTAGGAAAAGTTTGGGAATGATTTAGATGATGTTTATTTCACCTAAGAATCATTTTACAAGCAATGAATCACAGAACCATGGCAATTCAAAAGAACTCCTGATTTAAATACATATACATATGAATTCTTTCATATTTTGGGATGGAAAGTTTTTGTTAATCCTAAATTTGATGATTAGAGTTTGATGATCCATGCTTAATATTTTTGGGATGTTACATTAAAGCTCTCACAAACTTGATGGCACACTTTATTTTCTTGCCCCTAATAAACTTGAACCATTGTGTCATCTATGTTGTATATGCTTGCTCTTACAAGTTGGGAATTAGCAGAACCGTGCTATCACGGGGAATGCTTTCAACACCTGTAAATATCTACCCAGTTGATATCATGCTCTTTTGTTTATGGATGTCGGCGGTGTGAAATAAAAGGGGAGCTTGTAAATCCATGGAGTTATGTATATGTGTTAGAGAAACGCCTGGGCCGCTAGCCCAAGCCATGCCTAATCATGGTGGAAACTTGCAGCATCACCATAGTGAGAAATCTATGAAGCATTCTTCTTATAAAAAAAGAGAGAAAGAAAAAAATAGAAAAATAAAAAAGAGGAAAGAAGATAAAAAAGAACCATTTTCCCTTGGTAAATAAGAAGATTGCTACGATGCTCATTGTTTGTTGCCTTGTAATTTTGATATGGGATAGCTCCTGTGTCATGGGTCAAGGGGTACCCCGTTGGCGGTTCTCTATGATACACATATACTTACAATGACAAGAACTTATCGATAACTAAAGTTGAGTAGCATGAGGAACGACCCTCGTACTCAAGGGACATGAGATTGCCAACTTCTACTTTGTCAAGCATATACTCCATACTTTGTTCACTTTAACCTTAATCACTTCAAGATTCTTATGATAGGGGCAATGAGAGCTGAAAGCTAATAAGTACCATGATTTTTGGAAGCTCTTTATGAAACTTGAAATCCCTGCTTCCCTGTGAAGGGCCTTTCTTCCACTTTTATATTGAGTCTCCACATTTTATCCTTAGGCACCAATTAAGAGAGCATAGTTGTCATTCTTAGTTCTATGTGCATTGTCCCAAAAATTATTGATTGATTCATAATGTTGATATTGCTTGTTCTTGAACTATTTGTATCTAGTCACCCTTATGAAATTTGAAGGTGTCCTATGCATTTATGTTTTGCTACTCCACGAGGGACAAGCTGAATGCCACTATGTTATGTTTTCTATATGTGAAACAAACAAATGTCTTTCAATGCATTGTTATTCATGATCTTTGTTTGTATCCTCTCATGTTGCAACATAGTTACTATGTCTTATTGTTAGAACTTCATCTTTCATGCTCATGTTTAGAGTACTTTGATCCCAGCTTTCAATGCTTGCAAATAGTTTGATCAAGATTGTGATGGTGCATGTCACCTTAAAAATTATTCTTTTTATCACTTACCTACTCGAGGACGAGTAGGAGTTAAGCTTGGGGATGCTTGATACGTCGTAAACGTATCTATAATTTTTGATGTTCCATGATTGATTAGTATCCACTTTGCTATCCTTTGTATACACTTTGAGGTATTTTTATACATTTTCTGGGACTAACCTATTAACAAGATGCCGCAGTTCCAGTTGCCTGTTTTCTGCAGTTTTTGGTTTCAGAAAATCTAGTAAGGAAATACTCGCGGAATTGGACGGGACAAAAGCCAAAGTCAATATTTCACCGAGGAGAACACGAAGTCCAGAGGAGATGCGGAGGGGCGCCACAGGGTGGCCGCACCCCCCAGGCGCAGCCCCACCCTAGGTCGCGCTAGGGCAGGGTGTGGGCCCCCTATACGCCCTCCTGCCCCGCCTCTTCGCCTATAAAATCCCCCGATGCCAAAACCCTAAGTACCCGATCAGATCTCCACGAAACAGTCCATAGCCACCGCCACCATCGTCCATAGATTGGGGGATCTGAAGCCCTTCTCGGCACCTTGCCGGAGGGGAGAGATCATCCCGGAGGCCTTCTTCATCACCATGCCAGCCTCCGGTATGATGCGTGAGTAGTTCACTCTTGGACTATGGGTCCATACAATAGCTAGATGGTTGTTTCTCCTCCTTTGTGCTATCATGTTTAGATCTTGTGAGCTCCGTTCATGATCAAGATCATCTATTTGTAATCATACATGTTGTGTTTGCAGGGATCCGATGGATATTGAGATTGCTATGTCAGATTGATTATTGATTCTATCATGTCTTATTGATTATTGATTCTATCATGTCTGTGTTGTTTGTGATCTTGCATGCTCTCCGTTGCTAGTAGCTATATTGGCCACGTATATGCTAGTGACTCCAAGAGGGAGTATTTATGCTCGATAGTGGGTTCATGCCTCTAGTAATCTGGGGAAGTGACAGGAATCTCTAAGGTTGTAGATGTGTTGTTGCCACTAGGGAGAAAACAACAATCTTTTGGTCATGGAACAATTGTATTGTTTACTTTACACACATTTCTTAATGCAGTTATCCGTTGCTTGCAACTTAATACTGGAGGGGGTTCAGATGATAACTTGAAGGTGGATTACTAGTCATAGATGCAATTGGATGGAGGTCTATGTATATTGTTGTAATGCCCAATCAAATCTCATAGGAATCATGATGTCCAGTATTTGCATTGTTATGCCTTGCTCAGTCCTATCAATTGCCCCGCTGTAATTTGTTTATCCATCATGTTATATTATTTATCTTAAGAAGAACACCTCTAGTGAACTTGACCCTAGTCCAATCAATCTTTACCATTTTTACATCATCTATTGTTACCATTTACTTTCTACAAGCAACCATTACCTTCCACACTATACGTTTAATCCTTTGTTTTTAGCAAACTAGTGATATTGACAACCTCACTGTAAGTTGGGGCAAAGTCTTGAGTTTTTGTTTTGCAGGATTCCAAGTTGTTAGCAACACCTTGGAGTTGTTTCCTTGCTCCTACTGGTTCGATAACCTTGGTTTCATAACTGATAGAAAACTTGCTGCCGTGCTTATCATACCTTCCTCTTGGGGTCTCCCAACGAAGCTCTACTATTGAGCCACATCATGGCCCCTTTGTTAGCCACTCCTTTTTTGACCCTAGTGCCTTCTGCCATCACCGAGTTTGGACCTTGGATTCCAATGGCAGGTATCTTCGTTGGAATCTGGTCCAGTGTCGTCAGCATGGTCTTGTACTCTTTTTGGTGCGCTCCCTTCTATGCTACCTTGCACCTTGGTGTCTCCATGCATGTGATCCGCCAGCACAGCCAACATAAGTTTCCCTTGATCTTGATCTTCTACATTGTGATGTTGCCAGACCCACGAGAGTAGGCCCTATGTCGTCGTCGTCGATGGACATATGATGTTCCTTGTTCATGTGCCTTGTGGCAATCGTCGTGCACCTTGGATTTGGTTCGGTTCCTTCATTGCTGATATTTCCAAGGTGTCTATGGGGCGATCGTGGTGGTTGGTTTTGTACAAGACCATATAAGTTCTCGAGGATCCATATCGCATGCTTTGCTTGAGTTGGGAAGTTCCAATGGGTGTTCTTGCAGCTGATAGGGAGAATATTGTGTGTCAAACAATTGGCATGTTGCAATAGTTTTCTAGGTGAATGGACACCATAGACATCGTTCTTGGTCTCAATTTCTTAGGTGATAACCCTACCTGGCAATGGTAGCTTCCTAATTGTTTCCATGTTAAAGAAATTGGACCTTCTCTGGGTGCATTCCTAGTATATGACCATGCTGGTTACACTGGAGACGGTGTTTGTATATTGTTTCCTTCCTGGAGGCTTCGTTTTGGAGAGCCTTCTTCGGAATCTAGGTGTCATCACCACTAGCAATCTTGTTGTTGCGAGTTTGTGATTATTTTGGTGGGGCCTTTGTTTTTTTTTTCTTTTGTGTTCTTGGTTGTATACATCCTTAATGTCTATACTTGCTGTAGATATTAGACTGCTGTAGAGCCTCGGCATAATTTCTTATCATATTGGTATTAATATATTCCCTTTATTAAAAAAATTATCCACACCACGAATTAACATCCAATGGTCACACCAAGCGTTGAAACGAAAATTAAGCAGCCCACGTTAGTACCTCACTACACCAAATCATGAAATAAAGTTGAATTCAAGGCATGATCATAGCATTGGATGGGATGTGACGGAAGATGGAAATTTCTCTCGTTCCAAATATTCTAAATAGCCCATACTATCCGCATAGTGATGAGCTATGACGCCACCTATGTTACACCAATTCACCAAATCTCAATGGATAGACAAATTTCTAGGCAGTAATGTCTTGGTCAAAGAAGTTGAGCCAAATCTACAAATTTTGATGCGGAATCACAAGAGGAGATGGATTGCGGGGTCTTGCTCCCATCCAAACGGGGCTGAGCACCTGGTTAGATCATCTCTAGCAGAACACCTAAATTTTGACTACCAAAATAATTTTAGAAACTAGAGAGAGAAGATTATTTTTGCGGAAGGGGTTGTCATTTCTAGCATATTCCCTGAACTCCTCCATTTTATAATTTTGTGTAGCTCAAATTATAAATTATTTGAAATTTATATTTTACACGTTTGTGGAAAACTCATTGGCTACGTCCATATTTTTTTATAAAAAAAATAGAGCTTACAACTATGTTTTTTTTTTTGAAATAGCATTTCATTGACCAAGAGAAGTTGAAGCTGCAGGAGAAATGGTGCTCGCGAGCCAAAAATCTCCACTCGCCCTAAACTGTTTTTTCATCTCGAATAAAAAATGGTTACACACAATTCCATGTTAAACATCCAATCTCAAATAACACATTTCATAAAACAACATAGTTCTCACACGGCATACAACAATAATTGAAACATTGTGCTAAAACAAGAACTAATCTACATGATTAAACTAAACTAGACTTGAACTAAAGTAAAACTAAATTAAACCACATGTTTTGAACTATATTGTACTTAAACTAAAGTAGATGTACATATTTTCAGTTAAAAGACCGATTACTTGCGCCCCCTCGTCGTGGTACCTAGAACTGTTTTCTTGGATCCTCAGGGGTTTGTGTGACGGTGGCCTCCCATTCCTCGCAGGAGACCTCGCATGCAGCCTCATATATCGACAAGGATTTGCTAGAACTGTTTTTGCTGGAACAGGTAGAGATAACGATTATAGCAATTGTTCACATACTACTCCTTTGAGAGGCCTCGAAACTGCTACCTTCGTATCAAGATTCCTCTCACCTTCGCATTCAGACAAAAAACGGGTTTGCAGTACGAATCACGAGAGGTGATGACGCATAGAGGATCTTATGTCAGTGATAATGGCGGGGGATGCCCGATGCGCCCACGGGGACCCCCTCCGGCCAAAATTGGGACATGTGAGGGCTACATGAGGACCCCTCCTCCTCCCGCTGCTGTGCCACACGCGCCGGGCGGCCTCCCCTCCCCGCCGAGCCCTCACTCCTGTGGGCTCTCCTCCCTGCCGCCGCCGCCCGAATCGTCGCCAGGAAAAGACCTAGGGGCGTGGCGGCGGTGTCCCGGATCGTGATCTGGCGGGAAGGCGGCGGCATTTGTCCTGGCTGGTTTGGCAGTGGTGCTGTGGCGAGCGGTGGCCGGTGATCCTCGGCCCAGATGGCGACAGGCCGCGGCGGGAATCTGGGCCTAGCCGCGATCTGTCCCGTATGTTGGCCTCGACGCCTGCGCCCAGGCGACCCGGGCCTTGTCCGTGACACTAGGGCGCTTGGGGCATCTTCCCTCGGCATGGTGGTGGTGGTCTCCTTCTCCGTCGGAATGGTTGGACAGGTGGTCTTGCCGTCTTGCAGCAGATCCTGCTAGTTTCCGGCGGGTGACGTGGGGGCTACTGGCTCGTGTCTCGGTTTTAATAAAGGAGGTGGTCCTGGATCCCTCTCAAGCCAAGACGATGATCTGCCGGATGTTGGTCTCCATTGATTGATCCGGTTTTACGTGTCGTGTTCCGGAAGGCTCCGCCGGCGAACTCCATAAGTGCTATCATGCGGTGAGTTTGCTGGGAGGATTGAATTCAGTCGTACGCACCAACGTTTTACCCTGACCGTTTGGTTTCAGAGGGTGAGCTTTTTTGGCTGTTATTATCATGGGACATGTTCTCGTTCCATGGTGCTGACGGAGAAAGTCATGAAGACCAAGATATGAGGACAGACAATGGTGGTTCGAGTCTGGGTGGTGATGAGGAATTGGCTAGATGACTTGTGGATTGGAGCAGTGGCATGAAAGTGGGGGCGACTGCACAGGAGAGGTTCATGATCCTACCTCTCAGGATGAAAACCCAGGGTCTGGCCTTAATTGGTTGTGCCTGGCAATGGCTTTGTTGAAGGTATTGTTCTGAGAGCGCGGACTTTCTTCAGGGTGAAAACCTAGATCTTTAATCAGGCGATGATAGTGTTTGTGCATTGTTCCCTTCTGGAAGACGTCGTTTTGGGAGAAGCTGGACTTCTGGTGCTGTCTTGGTGGTGGTAGTGCTGTTATTTCAATGAACGAGACACCGTAGCGGGGCTTTTTTTTCTTTTTTTTGGCTGTGTACATCCGTGTGGCTGCTATGCAATGTGTTGTTGCAGAGGCTGGATGTAATTGTTATTTCCTGATATTAATATATGCTCTTTTCCAAAAAAAAAATGAGGACTACATGTGTGGAAGAGCGAAGGAGATGTGGCTGTGTACTAGCCACTAGTAGGCAACGGAACATGCCAACATAGGAGGGCAGGTGGGGATGATGGGTCGGGAACTACAAAGCAGGAGTTGTTGGCTCTCTCCCAGCGTGGATAGGGTTAAATGGGTGGGTTTGGGAGTACATATTTAGAGGCACTGGTAGAACATGTTTGACAGACAAATTTGGGGATTTGGAGGGGTTTATAGACTCTCATAGAGCTACATTTTTTTACTGTGGCGGTTTTAGGGATTAGGTTTAAATTTAAAAACACCGCTGAAGATGCTCTCAGGCCAGCCACCGACAAGCGAGTCTGTTCTACTTGAAAGGTGACACACGGGCAGATAAAACAAAGATTATGGTTCCAGTGAGTATTGCACAGCTTGTTATCATTTATAGTAGTACATAGTTATACTAGCAAGGTAATATCGTGTTATTTGGTCGTTGTGGATATATTGATATGATAATGTTTTTTATGATAAAAAGTATTTCTCTCTTGCATGTTATCTATCGTTCCGTTTTTTATGTTCGTCTCTACAACATGTGGAGTTTAGAGACCTGTGTATGAAAGTGTCTACACTACCGGAGGGCACGGTAAGGTCTTTTATCCAACATGGATGGTAGCATAATTTTGGACCAGTCCACCACCCACCACCTTATTCATTTTGCAAATTCTCATTAATCATATGTATTTTTCTATTTTTAAAATTTAATGACTTCTGGACATGTGGTGCATCCTAGTTATACAAAGTTTAGGTATAACACTTAAAACTCGCTAAATAATAAAACGCTCTTTATAAAAAAAATCACAAGTCAGTCCATTGAAAGATCTTCACCTTCTGGCCGAGACGTCCTAGTCCTAGTACATCTATCTATTATTTATATACTAAAAGCAATATAAGGATGTATTTCGAGGCACCATGTCGATCCACATCACCTATATTATATTAACCGTTAGATCTATAACTTAAGGACATGATTTAATTTACAACGTAACAGATAAAAAAAAAGAGCTGGCTCCAACATGTCACGAGTCCAACACGTCACATAACAGCAGTCCGAACCTTTTGTCAGACAGAGAACATATACTCTCTCCGTTTAGAAATATAAGATGTTTTAGATTTGTGAAGGAGATGTATCTAGACACGTTTTAGGTATAGATTCAAACGAATCTAGACACTAAAAGATGTCTAAATACATCTTATTCAGAAACCTAAAACATCTTATATTTCCAAACGGAGGGAGTATATATATACGAAAAGACAAGACACTTACCGTAGATACGTCCTTCCTTTTATCTTACAATCGATCTATGTACAATCTGAACCGTGCTATTGTTCGCGGGGCAACCGGCGGCGGCTATAATTTGGGGCTGGACCGGCCGTCTCCATCGTGGTTTGTAAGGACGGGCTGCTTTGAGGACTCCAAGTTTGTAAGTTGTAAGGATCGTTGCTTCAAGTGATGTTGTGCCCCAGGTGATGCGGCGTGCAGCGACTCCTACTTCGACTGGCTTGGTGTCGATCGTCAACATGCTCGCTGCGGTAATATTCCTGGCTGCCACCACGCTCCCTCCTCGAGATGAACCTAATTTGTGCAGCGTTTCAAGGTACTAGACGAACAGGCGGGCTTCGTCCCGCCGCCTCCATGGCGTCTTGCCACAACCTAACCAGTGAGGTAGGCTTAGGAAAACTCGGCCTTGCATCCCTGGCGTCTACATGGCGTCTTGCCACAACCTGACCAGCGAGGTAGACCTGGAAAAACCCGGCCTTGGGTCACCTGCAATCCTTTCCATGGTAATATCCCCGGTTTTCGCAATGATCAAGCCCTGATATAAAATGCCAAAAAAACAAAGTTTTTGCCATACCATGTATAGTGGATCATCTAGTTTCATATTGGAACAACTATATTTCAATCCATACATATTTTTAGTACATATTAACATAAAATTCATACATCGTTGTATTACATATGTACATAAAGCGTATTTCATCTACTGGAGAGAAGAAGAAGAGGGTATCATTTAACTAAGATGGATTTTCTTTTCTAATCCATCCCGGTCCACTTCTTTGGTTTTCATCCCTAAAGCTCCCGAGAAAAAGAACTTTTTCCATGTGATCTAAAAGAAAATAACACACAATACTGAAAGATATAATGATTTTTCACACATGTATATCAATATACCTGCAATAATAGAAAAAAAGAACTTTGTTAACATGTATATCAGCAAAGCATTAGATACTCAATCAATACTTTTTTATCAACAGAAACAAGAGAACTGAAACAAAAAAGTACTTATTTACTTACTGGGATGAAAAATTAGGAGGATTCATGGTCAGAGCTGATACTATAAAACCTTAGTGAGAAAGTAACATCACATTCCTTTCATTTGACTGCACTATGGAGTTGGTGCTAATTTCCTATTGACATTTTGTATGGAAGATTGCAAATAGTTGGCCATTTAAAAAATAACCCAGATGGTTGGCTGGTATAACAAATCAAAATGTAAACTGTAATTTATGTGTTGTGCCCCTTTTCATCACCGAATCAACCGATAAATAGGAATTTAACAGAATATTAACCGCAAAGATGTAGCATATATAGCTGGTATGGAAAATCAAACAACAGCAATAAAAGACAGATAAGATTGACACACAGATATTAATAACATACCTGCAAAGAAAATGCAACCTACCTCTCAATGCCACACCAAAAAAAACAGCATGGTACATACTAAACATACCAAATGAATTTCTAAACGCTGCCAAATATAGCAAGGATACCAGCGCAATGTTACCAATAAAAAACAACACACATCCATCACATTTTTCCTACTCCATAAACCAAATATATATATACTTTCTTACCACCCTCATTCCGAAAATGAACTGCTATTTCTATATAGAGACCCCAATGATCCACCATCCTATTCTATGTTTTAAACTAAAGAACTGAAGATTACCCTTTCGACGGTTCAGACCTAAAAACATAAATTCAGATTTTTAGATAGAGACCACAATGATCCAACATCCTATTACAATTAAAGAAACGAAGGTTACTCTTCCCACACATCAAACCTAGAAATTAAAACCAAGCAAGCCCAAAATGTACACATGCAAATCCTTTTGTAAGAAAACACTTCCCTAAAGCCAACCCATAAAACATTCTTGATGACTGAAGAACAAATTTAGATTTATAGATAGAGACCACAGTAATCCAAAATCCCACTACAATCAAAGAACCAAAGGTTACTCTTTCCACACTTCAGACCTACAAAATAAAACCAAGCAATCCAAAAAATGCACACATGCAAATCCTTTTGTAAGAAAACACTTTCCTAAAGTCAGCCCATAAGACATTTTTGTTGGTTAGTTCTAAAACATGACAGAAGTTGTCCATAAAAATCGGATGTTACTCTTTGCACAGTTCAGACCTAAAAACAAAGATTCAGATTTTTATAGATAGAGACCACAGTCATCCAACATCCTATCACAATTAAAGAACCCAAGGTTACTCTTCCCACACTTAAAACCTAGAAAATGAAACTAACCATGGGAAAAAAACTACACATGCAAATCCTTTCTTAAGAAAAAACTTTCCTAAAGACAACCCATAAGACATATCTTCTGATTGGGTCTAAAGCATAACCAAAATTGTGTAGAAAAAAGGTCTAAAACATAACTGAAACTGTCCACAATAAACTGTACTATCAGACTCAATGAGGACAACACAACGACAACAAATCCCACAAAACAAATATGATACTACCAATTAGACTCTGAAACCCCCAAAATACAAAAGGCCAGACCTAAAACCAAAATTAAAGCAACAAGGACATCACACCTTTGAATCAAACACTGAAAGGGTACCAGTTTGCAAAGACAAACCTAAAACAAAAATGAAAACGACAAGAAGACCAAACCTTCCATGCAAGTAGAACGCGACCAATCACCAAGACAACGGCGGCGCCCCACCATGGAAGAACCCTGGCCAACCAATATCCCTCCAAGACGACGCAGGAACCAGAAACCACACAGGCAACCGCACACAGGAAAACCACACCGCCACCAAGAAACACACCGCCGCCAGAAATCCAACACAGTCGCCCTATTCCAGAAATCCAACACAATTGCCCGGCCAGAGGAGCGAAGATAACCAGGAGAACCTCTCCCCCACCGTGACGAAATAACCCCAAAAGGACAGATGGACCGAACATACAGGTGAATGGCAAATAGTGCCTAGAAAACACGGGCCACCGGTCAGACAGTGCAAACGAAACACCACAAACCCAAACCGCCTGCAGGCAATGCGTGGCCAGGCCAACTCAACCCATCGAGCACCCACCCGCCGACCCGACGCACAACAGACGGTAAAAAGGGGACCAACATGCAGAAGCAGAAAACAAACATTGAGCCCCGCAGACGCCCCCAGAACGCTCGGCCATCACCGCGCTTAAGCCTTTAAGGAATATTGTGATGTTGCTTCTGACATTTACAACACTGGGTTTCTTCGTAGACTAAGATGGAGTTGTTGTTGGCTATCTCATGCGTGTGATCTCTCAACAACATTTGTGTAAATTTATCTCGTGTATCTTCCAATATCAGCAAATCAAGAACACCAACAAAACAACTTGAAGGCTTACTCACAATCTATGGAGACGGTGGCCGCTTGAGGACGTTGAGCGGCTGGAGGACAAATAGTACGCGTGGAGGTGGTCGGTGGACTTTCGAGGCACATGAGACTCAGGCACCACACTTGGACTCAGCAAGAAGATGGAGCAGTGGGGCGTAGGGGCACTGCTGAGGACAAAGCTC
This sequence comes from Avena longiglumis, assembly GCA_030063025.1. NCBI lineage: Eukaryota > Viridiplantae > Streptophyta > Magnoliopsida > Poales > Poaceae > Avena > Avena longiglumis. Next base: position 97,249,025 of record CP125976.1, read on the forward strand.
AATGTGTCGGGCGGCAAGCAAAACTCGTAGTGAATCCCTGATCTATACGGGGGTACTTGAGGCATGTAGATTGAGCAGCAGGACGTAGGAGATAGCTTAAGACAACTCCCTTATCTGGATAGGGATGACAGCAAGGTTGTCCACGCGGACATATGCCACATACTAACGTATCATTGTATGAACAAAACAATAAGGATAGTAAATAAATGTTAGCCTACAATGTTCCCTAGGTCAAATTAACTCTTTTGTATGCTAATTTTGCCGACATGATGCACAAAATGAAAATAACCACCCGACAGATCATGGATATCCAAATTATCTAATTAAAGGCTTTGCCAATGTTTCGCATTTTTTGTCTGGTGTTACCTCCGAAGTTTGATGGGAAATCAAACTTTTCTACTACTCTAGAGGAACAATCTATTTGTACAGAAAAATTGCAATTAATATGCCGCCTTATTTTTTTCTGTATTGAGATGGCATGCAGTGCCATTGGGATAGGGCTAATCTAGAAATCCAGCGGCAATCCATACCACCAGGATTGCCATATGCCAAAACCAGGAATCATTCACACTAGGATTCTATGTACCAGAAGCTGCCTGTCTCTAAACTGAAGAAAAATACTGATCTGATCAACGACGAGCTAGAGCGCGACATACGTATGACGGTTAGGCTTCAGATAGTTTACGGGATGCTGAGCATTGGCTCATTTCGGAGCGCTTTCGAGAAGAGTGTAGGAAGCAGGCTTCAGAAGTTTGGAGGACCAGACACCAAGGAGCTGCTTCAGAGGTAACTAAAATTCTGGTTATTGCTATTGTGCTTTTGATGTGACAAGCAAAGGCCACCGCTTTCATACCGGTGTGTAGTTGCAGACGAGTTGGCTGTGATGACGTCTTCATCCTGCATTTGATTCAATTGTATTTTTCACCACAATTTCTGTTTAGTGTCAGAGTTATCAAGGTCGAATTAGGATTCACCGACTAAATAGATAGTCTATAATTCATTTAGTTTCATGCTGGATCTATAAAGGTGTTAGGATGCATACTAAATGCATTGAGCTGAACAATGTTGGGACTTGACCATAACCCATCTGGAGTGCCGGGTTGTTATGCAGCAATCGATGCAGAGGCCAGAGCTTCCCCTTTACAAAAAAAGAGTGCAGTGTTGTTAGAGACCAGAATGAGTTTGATTTCACACTGATGAAAATTTCCTATTCTGGTGCTACAACTAAGGAGCTTCAGTTGTTATTTGTCACCATTGTTAGCTAACCTGTGTCTATTATAATCTGCTAATTTAGTCTTGAAAATTCAGGTTATATTTACTGAAGTGTGACAGTGCCAATGGCTGTTTACCTGGATGATGCTGCTTCGACGTTGTGTTCAAGCATAATGTCCCAGTCTTATAATATGCTATGTTCAGCAAATTCAGTATCAGTATCTAACTGTGTCATCTGATTTTGACACCTTGAACTTCTGCAGTTTTGTTTCACTTTTCAAGGATGAATACAAATTACCAAAGGGTTCTGTAATTGAGCTTTCGAGGGAATCAAATCATGTGCTTAAAATAAGTACTCCCTCCGTCCTAAAATAGATGTCTTAGATTTGTCAAAATTTGGATGAATCTAGACACTATTTAGTATATAGGTTCATCTAAATTTTGATAAATCTAAGACATCTATTTTGGGACGGAGGGAGTAGTAAGTTCATCTTCCTTTTGCTTCCCTTTCTTTTAGCTGATTTGAGCATGTGCTTTATGTAATCATGCCGATGGAAAAAAGGCAGGCTCTTAAGAGTCAGAAAATTATGTTGATTATTTACAACGAATGACCACATTCAATATCTAAGTACCACCAGGATTGCCATATGCCATATGATTGCACGGTAAACCAAACATGAACACGGGTTCACAAAGCTAAATTCTTATCCACACACAAGATGACGTCTTAAAATGATATACATCGAAAGGTGAAGAAACTTAGGGAGTGAGTCGAACCTGTGCGTAAACCTCCTTGTCTTTGAGCAGTAACTCCTATTGTTCACATTAGGAAGGTAAAGTTCAGCATAGTATGGCTGTGAAAACGTTATTGCTGAAATATAGATACCATTCAGAAGGTAAAGTTCAAAAAATAAAATGAAAATGAGAAAGTATGGACTCGTAATTAGTTCTAAAAGACCTGTTTTGCAATCTCTGTTTTCCATATCAGCTGATCTCCTTCTTGTTGAGCTAACCAACCATGGGTACAAAATCATACAAGACATATGAAGAGCCAACGAATCCAACTTTTACATGATTATTAATAATACCCAGTCGACTAAACTGAATACAAATCACCCAGGAATCTGAAGTTCAAAGATGTCAAAACTAAGGCAACTGAATTTTTTGACAAATACATGTGCAAGACCATGAAATTTAGTGGAAGGAGGAGGGAAGGCAGGAAGCGGACATGGGAGGGCCAGAGAGAGTCCGCCATTTCCCTTCCACAGTCTCCGGCCGTCGTCGTTTCCCCTCCCACCGCCGCCTGCAGCTAGGGTTAGGGCGAGCTTGGGGAGGGGGCGCGGTGGTCATGTTTGGAGAGGTGGGTTTGGGAGCATAGGAGGGCGAAGGGGGTTGGGATGATGGGGGATGGTCGCCGGAGGTCGGGAAGAGGAGGGTGGCGGTTACCTGCACCAGCATGTGTTCCTGTTTCCTCGCCGCGCTTGACTTGCCTCGCTCATGTTTCTCGTCGTGCGAGAGGAAGAGGTGTGTGGGGTGCGATTCCACACCAATTCTTGAGTAGGGGAGGGCAGGCATCTTTCCCATGCCGGAGGCAGCGGAGCTGACCGGCGGCGGCCTGTCCCCGGCGTCGGAAAGGAACGCGGAGAAAGAAGAGGAAGCAGCGGTGAGAACCCGTGGACCGGTGTACGTAGTGGCTACCGGTTTATTGGTTTTTTTAGTGTTTTTTAGACTATATATGTACTGTAGCTAAGCTCAGCCCGGTGCTAAGCGCGCAGGGTTGTTATCGCGCGTAAGCTATAGAGTAATTCTGAGATGTTGCATGGCGCGGTTGGCTGAGACGAGAAAATGATTCTGAATCTTCCAAGCTCCAGGTTCTTTCATATGACTCAGTGCGTATCTTATATGAACTCAGGCCTCATAATGGTTATCAATATATAATTAATGCAATGTTTCCTGCTGGGTTAAATACCTAATCTAGTTTGCTTTTAGTTCTGTAAAATAAAGAGCTGGAGTGCCAATGTATTTGTAGAATACGTCACTCCTACAGCAAAAATAACGGGTAAAGGCATCTATGCATGCCCAAGTCTTTAGTTGATTTATTATTCCTTAACGAAGTTTTGCATTTTTTAATATATTTAGAATCCTCCGACTGTACTTAACCATATCAATTTAACATAGCAAATAACTGAGACCCCTTCCTAACCGTCTCAAATTTCAGGTAACATATTTTTACTTCACCTACTTCACTTATTTCGCCGTACATTTTCTGCAAAGAGCTAGAGATGGACGACAGCGGCACTTAGGGAACAATGCCATTGGAGTCTTTCCGATCGATGCTCTTTGACCTAGCTAGAAGCCATCACACTTCCTGTTCTGATGTTTCCAAACTAGCAGATAGTCTATGAACGCCAGAATGAGATAGTTAGTGAAATTTATAAATATATATACTTTTTAACAGTAGTCGTTGACTCCATATAATTCACAAATTTCTCTCTTTTTGAGTTTTTTTCATTCGCCTCGGCAACGTTTGGAGAATATTCAGTCAAGTACTACGGTTAAACCCGGTAATTAGCCAGATGTTCAGACTATTATGAAAGAAGAAAATCGTTGTGGGGAGCATCCTGAAAGACTTCGATCATCGACAACTTGAGAAGAAAGACCACCCTCGCTGTTTGCATGCATGCGCTGTCATCTAGAGGTAATTTGTTAGCACCATGCAGAAGTCTGATTTCTTCATCCGTGAGTCAGCTAAGAGGGGCGAGGAAAGAAAAAAGATCCAAACAAGAATTTCCTATAGTGGTAGGAAAACTAAAGAGATGTGATTTGAGTAGTGATGTCAATCTTTGAATATTATGATATCACTAAGCTTGTATAACCTATGGTTTCAACCATTTCTATTCATCAGCATCTTTGAAACTCACATTAGCCCAACACGAGGTAAAGATATAATATCAGGATAAACACGATTTAAAGGGGAATAATTAGTTAGCATATATAGTTGCGTTTTCATAAACACTAGTGGAGAACGGGGCATTAGTCCCGGTCCTCGAGGGCCTCTAGTCCCGTGATGATGCACAGACTACGGAAACAGACTAGGTCTCAGCCTTTAGTCCCGGCCTTGTTACGGGCCGACTAAAGGCTCGCACGGAAGCGTAGCAGTGAGAGGGGGTCTGCGGCGGTTTTGGGGCCGTTTTCTCTGCGGCTGCGATGGGGTTTCGCCATGTAGAGTTTTAGCCGCTTGCACTTTGGGGTCGATTTCACATGAGCCGAATGCGGGTTCTCCGCTGACAGGAGGATAGGTAGAGGAGGGTTGCGTTTGGCGTAAAGTGACATGCAACGAAGAAACCCATTACACACAACATCGTCATAATTATATAGATATAATTCTACATTACATAAGTATATACATAAATGGAGATCACAACCCGTCTATTCGGTTACAGGTTCATTAAATCACGGGTAGCCGGAGGTATTGGTATTTTCCTTTTGGATTTATGACATGGTCAACAAGAAATCCCGCCAATTCCTCTTGAATTGCTATCAGACGCTTCCTTGGATCGAGATTCTCCCGCAATCTTTCCAACTATATATAAAAGAAGGAGGTCAATATGAATATCAATAGTCATAACAAATATTATGAATGACACTCAACAAAAATTGTGAATATATTGTTCACGTACTTCTAAAAATGTCCCTCTGTCCCGCTCACTGACCTCAGAGCGAATGTACTCGCACACGAAGTATCCACATAGATTAGTACCTGGTGGATGCCTCTCGCACTTTACGACAAAAGGTTACAATCAAATAATAATCAAGTATGACATAATGGTATTGAAACTATAATTGAAGAGATGCGTGGATCTAGCTCGTACTACTTACATTGATACGATGAAAACTAAGCTCGTCTTTAAATTCACCAACCGTAGCATTGGTGAAAGCTTTCCAAACCCTGCCCGGCAAAAAAAAGAATAAATGAGTTATTAGTTACTTGATAGCTCATGATATATATATGAACGAAAGAGACCGATATAGTGTGATAATGACTGAAATTACCTCTGGAGCGCATCTTGTAGGGTTCGCAGCATAGAAAACAAAAAAAATCCTACGATCGGAACAACTATGTACCAAGACCTATCTACTAGATACAAACAACGAGCGGATGTATATCCGTAGAGAACATACCCTTAAAGACCGACAAACCTTAACGAGTTAAACTCGTGGTTGATATAGACGATCTCTTGCCGATCTCAAGATGGAGAGGAAGTCCTAGCTCCGCAAATTAGCAGCACATCCGTGCTCGCACACACGTCCGAGGCACCGAGCAACCTCCTCCTCCTCGCTCCAGCGATGCAGCGGAAGCACAACTCTTTATTGCCGAATAGCCATCGGGAACATGTATCTCGCTAGTCCGAGACCATGGGGGATAAATTGCAGAGGAGGAGAGAGATCCTTCACGAGGAGGTGTGAGTGAGAAGTGAGGAGAGGGTGCCTTTTATAGGAGAGGGGGGTTGGAAACCCAAGGGGTGGCTTACATGGGGATTCCCCTTTCCTCCCTCATTAATGTGGGTGGACACTCCACTCACAAAAATCCTTTCAATTCCCTCCACTCAAAATCCCACTCAAAATTGCTATTAAATTCCCACCAAATTTAATGCAAACTCTCATTAAATAAAACTCCTTTTATTTATTCATAATTTTGTCAATTACTTTAATGACAAACATTCACATATAACCGCTTGATAGTATTTCATTTCACATGCAAAAACACTTTCTGCAATTTCACCCGAAAACCTGTTTTGGTATCTAGTGAAATAAATTCTTGCGCTTGTTATCCTTTCCGGCATGAAACTTTTGATCCAATTGGATATCGGTATCTCTTAAGTGTGTCACCCTACGGTTCGTGAATAATGCGGACATGATTGAGACCCCTCTTAGATCAATAATCAGAAGCGGGATCTTGAGCCCTATACTGACTCCCACACATTCAACGATGACTTTCTTGTGATCATCGGAACCTTTTATGCTAGTATCTTAATCCCTTTGTTTCACAATATATTACATGTCCGAGATTCGATCATCGGTATCTCCATACCTAGTTTTATCTCATTACTGACATGCACTCTTTTCTCATTTCCGTGATATAACATTCTAGTGATCAAATCACTTGCTTGCAAGCTAACCAATGTGATATCACCGAGAGTGTCCAGAGTATATCTATCTGTCATCGGGATGAACAAATTCCACTCTCGATCCATGGGCCTCAACATAACACTTTATTAGTTCTAAACCCATCTTTATAATCACCCTGTTACGGTGTGACGTTTGATGTTATCAAGAAACTCTTCCGGTGTTAGTGATTGACATGATATCATGGTCTAAGGATTAGGATCACTTCGTAAGTTGTTATAGCAATATAAAATCAATGACTTTGATCATAATGCTATACTTCGTATGAATGTTCATCACACCATTACACTAATGATGTGATCACGTTATTAACAACATCCAATGTCCATGATCAGGAAACCTTGATCATCTTGTTAATCAACGAGCGAGTTTATGAGAGAGACATAACTAGGAACTTTCTGTTTGTTTATTAAACACACATGTATTAACGTTTTCGTATTAATACAATTATAGCATGCAAAATAAACATCTATCATATACTTGGAATACATATAATAAACACTTTATTATTTCCTCTCAGGACATATTCCCTTCACATCTTTAATGAATGCGTACTCTGATTCGTCTCTCATTAGCGAGTCCTTGATTTCAACTCTTGTAGTGTCAACTTCAATGGTTAGCAGAATCCAGTGATAGTCAAGACGCTTATATATCGCCAAGAACTCATCAATTACACTTAGCGTAATCAAGTGATCCGCATAAGGCAAGAACTCTTACCGTAGTTGTAGGAAACAATATTCTTCGTTTGTAATGTTGCCTCAATAAGACCCTTAGCAAGTTACGCTTCGTGTCCTTGGGGTATTCCATTAGCAATCTTTGATTAAACCGGTGTGGGTCGATGAACCCAGTGTCAAAGATTTCTTCCGGTCACATTCATCACTCTTCATTCTGCATAATAGCAAATAGTGAAGATAATTACATGCAATAAAAGAGCTGGGTTAGAGACTTTATCATAGAAATAAATGAACCACTTATAGACAATTGGTAGCGAGGAGACTCAAGTCAAGACATCTTGTTTGAATAACATATAGAATTCCTCAAAATAAATTTGCAACTGGTCTTCATCAATAAAATGTGTAGGGGTTCGTACCATGGAAAACAAAAAATTTCTATCACATACAAACAAACAAGCCAAGATCTATCTACTAGATTGTAGCAACGAGTCGATGGAATAACTTACCCTCGAAGATTCCAAAGTGTTTAACGAGAGCGGATTCTCGTGGGTGATGTAGTCGTACTCTTTCCGATCTCAAGATCATGTAGACGATCCTTCCGGCTGCTCCAAGTAGCGCCGCAATCGGTCACACGTTCGGTACTCGACGAAGACCTTCCTCTCCTTGTTCCAAAGAAAATGGAGGTTGTAGCACTCTCCTCGCGATTCCTAAGACAACGGCGTGGTACCTAAGTAGAGGGAAATCCCAGGCTTCGCTTAAGCCGGCGAGTATGGTGGAGTATGAGAGATGGCTATTAGTGGTCTAGAGATTAGACACACCAATTAGAAGGCTCTAAACCGCAGGCTAAAGCAATTAGAAGCTCTAAACCAAAGCGGCTCTAAACCGAGATTAGAGGATAGGAACTTGTGTGTCTAGAGGAGGAGGCCCCGCCTCCTTTTATAGGTGGAGGGCTGGCGCCGGGAAGGGAGGAGTCCCTCCCAACTCGGCCTAGGCTAGTGGCCGGCTTGGAGGAGAGGGACTCCTCCTCCAAGTTGGTTCCAACACCTCTTGCTTGTTTCCCACAGCTTCTGTTTCCACAGCCTGTTTTAGCTGCTTGACTTTCAAACGGCGGTTTGACTTTTCAGTTTTGGAACAACAAAACACTTAGTACATGATGCAATCATTCAATGACACATTCATGTACCCTCCCCGAGTGCGGACAATCCGAACCTTCTAGAACATTCCCGATGAAAACACCTAATCATTCCCGAACTCAAACGGACTTTCCTTATATGAATCTTATTCTCCGGACCATTCCGGATCACCGTGATATCCGGATCCCATCCGAGACTCAACAACATTCGGTCTCTTTCTCATAATACCATAACTACTCAAACAACGTCGAATCCTTAAGTGTGTCTCCCACGGTTCGTGAATTATGCGAACATGATCGAGACACTTCTTCGAACAATAACCAATAGAGGAACTGGAAATCCATATGGCTCCCACATATTTCTACGATTACTTATGATCGAATGAACCAGTTACACGATACCAATTTCCCTTTGTCTCACGGTAGTTTACTTATCCGAGGTTATGATCGCTTGTATCTCTGCATACCTAGTTCAACCTCGTTACCGATAAGTACTCTTTTCTCGCTCGTGATATGTGATTCCTTGTGACCTAGTCACATGCTTGCAAGCTAATTGGATGACATTCCACCGAGAGGCCCAGAGTATATCTATCCGTCATATGGATGGACAAATCCCACTCTTGATCCATGTGTTTCAACCAATACTTTCCAACACTCAATGCCACCTTTATAGCCACCCGATTACTGTGGTGTTTGATGTCATCAAAGCATCCATCCGAAAGGTGATATGCATGATCTCATGGTCGAAGGAATTAGGTTACTATGTATCAGAAAGCATATAGCAATTGAACTATTGAAATGACTTGATCTTTATGCTATGCTTATCTATAGGAGTATGTCCACCATATCATTCTCCTAACGATATGATCTTGTTGTTGATAACATCTCAATGTTCATGATAGGGAAACCACAATCATTAATCAACCAACAAGCTAGTGAAGTATAGAGGCTATACTAGGGACTTCAAATTAAGTTTACAAATCACACAAGTATTAATGTTTCCTTTGTTAATACTATTATAGCATGAATGTAAACATTTATCATAAACACAAAGATATAATAATAACTATATTTATTATTGCCTCTAGGGCATATCTCCAACAGTCTCCCACTTGCACTAGAGTCATCTAATCTAGATTACATGGTAATATACCGAACACCCATGTCAGTTTGGTGTTGGTCATGTTTTGCCCTGGAGAGGTTTAGTCAACGGATCCGCCACATTCAGATCTCAGGTGTACTTTGCAAATCTTTATATCCCCATCCCGGATATGTTCTCGAATAGCGTGAAAACGCACTTGATGTGCTGACTTCTTGTGTGACCTTGGTTCTTGCGCATTGGCTATGGCGCCCATGTTATCACATTAGATAGACATTGGGTCCAACAAGACTAGGAACCACAGCTCAGTAATGAACTCTTTCATCCATATCGCTTCTTGTGAAGCCTCCGGCACCATGTATTCCGATTCATTGAAGATCTCGCCACAACGCTTTGCTTTGCACTCCTCCGCTAATCGCTGCACCATTCAAAATAAATACGATCCAGATTGTGATTTAGAATCATCCGGATCGGTGTTCCAACTAGCATTGGTGTAACCATTAACAACGAGCCCATCACCTCCATAAGAAAGAACCATATCCTTAGTTCTTCTCAAGTACTTAAGGATGTTTTTGATCATTCCAATGATCCACTCCTGGATCACTTTGATATCTCGCTAGTTAGACTAACAACATATGCAATGTCGGGTCTAGTACATAGCATGGCATACATTAGAGATCCTATGGTCGAGGCATAGGAGTCTTACTCATCCTTTCTCTATCTTCCGTCGATGTCGGACTTTGAGTTTTACTCAAGATCGATAGCAACATGGGCAAGAACCCTTTCTTGCTTTCTTCCATTCAAACCTCTTTAGAACTTTGTCCAAATATGTACTGTGACAATGATATTTGGCGTTCGATCTATCTCTATAAATCTTTATGCCTAATATGTAAGCTGCTTCGCCAAGATCCTTCATTGAAAACTATTATTCAAATATACCTTGACATTATTAAGAAGGTCTACATCATTCCCAATCAACAATATGTCATCCACATATAGTATTAAGAATGCTCTGAGCTCCCACTCACTTTCTTGTAAATACAAGCTTCTCCATAAGTTTGTATAAAACCAAAACTTTTGATCACCTTATCAAAGCGTTGATTCCAACTTCGGATGCTTGCTTCAATCCATAGATGGACCGTTGAAGTTTGCATACCTTGTTAGCATCTTTAGGATCGACAAAACCTTTGGGTTGCATCATATACAACTCTTCATCAATATCTCCATTGAGGAATGCTGTTTTGACATCCATCGCCATATCTCATAATCATAATATGCAGCGATTGCTAACATAATCCTCACAGACTTTAGCTTCGCTCTTGGTGAGAAAGTCTCATCGTAGTCAACTCCTTGAATTTGTCGAAACCCTTTTGCGACAAGTCGAGCTTTATAGACGATAACATTACCATCACATCATTTTCTTCTTGAAAATCCATTTGTTCTCGACAGCCTTTTCGCCATCCGTAAGTCCACCAAAGTCCATACTTGGTTTTCGTACATGGATCCAATCTCGGATTTCATGGCTTCTTGCCATTTATTGGAATCTGGGCTCATCATCGCTTCCTCATATGTCTCGGGGTCATCGGTGTTGTCCACCAACATGACACTCATAACGGGATCATACCAATGGAGTGGTACGAGTTCTCGTTGACTTCGAGGCTCTGTAGCAACTTCAAGTTTCATGATCATCATCATTAGCTTCCTCTCTAATTGGTGCAGCACCACAGAAATTCTTCCGTGCTGCGCTACTCGCAATTCGAGAGAAGGTTCGACAACCTCGTCGAGTTATACTTTCCTTCGTCACTTCTTTCGAGAGAAATTCCTTCTATAGAAAGGATCCATTCTTAACGAAGATTTTGCCTTCGGATCTATGATAGAAGGTATACCCAATAGTTTCCTTGTATCCTATGAAGACGCATTTTTCGCTTTGGGTTCAAGCTTGTCCGCTGTAACTTCTTTACATAGGCTTCAGCATCCCCAAACTTTAAGGAGCGACAATTTAGGTTTCTTGCCAAACCATAATTCATACGGTGTCGTTTCAACGGATTTACGGTGCCCTATTTAAAGTGAATGCGGTTGTTTCTAATGCATAACCCCAAAATGATAGCGGTAAATCTGTAAGTGACATCATAGAACGAACCATATCTAAGAGAGTTCGATTCGACATTCGGACACACCATTACTGTTGTGGTGTTCCCGGTGTCAACTGTGAAAGTATTCCACATTTCTTCAAATGCTCGCCAAACTCGTAACTTAGATATTCACCTCCACGATCGTAAGCAGAAATTTAATCTTCTTGTTACGTTGATTCTCTACCTCACTTTGAAACTCCTTAAACTTCTCGAAAGTTTGGACTTATGTTTCATGAAATAGATATACCCATATCTACTCAAGTCATCCGTGAAGGTAAGAACATAACGATAACCACCGTGCGATGCTACACTCATTGGACCACACACATCGGTATGTATGATTTCCAATAAGTAGCTCGCTCCATCATACCTGAAAATGGAGTCTTAGTCATTTTTCCCATCGGACATACTTCGCATCTTTCAAGTGATTCAAAATCAAGTGATTCAAGAAGTCCATCTAATGGAGTTTCTTCATACGCTTCACTCAATGTGACCAAGGCAGCGATTGCCACATATAGGTCGAATTATCGCTTGGTTTCAAACGTTTAGCCTCAATGTTGTTGATATGTGTATTTCCACTATCGAGATTCAATAAGAATAGACCATCTATCAAAGGTGCATGTGCATAAAACATATTACTCATATAAATCGAACAACCATTATTCTCGATTTAAACAAGTAACCATCTCGCAATAAACAAGATCGATATAATGTTCATGCTCAACACAGCACTAAATAACAATTATTTAAGTATAAAACTAATCCGATGGTAGATGAAGGGGTAGCGTGTCGACCGCGATCACATCAACCTTTGATCCATTTCCACACGCATCGTCACCTCGTTCTTCGCTAGCTTCCGTTTATTCTGCAAAGACTGTTCGAGTTACAAATATGAGCAACCGAACCAGTATCAAATACCCAGGCACTACTACGAGTACTAGTGAGATACACATCAATAACATGTATATCAGATATACCTTTCTTCTTGATGTTGCCGTTCTTCAGATCCGCCAAGTACTTTGGGCAATTCCGCTTCCAGTGACCTTCTCCCTTGCAGTAAAAGCACTCAGTATCAGGCTTGGGTCCAGCCTTGGTCTTCTTCGCTGGCGTGGTAACTTTCTTACCACCCTTCTTGAAGTGTCCCTTTTGCTTAGACTTGCCTTTCTTGAGTTTGGTGGTCTTATTGACCATCAACACTTGGTGCTCTTTCTTGATCTCCACTTCTGCAGATTTTAACATAGCAAATAGTTCTGGCAACTCTTTGTTCATGTTCTGCATGTTGTAGTTCATCACAAAGTTCCTGTAACTTGGTGGCAGTGACTGGAGGACACGGTAAATCCCCAAAGCATTAGGAATCACTATACCCAAGCTTTGAAGTTTGTTTAAGTGCCCGGACATCTTAAGCACATGCTCACTAACGGAGTTGCCCTCTTCCATCTTGCAGTTAAAGAACTTTTCAGAAGCCTCATAGCTTTCAATTGCCGCATGAGTCTCAAAAATCAATTTGAGATCCTCGACAATATCATATGGGTCTGACTCTTCAAACCTTTTACAAGCTCCGATTCTAAACCATACAAGATAGCACACTGAACTATGGATCTTGATTCTTCCGAGCGAGGTAAACATTCTTTACTTCATCGGAAGCATCACCGCAGTGGGTCACCCAATGTGCATCCAAAGACATAGGTCAAATTACCAAATGTGAGGACAATCCTCAAATTGCGGAACCAATCCATGAAGTTGCTTCCATTGTTTTTCAACTTTTCTTTCTCTAGGAACGCATTAAAATTGATGGTAGGGGCTGCCATTGATCTACAACATATTTGCAATAGTTTGGACTAAGTTAATGACAAATTGAGTTCAAATTAATTAATGAAATTAAACTAGGTGAACTCCCACTCAAAACAACATCCCTCACATTGTTTTAGTGATCACACGAACCAAATCCACTACATCAACACCGATCATCACGAGAGTTGATATAGTTTCAATGGCGAACAATCGTCATGTTCATCATATCTACTATATGATTCATGCTTTACCTTTCGGTGATCCGTGTTCCGAGACCATGTCTGTACATGCTAGGCTCGTCAAGATCAAACCTTAGTTTCTGCATGAGCAAATCTGGCTTGCTCACGTTGTATACACTTGCAGAATCTAACACACCCGATCATCAAGTGGTGCTTCAAAACAACAAGCTTTAGCAACGGCGCTAACTAAGGGTGAACACTTTATGACTTTAAATTGATGTGCATAAGGGATCATCTTATAATGCTACCGTCATCTACCAAGCAATACAAGATGCATAAAGGATTAACATCACATGCAATTCATAATATGTGATATGATATGGCCTTTCTTCTTTGTGCTTCCGATCTCCATCTTCAAGCACGAACATGATCTCCATCATCACCGGCATTGCATCAAGGTCAATGACGCTTCACCATGGTTGTCGTCCACCGGCTTCAACTATTACAACTACTTTGAATAGACACGCGGGTCTTTAACATAAATTAAAGACAACCATATGGCTCTGCCGTTGCTAACTTACAATAAGGAACATTGCATACATCAAATATAATCACAATCATGGCCATATCACATCATCGCACACCCGCAAAAAAGTTAGACGCCTCTACTTTCTTTGCATATTTTACGTGGTTTGGGGCTTTCAATAAGTGTCGTTCTAACTTACGAACAAGAACCACAACATTGATACTAGCATTGTTAATCACCCGTTGTAAATTGGATCTTAACTATGCTAGGAGAAAGCAGCACCATAAAGCCACTTATGCAATACAAGTTGCATGTTAAGCGTGGAGCAAGTCTCATGAACGATGTCATGTAAGGTTAGCCGGGCGCTTCATCCCAACATACGCAAGATGCAAAGTACACAAAAGGCAATCGACAATAAAAGCATCAACGCCCACAATGACCATTGTGTTCTACTCGTGCAACAGATCTACATATAGACACGGCTCGATACCCTTTGTAGGGGTTCGTAGCATGGAAAACAAAAATTTTCTATCGCATACAAACAAACAAGCCAAGATCTATCTACTAGATTGTAGAAGCAGTCGATGGAATAACTTACCCTCGAAGATTCCAAAGTGTTTAACGAGAGCGGATTCGTGGGTGATGTAGTCGTACTCTTTCCGATCTCAAGATCGTGTAGACGATCCTTCCCAAGCGCTCCGCAGCGCTTCCATGATCGGTCACGTTCGGTACTCGACGAAGACCTTCCTCTCCCTTGTTCCAGCAGGCAGCGGAGGTTGTAGCACTCTCCTCGCGATTCCGGCAGCACAACGGCGTGGTACCGGAAGTAGAGGGGAAATCCCGCAGGGCTTCGCCTTAAGCCGGATCGAGTATGGTGGAGTATGAGAGATGGATATTAGTGGTCTAGAGATTAGACACACCAATTAGAAGGCTCTAAACCGCAGGCTAAAGCAATTAGAAGCTCTAAACCAAAACGGCTCTAAACCGGAGATTAGAGGATAGGAACTTGTGTGTGTCTAGAGGAGGCCCCTCCTTTTATAGGTGGAGGGGCTGGCGCGCCAGGGAAGGGGAGGGGAGTCCCTCCCCAACTCGGCCTAGGCTGGCCGCCTCCTCCAAGTTGGTTCCAACACCTCTTGCTTGTTTCCCACAGTTTCCTGTTTCCCACAGTTTCTGTTTTAGCCGTTTGACTTTCAAACGGCAGTTTGACTTTAGTTTTGGAACAGCAAAACACTTAGTACATGATGCAATCATTCAATGACACATTCATGTACCCTCCCTCCCGGTGCTTGGGACAATCCGAACCTTCTAGAACATTCCCGATGAAAACAGGAATCATTCCCGAACTCCGGCGGGACTTTCCTTATATGAATCTTATTCTCCGGACCATTCGGATCACCTCGTGATATCCGGATCCCATCGAGACTCCGAACAACATTCGGTCTCTTTCTCATAATACCATAACTACTCAAACAACGTCGAATCCTTAAGTGTGTCTCCCTACGGTTCGTGAATTATGCGGACATGATCGAGACACTTCTCCGAACAATAACCAATAGAGGAATCTGGAAATTCATATGGCTCCCACATATTTCTACGATTACTTTGCGATCAAATGAACCACTTACATACGATACCAATTTCCCTTTGTCTCACGATAGTTTACTTATCCGAGGTTATGATCGTCGGTATCTCTGCATACCTAGTTCAACCTCGTTACCGATAAGTACTCTTTTCTCGTTCTCGTGATATGTGATCCCTTGTGACCTAGTCACATGCTTGCAAGCTAATTGGATGACATTCCACCGAGAGGGCCCAGAGTATATCTATCCGTCATATGGATGGACAAATCCCACTCTTGATCCATGTGTTTCAACCAATACTTTCCGAACACGCAATGCCACCTTTATAGCCACCCAGTTACGGTGTGGTGTTTGATGTCATCAAAGCATCCATCCGGTAAAGGTGATATGCATGATATCATGGTCGAAGGAATTAGGTTACTATGTATCAGAAAGCATATAGCAATTGAACTATTGAAATGACTTGATCTTTATGCTATGCTTATCTATAGGAGTATGTCCACCATATCATTCTCCTAACGATATGATCTTGTTGTTGATAACATCTCAATGTTCATGATAGGTAAACCACAATCATTAATCAACCAACAAGCTAGTGAAGTATAGAGGCTATACTAGGGACTTCAAATTAAGTTTACAAATCACACAAGTATTAATGTTTCCTTTGTTAATACTATTATAGCATGAATGTAAACATTTATCATAAACACAAAGATATAATAATAACTATATTTATTATTGCCTCTAGGGCATATCTCCAACAAAATGTTCACTTGTAATTCTCACAAGCAGCGCTGACAATCGATCTTCTTCATCACATGTAGAGACTTTCTCGTACCACTCATGCAGTCTTCGCATTTGAGTTGGTAGAATTTGACCTCATCAGGTCTGACCAGAGTCTTCCTGTATTCATATCTCCATGCAAATTCCTCTTGTATGGGGATATGCCCGCCTAACGCTTGATCAAATGTAATATTAGCACCTTTGGCAAATTCCATTGCTATAATATTCTGAGGATCAGTATTGGATAACACCTTGAGCGGGGAGATCAATTTGTTTGCTGCATTACGAGTTCATAACATCACTTTTCCGGCTTGCGAGTATTTCTGAGTATTACCGCCGCTTGAAGTAGTATTTTCTGGATTCTTCCTACCAATTCTCAGCAGACAGCGTTTGTAGTCATCAGCCTTATTTATCTCATATTGCAATGGTTGCTCAAGAAACCCCTTAACCCACTTTTTGGCTTTCAGATCAAATATTTGTTTTGTCTCGGGAGCTTTGGGTGCAAACAAGGCTTTAACTTGGGCATCACTGATCGCTTTGGTTTCCTCATCAGTCATCTCGTAAGGTAACTTGGGAGGAGGCGGCGGTATTTTCTTCACCTTTTTACCTTTCGCTTTCTTCGGACTAGTATTTATACTAGTTGGTGAAGACCGCCTTCTTAAATACACAATGGCGGAGTTGGCGGCGGGAGTGGGGCGATGCGGTGGACTCACGCTATGGTGGTCGTCCCACTCCTCATGTGGACTTGCTGGAGGCGGCAGACTCGGCTGACGCGGAGGAGACGGTGGTGGCTTGGGTGCAGAGCATGGAAACACGATGTATTTCTTGCGCCATAGAATGATAGAGCCCCTAACTTCTCCTAGCGTGCTTTCATCTTTAGGTCCAGGGATGTCAAGTTGTAGTGATTCATATTGAGGTAGAATCTCATCCACCCCGACATGAGCATAGCCATCTAAAATCTCTTTGCAATTCCAGCGTGCTTCAGGTTCACAAGATAAAGCAACATTTGTTAATATTTTTAACTATTTTTAATTGACTTGGTCGATGTGGATGTCTAAATTAAGAAAAACATTCGTTAATATATATATACACACACAAATCAATTAATGCATCTATCAAGTGATCAAGAGTCTTAATAATATACCTCGCCAGACTTTGTCAAGGCTGGTGTTGGGGATATGCTATATCGGTATCCTCATAGCATGTCTATTATCCGGATAACCCGGGTGGCCCATAGTTGGTAGCATGGCCCATGGACTGTTTGGGCGTGATTAGATGGATCCAGAAGGGAGACCCATGCCGGATAAAGGAAGGCTACGAAGGAGTCACCGACGTACTCGGAGCCTTGGAGTACAAGACACGCTAGACTATTAATAGACAATGTAGGACTCTGTAACTTGTCCATCTAGGACTCTTACCTGTAACCCTAGGACCTGGCGACTATATAAGTCGGGCCTATGGGAGCCTTTAGGACACAATCTCAGATCGATTAACACACACACCTCCCACAGCGAACCTATCTCTGTAACTCGGCGTATTGCCATTATAGTGATTTATAGCAGGAGTAGGATTTCGCCACCGTTGTGGGATCTGAACCTGGGTAAGTTGTGTTACCTCGTACATGTCAACCGTCCGCCTTCTCCCACGTCTCTAAACACGCACTGTGAGGACCCCTCCATGGCGTACACGTCGGCAATACCACGACAACTGGCGCCCACCGTGGGGCAAGAGGCGCTTCAGGCTCTTTAGCGGGCGAGGACCAATATCTTCATGGGAATCGGCAAAACCATAGCCGTCTATCGCGTTCTCTTCTCCGGCAACGTTCTGATCTTCCCTCCCGACGAGTTCTCGATCCCGGCGAAGACGAACCCTACGCGGTGTTCGATCGTTCCTATCGGAGACATCCACCTCTTCATTGGCGAAACCGACTCGGGCACTAGTTCCCTGGGAGTCGGAGGAGCATCAATACCCGCGCGAACCACCTACGGGTAGGATACGTTTGCGGAAGGATCAATGTCGAATCTCTCTTCGGAGTTTGCCGACAAAGATCGAAAAAATTCAAGGCCCACCCAAACCGCCCATGTGTAGGATATAACGGTGGAAGATCACTGCAAGTCCGCCGGATTCGTCCGTGCGTCTGTACAGCAGAGATCCAAGTTTGTCGGCGTGGTTACCATCTTCGATCTGGCGGGTTGCATTCAGAGAGAGGGCGAAAACCCCTGCAATTACCTTGTCAGGTGGCTCCGTATACGAGTCGATCTGGCCCACTACCCCAATGATGATGCTATGTATCACTTTGTGGAAGGACTGGACCAGATAACGCTTCTCCGACATTCTCTAAGGCGGCAGCAAGCTTCAGGACGCCTCACCTTCGAAAGCATGGTGAACATCGTCAACAGCTACGCGGAGGCTGAGGGGGAAGCTCAGGCGGATCTTGCGCTCATTGGCGGAGCGCCGCCGCCTCGGCAACCGCCACCACCGCCTCCAGCCGCCATCGCCGCTGCTGTGCCACCACCTCCAGTCATCGTCGCTGCTATTGCACCTCCACCCCCCGTCATCGAGGAAGCCCTAGCACCCTCCGACTTTGTGATTGACACGCTATACGCCGACTTCAGTGCAGATTCAGAGGAGATAGATTTTAGTCCAGAGGAGCTAGACTCCGCCATGCAGGAGATGGAGGAGGATTACACACGCGACGAGCAAGCCAACAACACCGTCATGTCTCGAGAGGTGTTCGTCACCATTGGGACGACGATGGATGAAGATCAGCCCGGACGAGCTCCGCCTACAGCTCTGGACAAAGGTAAGTGACCACCTGTTGCTGACGACAATGATCGTGCAAAGGTCATGCCCTCTCCTCCTAACCCAATGCAACAGCCGCAGGAATTCGGCACCGGCCCGAGCAACAACAACACCGCAAACCTGTCGCCTCCAGCATCTACGTCTGTTGTTGCCCAAGTTACTCCAGCTGATAGAGTGATGTACGACAATATCCTCATCGATCCAGTGACCATAGCTCATATCCGGAACATGACCTAGCTTGACGAGAAGCACCAGCAGCTGCTGGAGGAAGCGCATGCCATCGTGGAGCAAGGCACAAAACTAGATCGAGATCTGGTCAACACGCAGAAATCCATAGAGAAAGCTAAAGCAATGGAGGCCAAGTACAAAACTCTACTGCAGCAGCAGAAGGCCAAGAAAGCTCCGGCTCGCGTCATTAACAATCCTGGTGTGCGGCAAAACCTAGGATGGGCTCCCCCGTAGCCGGCACAATCCAAGCCATACATTGACAATGAAGGCAGGCAGGTGATTCCCACTCCTCTACTCAACCTCGCTGTAGCCAAGACCCTTCTGGAGCAGGATAGATCGCCTGAGGCGGTGGACCAGGTCTATGACCTAGTGGCCAAGGCGGTAAAACGGCAGGAAAAGGCCACCTCTCAGAGGCTTGAGTCTGACCCAGCGCTTTGCCAGTCTAGCCAGTATAAGCCGCCAAGGGACAGATCTCCTCTTGATGTCGGTTTTCAGGCGGGTTCATCAGAACGAAGATGGAGGGATGCGCGCAACAGGAAGGATGCTATCCCCATATCCTCCGACCACGGAGGTAAAGCCCAACCTCGTCGCCCATCGCCACCGCCCTGCTCACCTCGACATCGCAAAGACACCAAGCTCACCGTCGTATGGATATGTCGTGGTGGTGGCACGGCAGATGCCATGGGTAGGCTAAAGTATGGGGCAAATGGATGCTAGAGGGATCTGGGGAGGGAAGATGCAGTTGATTCTACACACAGAAGACAAAGGCAAAGATCTTTATTTCTCCTTCCTTGGGCTACAAGTGCTCCTTGAGCTGTGTTCAAGGAGGAAAGAAGAACTTTACCAGCCTAACGGTACTAAAATGAGCCGATCCCCTCCTTAGGGTCCAAGCCTCCCCTTATAAAGGAGAGCCTTAGGTTCCTTTAGGGCTGATGTGGCAAGCATATTCGAGGAATATGCTTGTCCCAATATAGTAGTTCGGCGCCCCCCTTTCCCTGTCGCTCCCCTAATGACGGCAAGGTTCCAGAGGGCCCCTCCTGCGCGCCTCGGGCTTCAGGACTGTCACCTCCGTGACCTCCTTCTTTCTCTCTATTGCTCTGCGCCTTTGTCCCTAGTGCTTGGCTTCGCTCAGATTCTCCCTAGCCTGCCGCTAGAGTTTGACTTTAGGCTTCTCCTTCTCATGCAAGCTTCGTATCATTCGGCCCTGCCTCGCGTAACTCGGCTTGTCCTTCACCTGCATCAAGATTACTCGGGCTAACCCGACCAACTTACGCAGTATCTCGGCCGGGTAATGCCTTGCCATTACTATAAGGGTCCTGCCCTTTGCTATCTCGGCCGACCTCTACAGGATTCGGCCAACTCAGACTGTAACTCGGAAACTAGACGGGGAACACCCTTTCGTCTTTCCCCGTCTTTACCCTATCCGGGGTTACTTCCCCAACATTAGTCCCCGAAGCTGGTATGGCCCCGCCGATAACCTCGGTAAGACGTGTCGATTCATGACACTAGATTCGTATTGTTTCCGAGTTATCTCTTTCTCGTCCGAGGTATCTTCGTATCTTCTCGCGTATGCCTCGTCCTACGTGTCATACCCATCATTGTTTCTCTAGTTTTTTGTTCCTCTCACGGTATTCTTGACAAAGCTACGATTACTCTGCGCTGTCGCGCTTATTCGACGCCTCGTGTCTTGCGTTTCCATTGGGGATTGTGACCTTCTTTGCCACCGTGTGGTCCTTGGTGCGGTTCCGCTCAGCGGCGTCTTGATCGTGCGGCGCCATGATCTACACGGTCAGCCCACGATCCCACTACCTCATGGCTCGGTTATAAAGAGGCGCGGGAATTCACTTTCTCATTTTCGCCGCGCCCTTCTTCTTCCTCTAAACCTGCTTAGTTCGCCCCGCCGCGTCGTTCATCTGAATATCCGAGGACCCCGCCGCGCTGCTCCGTCTGCCTCGTCCTTGTTCGCTTGCTCCGGCGTCGTCGCCGGTGAGTTCTTTCCGGTCCCATCCCCTAGGCTTTCCTCTAGATTCCTCTGTTTCCCTTTCGTTTTCGTGTGGTAGTTCCTTTGCTGCACCGCCGCCGTTTCTGCGTAGAATCACAACGGGGCCCTGTAGTTCTAAACTCTCCTCCGCCGCTAGTTCTTCCTCCGCTGATTTCTCCGGCGATCCCATGTCTAGCTCCTTCAGCGGTGCCCTGATAGAGGATGATGATGCTGGCTCTGGGCCCGAGCGAGGCTCGTGGTAGGGCTCCTCCGTTACTCGCCACGAGATCGAGTGGCTTATCCGGACTCGGAGGATTCCCATCGAGGTCGCTTGTCGCTTACCCGGCAGCGAGTCCTCTCCGGACCTTAGGGAGGGCGAGTATGTAGTTTCCATGTCGCATTTCTCGCGCGGCTTTGGTCTCCCTCTTAGCGACTTTGCTAGGGAATTTATCGACTACTTCGGCCTTGAGCCGCATCACCTTCCTGCAAATGCTAGCGCCTCTCTCTCTCTGCTTTTATCTCTGCCTCGGAGGGATACTTCGGCCTATGGCCGTCCGTGCATGTCTGGTCGAAGTTTTTCCAGATTCGTTCTAACGTTGTCCCTGACAAGTCTCTGCACCCTTCCGAGAAGCTGCTTACTCAATGTGGAGCAGCGTCCATTACACCTCGGAGGAAGTCCGTATTTCCTCGTGTCACGGGGCTAGAGTCGTGCAAGAAGTGGCACAAGTCCTTCTTCTATGTTAAGAACACGGGAACGGAGGACAAGATCTGGCTCCCTGCCTTCTCCATTGGTACGCCCTCCAAGGTGAATTGGACTTATAATCCGAGGAAGAGTCACGCTGTAACACCCTCAGAATCGGACCTATGCAAGTTTGGCAAAATTCACCAAACCCGCATAGAAACGATTCAAAGGTGCCCAAGCACTTTAAATGCGGGTGGAAAGCAATAATAACATTACACAACAGTCCTCGATGGGACCCACAGGCAGATATATACATGACTCAAAGAGTCAAGAATACGAATATAATATACAAGATCCAAATCACCTTGAAAAGCGATGGGCGTCACTACGGACAAGATGCAAATGGGGCTAAGAGCCCGAAGAATAACCAATGGCGTCCATAACCCTGAGGCCAAGCGGAAGGGTAACCACACCTTCTTGGCGTCGATCTCAAAACACCTTAACAAAGGGGTGCGACAAAGGGCAAGAGAAAACAAAGAAGGAGCGTCGATCGAGGCCATTGCAGCGAGGCTAGAATTGGCGGTCCTCGCCTACATAGGTATGGTGGACTGGCGGCGGCAACATGCACTAAACAACCTATAGAGACTCGATACAACCGGCGGTTATCGAGAGGGTGAGAATGACCTATCCGGATCAACCTCGCTACACCAAACAAACCCATCTGGTGTTTCCCCTCGAGACCGTCGAGGAAGTCAACCGGAACTCACACCGTTGGCGATTTTATTCATTCGATTATCGTTGCAGCAATTACTAGTCAGGTTTAGATAATCATCATGATAAAATAAGCAGTGGGCCCTTTTAGTTAACCATTCCGTTATAGTTGCAGCAATTACTAATCAGATACAGATAGCATGATATAATCCCAAAACCCAGCTGTTGTTGGTACTTTTATTCAGCCATTCCGTTGTAGTTGCAATACTTACTAGTCGAGATACAATTGTGCATGGCGACAACCAAACAAGCAATTGTGGGCGTATTAATTAGCCATTCCATTATAGTGGAGCTAATTACTAGTCATTATAAGTCAAATTTATAGCGATAAACTTTAGTTATGCTTGTCTATGATCGAGATCGTGCTCCAAGTCGTCCATATCCATGGACACGGCTTTGAAAGTTTTAACCGGCGGGGTGCACCAATAGCAACACTGCGCTCGATCAACCTCGGAAAAACCAAATCAAAACCCAACGAGGCTTTCACGGTGAACAATCACGATTCGAGAAATATTTGGGGCCACCTTAGAGTAGAATCCATAGCGGGTAAGCAAGCTCAGACGGCCTCAAGGTTATGGGGACGGTTTGTGAGCGGGAACCCGAAAGTGTGGCTGGGCTTGTCGACAGCGGAATCGTGCCATTATTTCCTAAGCGATGCGATGTGCGCCTCGCACAATCGTAAATAAAGCGGTAAAGCATGGCATAAGTGCAGGATCGTAATAAAACCTCAAACTAGTTTGTGGCCCCAAGAAATAAGTCGAATCAAGCTCAGCTGGGGTCCCATATACCTCCGGATGTGGATAGCGCATAAAATCAAGGCAATTATCAAGTACTCGGGGTCTTACGGGACACAAGTGGGCGTTCGAAACCAAATATTATCTATCACCCCGATGCCTCGCTTATTCAATTTTAGTTGTTAAACAGTAAAGTGATGATAAGTAAAACTAGAATCATCTCCAAAAACAACATGCGGCAATACATCAAAGCGTGGCATATGGCGACACATCGACACTTGAGCAGCAACTACGGCATAAGTCCAACTATCTACCAAACAACGGTAATAGGGTGTGTCCAAGGCAATATCTGGTGCGGGGATAGCAAAATGCGGAACTAGAGCATCGCAACACGAGATAGCAACAGATCAACAGGAGGGAATAAAGACTATAAAATTAAGATAGGTAGAAAGGGGGAGATGCTCGCCTGAAAACATGTCGAAGGTTTTTCCCGAAGATCGGGGCGAAGCTCACATCAACTCAACGGCCTTATCCGCGAAGAAGCAAAACACTAGAAGAAACACCGGATGCAATATTTAATACTTGGCAGAAGATCGGCATGATGCATGTATGATGCATGGCAGGGCAAGGTGCGATGCAATTAGGTCATATTAAGTGGAACCGGGGTCCCGACAATTAATTAGATGGTGCAAGTTGTTTAGAACCCCGCAATTTAAACGTTGTTTAGCATGGCAAACGATAGTACTGGTTCGCTACACAAGTTTTAAATGAGGCCAATATAAGGCTAGATTTGCCCGCATATGGCCCCATATTTAATTATTAGGTGAATCGGCATAAGGCCCCCAAACCACATGGATGTGTGCAAGAGGACAATTCAATATGCAACAAGTTGTTATTATGTTATAAAATAGGGTTCGAGGAAGAGGGGTCACACATTAGGGGTCTCGACGATCTTGGGGTTTCCGGGGTTCGGGGTCGGGGTCCAGGGGTCGATGGAAACGTTCTCGGACTTAGGGGTAGGTCTTGGCGCATCCGGGTGCGGAACTTGAGGTCATGGCGACAGTCACAGCGTTAGGATGTTCTCGGTGTCAGGAGTAGAACTGGGGTCGGTGTCGGCCTCTTCCGGTCGGTGCCGTTCTTGTCGTCGGCCGATCTTGGCGGGTCCCACGGGTCGATCTTTGCCGTATGGTCTTGTTGGTCCGCGCCATCGAGTCGGTCTTGGCATTCGGGAGGAAGTTCTCGGTTTTGCTTCAAGCGGTCCATGACGGAGCACTTGTCGCATATGGCCTTCGGATCCAGCTCGGGTTCGGTCTTGGGGTTCCGACTATCGGACAATGCTCGTGTAGTAGATCTTGGCCTTCTGAGGTGTGAGTCCAGGGCCTTGTGCAACTTGTCGGGCGTCTTGGGGGTGGATCTTGGCGTCCGGTTAGTTCTTGTCGATCTTGGAAGGTTATCGGGTTCGCTTGAAGGAGATCTTGGGGTGGCGCGCATGCCCGTGATGGTGAACTCGGGGCTCCGTGTCGGCGCTTGGGTCCCATGAGTTTTGAGAACGTCTTGGAAGATCTCGGCATGGGGACGGGTGAGGTGGACTGTTGCCGGGCGGTTGCTAGGGCGAGTGGAAGGCGACCAACGGCGAGAATGCGGCGGGGGTCCACGGAGGCGACGGCGAACCGAGGGAGGGCGCGGCAACAACCAGGCTGGGGTCTCGGGTCGAGGGGCAGGCCATGAGCTGAGGACGGCGGGACCGCGGCGGCCGACGCAGCAAACAATGCTGGCCGGCGGGCTTAAGCGCACGGCGGAGCGGCCAGGCGGCGTCTGGGCGGCGCGCGGAGGCCGAAGGCAGCGGCAGGCTCGGAGGATCGGAGGCGAGCTCGAGGAGGTGGGTGCGAGGATGGCCTTGGCCACGGAACCAATGGCGGAGCCACCTTCTGGAGAAGAAGCATGACGGTGAGACGGTGGGCTGGCAGGTCGGCTGGAGGTGGCGGGCTTCAGGAGGGGCGGCAACTCAGCGGGCGGTTCGGGGGAGCCCGGAGGGTAAGCGGGGAGAGAGGCCGAGGGCATAGTGGCGGGCGGGGTGTGGGGTGGCGGGCGAGCTGCGTCGGGAGAGGCGGGGATGCTGGGAGGAGGGGCGGTGAGGGCAGGAAGGCGGACCTGGGGAGAGGGAGGCCGAGGAGGCGGGGAGGTTGGTGGTAGGGCGGCGGCCATGGCGTGGTCGCGGCGGCGGGAGGGCGGAGGCAGGAGGCGAGGCGGAGAAAGCAGGCGGGGTGCGGGCCGTGGCGGCGCCTGCCGCGAGGAGGAGAGGGGAGGCGGTCGAGGCGATGGGGTAGCACGGGCGGTGAGGCAGGTGGAGGCGCGTCTGCGAGAGAAAGGAGGAGGCGGCGGGCGTGGGCCCGAGCGCGTGATGGCGTGGCGTCTTTGGGGCGGGAGGGGCGGGTGGGCCAGGCTAGCGGGGTCCACGGAGAGGTGGGAGGAGAAAGGTTGGTGGGGAAGGAAGCGGCAGGTGGGCCGGGAGAAGGGGCCTGTGGCGGGTGGAAAGGCTGGGCGCGTGAGGTGAGTGTGAGCGTGTGTGCCTGGGAGGGTGGGTTGTGAGAGGGCAGGAGAGAGAGGGGGTGGGGTGAGAGGGACACGTGGCAAGATGGTTGGGGTGGGGGTGGCTCGGAGGTGGCGTGATGCTATAGGCTAGGGTGAGGTGGCCAGGGTGGTTGGGTAGACTAGTGGGTGAGTCTAGGAATAGATGGGGTAGGCAGGTTGGACCGATTGTAAAATCTGGGGCGGTCGTTCGGGTCGCTTTGGCCCGTTCGACTGCCCCTACTTAAACAAATTAAATATTTTATTTAATTCAAACAAAGTTTTTGCAAACCGATTTCGGCAAACCAAAATATTCCGGGGACCCGGGTTTTGGCGTTTGAATAAAATTACGGGGCGTTTAGAAAACAAAACGGCTTTGCGAAAATAGTTTTGGCAAACAATGCACGATGATGACGATGCAATGCACAAATTCAACGCGATTTTCTAGTAGTGGTTTTTGCGGGATGCCACAATTCGACACCACTAACAATGGATCTCGCCCTCGAGATCCGCCTCATGTCTTGGAAGGAAGGTCGGCGATATGAGTATTCTCGCTTCGTGTAGATCACCGCGACACCACTAACAAGAGGTCGTTGTCCTTGATCGTCGAGAGCACTCCGGATAAACAACGGGCGAAGTGAAAGGTAAGGCCACCTCGTACTTCCAGGGAAGGAGTAAAATTGCATCGATCCACCATTCAATGTACAAAAGCGAATGATAAGAGTAGTGGTATGGTCGCGACTCCATCCCGCACTCAAAGCATTACCCTGTACACGAATAGAAGATTATGCAACCAACCCTCAAGATTCGGATCAAGATCTCGACAAGCGAGGTTGAAACAAAGGAGTGATCACAGACTCTGCGCCGGATCTGGCATAGAAGACTTGTCGCGTCGGAAAACACGGAAGGCACAAACAAGGAACAAAGAATGGTGACACCGTAGACGGATTCCTCGGATAGCATGAAGACCGGATGTAGCAACACCGTTATCAAAGGAGGAAACGAAACCCTGAAGGTACGACGGAAAACCCTCCACGAGAAATCCTGGACTCGAAGAAAAGATAAGAGAGCAGATTCAAAACACGTCGAGGTAAGAGGAGAACAGCAGAGGGGTAAGGAGTAAAATCAGACCTAGTCAGAACTATCCAACCGATTTTCAGAAATAGTTTTGACACTCTACTTGACGTTAGCTAGGTTATCCTCTGATTTGGACTTGTGGGTATCGCAAGCTGCGAGCTCGATACCACTCTGTAACACCCTCGAATCGGACCTATGCAAGTTTGGCAAAATTCACCAAACCCGCATAAAGCGATTCAAAGGTGCCAAGCACTTTCGTGCGGGTGGAAAGCAAAAATAACATTACACAGTCCTCGATGGGACCTGAGCAGATATATACAACGACTCAAAGAGTCAAGAATACAGATATAATATACAAGATCCAAATCACCTTGAAAAGCGATGGGGCGTCCGACTACGGACAAGATGCAAATGGGGCTAAGAGCCACGAAGAATAACCAATGGCGTCCATAACCCCGGGCCAAGCGGAAGGTAACCACGCTACGGCGTCGATCTCAAAACCTGCTTAACAAAGGGTGCCGACAAAGGGCAAAGCAGAAAACAAAGAAGGAGGCGTCGATCGAGGCGATGCAGCGAGGCTAGAATTGGCGGTCCTCGCCTACATAGGTATGGTGGTGGCGGCAGCGGCAACATGCACTAAACAACCTATAGAGACTCGATACAAGCGGTTATCGAGAGGGGTGAGAATGACCTATCCGGATCCAACTGAAGCTACACCAAACAAACCCATCTGGTGTTTCCCCTCGAGACCGTCGAGAAGTCAACGAGGAACTCACACCGTTGGCGTTTTATTCATTCGATTATCGTTGCAGCCATTACTAGTCAGGTTTAGATAATCATCACGATAAAGTAAACAGTGGGCACTTATAGTTAACCATTCCGTTATAGTTGCGGCAATTACTAATCAAATCTGAGATAGCATGATATAATCCCAAAACCCAAAGGTTGTTGGTACTTTTATTCAGCCATTTCGTTGTAGTTGCAATACTTACTAGTCGAGATACAATTGTATGGCGACAACCAAACAAGCAATTGTGGGCGTATTAATTAGCCATTCCATTATAGTGGAGCTAATTACTAGTCATTATAAGTCAAATTTATAGCGATAAACTTTAGTTATGCTTGTCTATGATCGAGAATCAGCTCCAAGTCGTCCATATCCATGGACACGGCTTTGAGAAAGTTTTAACCCGGCGGGTGCACCAATAGCAACACACGCCGATCAACCTCGGAAAAACCAAATCAAAACCCAACGAGGCTTTCACGGTGAACAATCACAGATTCAGAAATATTTCAGGGGCCACCCTTAGAGTAGAATCCATAGCGAGTAAGCAAGCTCGAGGCGGCCTCAAGGTTATGGGGACGGCTGTGAGCATTGGAACCGAAAGTGTGGCTGGGCTTGTCGACACCGGAATCGTGCCATTATTTCCTAAAGCGATGCGATGCTTACCTCGCAATAAATAAATAAGCGATAAAGCATGGCATAAGTACAGGATCGTAATAAAACCTCAAACTAGTTTGTGGCCCCAAGAAATAAGTGAATCAAGCTCGGCTCAGGGGTCCCATATACCTCCGGATGTGGATAGCGCAAAATCAAGGAAAGTATCAAGTACTCGGGGTCTTACGGGACACAAGTGGGCGTTCGGAAAACAAATATTATCTATCACCCACCGATGCCTCTGCTTATTCAATTTTAGTTGTTAAGCAGAAAGTAAAGTGATGATAAGTAAAACTAGATTCATCTCCAAAACAACATGCGGCAATACATCGAAGCTGTGGCATATGGCGACACACATCAAGACTTGAGCGAAACTACGACGCAAGTCCAACTATCTACCAAACAACAGTAATAGGGTGTGTCCAAGGCAATATCTGACTGCGAGGATAGCAAAGGGTACGGAACTAGAGCATCGCAACACAGATAGCAACAGATCAACAGGAGGGAATAAAGACTATAAAATTAAGATAGGTAGAAAGGGGGAGATGCTCGCCTGAAAACATGTCGAAGGTTTTTCCCGAAGATCGGGGCGAAGCTCACATCAACTCAACGGCCTTATCCGCGAAGAAGCAAAACACTAGAAGAAACACCGGATGCAATATTTAATACTTGGCAGAAGATCGGCATGATGCATGTATGATGCATGGCAGGGCAAGGTGCGATGCAATTAGGTCATATTAAGTGGAACCGGGGTCCCGACAATTAATTAGATGGTGCAAGTTGTTTAGAACCCCGCAATTTAAACGTTGTTTAGCATGGCAAACGATAGTACTGGTTCGCTACACAAGTTTTAAATGAGGCCAATATAAGGCTAGATTTGCCCGCATATGGCCCCATATTTAATTATTAGGTGAATCGGCATAAGGCCCCCAAACCACATGGATGTGTGCAAGAGGACAATTCAATATGCAACAAGTTGTTATTATGTTATAAAATAGGGTTCGAGGAAGAGGGGTCACACATTAGGGGTCTCGACGATCTTGGGGTTTCCGGGGTTCGGGGTCGGGGTCCAGGGGTCGATGGAAACGTTCTCGGACTTAGGGGTAGGTCTTGGCGCATCCGGGTGCGGAACTTGAGGTCATGGCGACGGTCCTGGCGTTCAGGGGGGATGTTCTCGGTGTCCGGGGAGTAGAACTGGGGTCGGTGTCGGGGCGCATCGGCCTCTTCCGGGTCGGTGCCGTTCTTGTCGTCGGCGGATCTTGGCGGGTCCACAGGGTCGATCTTGCCGTATACAGGTCTTGTTGGGTCCGCCATCGAGTCGGTCTTGGCATTCGGGAGGAAGTTCTCGGTTTTGCTTCAAGCGGGTCCATGACGGAGCACTTGTCGCACATATGGCCTTCGGATCCAGCTCGGGTTCGGTCTTGAGGTTCACTATCGGACAATGCTCCGTGTAGTAGATCTTAGCCCTTCTGGTGACGAGTCCAGGGCCTTGTGCAACTTGTCGGGCGTCCTTGGGGTGGATCTTGGCGTCCGGTTAGTTCGTCGATCTTGGAAGGTTATCGGGTTCGCTTGAAGGAGATCTTGGGGTGGCGCCGCATGCGTGATGGTGAACTTCGGGGCTCGTGTCGACGGCTTGGTCCGCGGGTTTTCGGGAACGTCTTCGGAAGATCTCGGCATGGGGCGGGTGAGGTGGGCTGTTCTGCGGGCGGTTGGAAGCGAGGTGAGGCGACCACAGGCAGAGGTGCGGGGGTCCACGGAGGCGACGGCGAACCAGGGGCGGAGGGCGCCAACATGGCGGGCTGCGGGTCTCGGGTCGAGGGGCAGCGCCCAGCTGCGGAGACCGGCCGCGGCAGAAGGCGGCGGGGCAGCAGGCTTAATGCGGCCGGCCGGGCTTGAGCGCGGCGGCAGGCCAGCGGCAGGCGGAGCGAGGCGGCAGCGGCGTCTGGGCGGAGGCCTTGAGGCGGCGGGCTCGGAGATCTGAGGCGAGCTCGGCAGCGGAGGTGGGTTTGCGAGGCCGGCGCGGAACCCAGCGGCAGGCGGCGGAGAGCCAAGCTGCCGGCGGCGAGGAGCCTTGGCGGCAGGGGAGGTGGCGAGCTCGGGAGGCGTGGCCCGGGAGGGGGAGGCGGCAGGAGGCCGGGGGCAGGGAGGGTGTGGGGTGGCCGGGCGCCGGGAGGCGGCGGTGAGGCGGGGCAGGCGGTCGGACCTGGGAGAGGGAGGAGGCGGGGAGCCGGGAGGTTGGTGGTAGGGCGCGGCCATGGCAGTGGTCGGTCGCGTGGAGGAGGGCGGTGGCGAGGCGAGGCGGAGAAGCAGGCGGAGTGCGGAGGCGGCCCAGCGTGAGGCGGCCGGGAGGAGGAGGGGAGGCGGTCGGGCGATGGGGTAGCTGGCGGCGGTGGAGCGCAGTGGAGGCGTGCGAGGGAGAAAGGAGGGAGGCGGCAGGGGAACGTGGCAGGCGCGTGCGGTGGCGTGGCGTCTTGGGCGAGGAGGACGGGTGGGCAGGCTAGGGGTCCACGCGAGAGGTGGGAGCTGAAAGCCGGTTGGTGGGAAAAAAGCGGCAGGTGGGCCCGGGAGAAGGGGGCCTGTGGTGGAAGGCTGGGCGCGTGAGGTGAGTGTGGCGTGTGTGTGCACAGGAGGTGGGTTGTGAGAGGGCAGGAGAGAGAGGGGGTGGGGTGAGAGGGACACGTGGCAAGATCTGGTTGGGGGTGGGGGGTGGCTCAGCTGAGGTGGCGTGATGCTATAGGCTAGGGTGAGGTGGCCAGGGTGGTTGGGTAGACTAGTGGGTGAGTCTAGGAATAGATGGGGTAGGCAGGTTGGACCGATTGTAAAATCTGGGGCGGTCGTTCGGGTCGCTTTGGCCCGTTCGACTGCCCCTACTTAAACAAATTAAATATTTTATTTAATTCAAACAAAGTTTTTGCAAACCGATTTCGGCAAACCAAAATATTCCGGGGACCCGGGTTTTGGCGTTTGAATAAAATTACGGGGCGTTTAGAAAACAAAACGGCTTTGCGAAAATAGTTTTGGCAAACAATGCGATGATGACGATGCAATGCACAAATTCAACGCGATTTTCTAGTAGTGGTTTTTGGGGATGCCACACGCCTTGGCGAGGCTTTTGAGATTCGGCAAAGCTGATCCGCCGGGTTACTGGCGAGGATCTGATTCTAACTATCGATGGCAGAATCTTCCCATTCCAGAAACGGACGCACAAACTCTGCTACATGAGCGGTCCTCTTGACCCCAACCGAGTCTCGACCGTGGAGCTGGACAACTATCTCATCTTTTAAGCGTGTCCGAGCTGTCTTCAAGACGGAGATGCCTGAGGACTGGGCTTGGGGATTGAATCCATTTACCATGGCGTCCCCTCCAGTAAGCAACCACTAACGCTTTGTTATCTAATTGTTTTCGCTGTTTCGCTAATTTTCCTCTTTCTTGTCTTATAGAGGTTTGCGAGCGAAGGGCGAGGATCCGAGGTTTTGTCGCTTCCGTGGCCTCTGGACGGAATACCCGGACATTGGGGGCCGGACTCGGAAGAGTTCGTCCCCAAGTCGGATCTCGCTCCGGCTCGTGCTCGTGGCAATACCTCGGCCGACGAGGAGAAAGGTGATTCGGACGAGGGCCAAGTTCTAGAGGTAGTTGCTGCAATGCCCATTTCTTATGCATTTCCGGCTTCTACTTTCCCAGCTAATCCGGCGATCAGGTTCTGACGCCGAGCCTATTGCTTCCGGCCCCTGTCACCTCGGGAAGCGTGGGGCTCTGCTGGTGCCTTAGGCGGCCCCAAGAAGCGAATGAAGAAATCCGCTCAATCCCCCAGCGGACCATGCACAGGTCGCAGGTAAGTTCCTTTGCTCGCATTTCTTGTTTCTCTCTTTCCTTTTCAACTGGCCTTCTCTCTTTTTATTTTGGTGCTCCACTTTCTTAAGCCGCGGTCCTAGCATGACTAGCCGTGTGACTCGGCACCGTCTCCTCCTTTTGAAGATACCGAGATTTCGATCCACCTTTCGTCTTGCATCTCCTCCAGCTCCGAATCGGTCGCCCCCTCGCCACGATGTGCCTGAGACTCCTCTTGTTGACGTTGATTCCGCTCGGCCCTGCGAGATTTCCACCGAACCAGTTGCCTCCTCTGTGAATCCGAGCATCTCTACCGAGCCTCTTTCTACCCCCGCGGTTTCTATAATAACTCCAGCCCTGGCCGAGGACGTCAATATATCGGCTCCCTCTGCAACCGTGACCCCTCCGGCTCCTAAAAACACCGTTCCCATTGCCGAGGTATCAGCTCCTGCTGATGCCTCTTCTAAAGCAAGAAAAGTTGTCGCCACTAAGGCTTCCACTTCCCAGAAAGGTCTTGTCGGCTCTTCTCAGCCGAGTATCTCCGATGTGCTGCGCAAAGGAGCTGCCTCCACCAAAGCCTCCGTTACTCTGGCCACCGGTACCCAGCTTGCTCTTCATAAAAGCCCTGCGGCCGCGGTGGTTACACAGCACGTCCGGGGTAAAGTCCTAACTCGCACGGCGAGTGGGAACATCCACGGCTCGCTAGTGGAATATGCCAATAACTGGAATGCTGCTGATCAGTTTGAGGGTAATCCAAGCAGTCAGTCGTTTCAGCTTTCCGACATTAGCAGCCGCTTGGATCAAGCCGCCAAGATCGTCCTTGATAGTAACAAGATGAATGAGGTAATTGCTGTTTTACGGAGTTTTGATTAATTCTCCAGATGCTACTATATATACTCTAGTCCCTGAAACTTGCAAGCGAATAACTTGTTATTTGCTTGGAAGTTTAACGATGCTCTACTTAATTCAATTTAACTTTAGGGTTCGAACCTATATCCGACTAGATCTGCCTTAAACTTTGCTTGATTTTTGTCTAACTGATCTTTGAATATCCAGCCACCTAGATCCGGGTTAAGTTTTGCTTGACTCGGATCTGTTTTGGCTTTGAATATCCAGCCACCTAGATCCGGGTTAAGTTTTGCTTGACTCGGATCTGTTTTGGCTTAGAATATCCAGCCACCTAGATCCGGGTTAGGTTTTTCTTAACTCGGATCTGTCTTATCTTTGAATATCTATTCATCGTTTGCTCTATTGCTCAGGTTGCACATGACCGGCGGACTGCCAAATTTCAAAGATTGCTTTTTTGCACAGAAAATTGGAAGAAAAATATGAGAAAGTTATTCCTGTGGTGAAAAAGGCTGGTAAGTCAACAATTCTTTTCTTCATCTCCGACATTCTTACTGTTTTGTATGCGAGATGCCGGCTCACTTTGTTGGTAAATAGGTAACATCAATAACCTTAACATCCGTCTTGAGAAGAAAGTCAAGAACCTGGAAGGTTAGTTTCCCTTTTACTTTATACCTTCCCTCTTTAAAATGTGCGCTAAGTTTCTTTTATCTCGTTTGGCTTTGGTAAAGCCGAGTTACAAACCTTTGCAGCATCTCACCAAGATTACTGCGCCCATGCACGATGTGATCTGCATTTTTAGAACAAAGCTGCTCATTGGTAGCGACTAAAAGAAAAGATGATGAAATAGCTCGCTGCTGTGAGGTGGAGGCCTTAAGCTCTCTCGAAGTCCGAATTAGAAAAGGTCGACCAGGAGTTCTCGAGGAGAAAAATCGGCTAGCTCTGGCTGCGAGAAAATAAAGAGCTCCTCGAGGCTGCGAAGTGAAAACCGGGAATGAGCGAGAGATTGATCGCTTTGAGAAGAGCAAGATTGACTGGCTAAAGACCTTGGATATTCTTTGAGTTATATTCATCGTAAGCTTCTTAGCGGCGAATTATCTTTTCTTTTTCCTACTACCCCTTAATGGCGTTCGTGTTTTGCAGATCATTTTCCGAGCTAAGCTGTGAGCTCTAAAGCGGTTCTTAGTGCTCGTGTGTCTTGAGAGTGTTCTGTTGTAGCGGACTCGAAGTACTCAATGGAAGATTTCACAGTTCTCGGTATTGCAGTTGGTCCGATGAAGATAATGGGCAGGGATTTGGTGCAGGCAGCTATCCGAGCCTATCATGTTCTCTGGCCGAATACTTCTGGGACTCCTGATATCAATGAGGTCCAATTGCTGGTGAAAAGATTAATGGCGTCCGAGAGGCAACTAAGTCTCTAGAGGGAATCAGCCGGACGAGCTGGCGCTGATATGGCTCTCACCATTATTATGTCATGGTATGAAGATATTTCTCTTGATATCTTGAGAAATTTGCGCATTAGTTCCCGTTGGGTTGAGTACCCCACCTTTGTTGCTCTTCGGCAAGCTTGTGCCTTCCAACTCGTTGAGTATGCCGACGTGCATACAGGAGCAGGTCGAGTTTCCTTCCTAACCGGACGGAGGTCGTAGTTGAGGATGCATCGGATACTAACTCGGCTGAACAAGGAGAAGGTGAGGACAACTCGGCTACTTCTGGTGATTCCAGTTCGAGCTCGGATGGCAGCGGCGACGCGCGATCCTCATCCAAAGGTACTGGGCATTCTACTGGCCCGGCGCTCATGGCAGCCTCGGGCTTCTTCGAAGTCGCTCACAGGTGCGTGGAGGGCGAGGCAACCTCGGCCGAAGTTCCACCTACCTCGGAGTGCCCAGCCCCTGACCAAGTTATTGCCTCTCCAGCTAAAAACTTCTAAGTCATTTCTTATCCTTGGTATGCCGGGCGAATGATGTACGTGGAATATTTGTCCATCTTCTGTATGGTATGAATTTATTTTGCCGTGTGCTGCTAAGACATATATATTTCTAATTGTTATCACTTTGTTTAAGTGGTCCTGTTCGTCCGAATCCTTGCTTTGGCGGCCTGCAATTTCTTGATTTTGGGATATATAATTGCCTTTGTATTCCCGTGGTTTAGCCCATTAATCTAGGTGTGGATTCCGAATATTATATGAGATTGAGCTGTTCTTGCTTTGAGTGTCGAAGTTTGATACCTTCCTTGTATCAAAGGCTAACCACCACTTCGAGACAATAGATGGCAGTCCCAGTCCTTGCCTATATCACGAAGTCTAGCGTGTAAACCAAATTTCAGAAATAATATAAGGCGGTTGAGTCATTTGCTTTCGAGAGTCGAGGTTTAGCACATAACATAAAATTGAAATATCATCGACACTCCGAGTCACTGGATGCCGAGGTTCAACACAAATCATAAAATTGAAATAACATATGGCGTCCCAGTCAGCACTTTCTGGATGCGAGGTTTAATACATAACATGAAATTGAAACAACATATGGCAGGCCAGTCACTGCTTTCTGGATGCAGGTTTAATACATAACATGAAATTAAAAAACATATGGCGGTCCCAGTCACACTGCGGATGCCGAGGTTTAATACATAACCTAAAATTGAAATAACATATCGCGGTCCCAGTCACTACTCTGGATGCGAGGTTGAAACATAATTGGTGCTTGATCTTGAGATACTACTTTACAATGTGTCGTGATGGCGCTATGAGTAAAATGGGCGAAGTAAAGCTACGTTCCATGGCCTTTTCGTTTCTTCTTGGCTTTATGCCCTGTTCTTTCGAGGGATTGAGCATCGATTAGGTAATAGGCATCATTGTGCAATGCTTTGCTCACGACGAATGGTCCTTCCCATGGGCGGCGACTTGTGCATCGGCGTGCGTTGCACCGATGGAGAACTAAATCTCCTTCTTTGAACACTCTTGGATTCACCTTCTTGCTGTGATATCATCGTAAGTTCTGCTGATAAATAGTTGATCTTGATAGTGCCAGCTCTCTGGCTTCTTCTAGCAGATCGACAATATCTTGCCGAGCTACTTCATTTACTTCTGAAGTTGTATATTGAGTAACTCTTGGCGAGTCATGTATTATGTCAGCTAGAAGCACAGCTTCTGCTCCGTATACCAGAAAGAATGGTGTATAACCTGTTGATCTGTTGGGAGTAGTTCTGAGGCTCCATAATACTGCTGGTAGTTCCTCAATCCAACATCCTGCCGACCTTTGCAGCGGTTCGACGAGTCTTTGTTTTATTCCAGATAATACCAGTCCATTAGACCTTTACACTTGCCCATTGGATGTTGGGTGAGCTATAGAGGCAACATCTAATCTTATGTGTTTCTCTTGGCAGAATCTAGCGAAAGCTCCTTCTGCAAAGTTTGTGCCGTTATCTGTAATAACACTGTGCGGGTACCCATATCTTAAGATAATATCTTTGAGGAATTTCACTGTTGTGGGCCCATCGCATTTTTTATTGGTTTCACTTCAATCCATTTCGTGAACTTGTCCACCATAACCAATATGTGGGTCATCCCCCCTCGGGCCGGCTTAAATGGTCCCACCATATCTAAGCACCAAACAGAAAACGGCCAAGTAATGGGTATCGTTTTTAACTCGGACGATGGCATGTGTATCTTGGTTGCATATCTCTGACAACCATTGCATTTTTCAACCAGTTATTTGGCTTCTTTCAGCGTTGTAATAAAACCCATGCCTGAATGCTTTGGCCACTAAGGCACGAGATGAGGCATGATGTCCACATTCTCCTTGATGTATATCTCGGAGTATCTCCTGGCCTTCTGCCGAACTCACACATCTTTGCAATACACTTGTGACGCTTCTTTTGTATAGCTCATTATTTATGATCGTATAAGCTTTAGCTCTCCTTGCTATCTGTCTTGCTAATACCTCATTATTCGGCAAAGTCGCATCTCTAAGGAAAGAGAATATGGGTTGCGCCCATACTGTAATTACTTTCTCTAGTGTGATCTCACTGTCTGTTTCCATATTTTCTGCCGACATAGCTGCCTCGGCTTTCTCCATAGTTATGCTTACTTCAGCTGTCTTTCTCTTGGGGAACTCCGGGTTATATTGCTGGTCAATTTCCATTGGCACACTATCTTCCGCTGAATTTACTGGAATAAATATGGATTCGGATTCTGGTGATGGAGTTATCGATGGTTTCCTTAGGTGTTCTAGGCGATACCAGGGGAATTTGCTGGTTGATCCTAGTTTTGACAACGTGTCCGCGGCATCATTTTCTGCCCGAGGTATGTGGTGAAATTCACACCCCTCAAAGTATCCACTGATCTTTTGCACATGAAATCTATATAAAGCCATATTATCATCCAATGCGTCCCAATTTCCTGAGACTTGCTGTACTACTAGATCTGAGTCCCCATAACATAAGATTCAGCGTATGCCAATCTCCTTTGCTACCTTCAATCCATGGACCAGTGCTTCATATTCGGCTACGTTGTTTGTGTGACAAAATGTATTTGTAGCACATATTTCTGATCTCTTTTGGTAGGTCAACACTATTCCCCTTCAAACCATTTCTTAGTTTGGAACCGTCAAGTGCATCATCCAATAATTCGGGTCTGGCAATGGTGGCTCATATTGCACCTCGGCCCAATCTACGAAGAAGTCGGCCACAACCTGAGATTTGATTGCATCTCTCCTATCGAATTGCGGAGCATAAGGTGACAATTCAATTGCCCATTTTGCTATTCGGCCACTTGCATATTTGTTACTCAATATGTCGGCTATGGGTGCTTCACAAATCACTTTGATGGGGTGCTCTTCGAAGTAATGTTTAAGTTTTTCTTGACATATACACTCCATAAGCCATCTTCTGATAATGTGGGTAATTTTGCTTTGAAGCGGATAACACCTCGCTCAAATAATATACCGGCCTCTATACTGAATTATCATTTTCGAGTCGTTCTACGACGACTACAGCACTCACTACTCTGTTGGTAGCCGCTATATCGAATAACATAGGCTCTTTTGATAATGGGGAAGCTAAAATGGGTGTTGTGACCAACATTCTTTTCAATTCACGAAATGCATTGTCTGCTTGTGGAGTCCAAATGAACTTATCTGATTTCTTCATCAGTTGATAGAGTGGTAGTGCCTTCTCTCCCAGACGACATACAAACCGGCTGAGCGAGGCTAAACATCCCGTGAACTTTTGTACATCATTTAGACACCTTGGAAACTCCATTCTTTCTACTGCCTTTATTTTGGTTGGGTTGGCCTCTATACCTCGGCTAGATCGAGAAAGCGAGTAACTTTCTGTTGTACGCCAAATGTGCATTTTTAGGTTAAGCTTCATTGGAACCTCCTCGGGTTCGCGAAAAGTCGTAAGTATATCATCCGATGGCGTTTTCTTTCCTTGGTTTTGATGACCACATCATCCACATATACTTGTACATTTTTCCTATCTGGTCATGTAGACATTTTTGCATGCATCTACGATCGTCGCTCATGCATTACGCGGCGAATGGCATTGCGATAGCAATAAGCCCGTCTGGGTAATAAGCGATCTTTATTTGATCGGCCGAATTTAATGGTATCTGGTGAAAACGAATCTGGCGTCTACAAATGACAATAATTCACAACCAGCGGTCGAATCAATGACTTGGTCTATTCTAGGTAATGGAAAAGGATCTTTTGGACACGCCTTGTTCAGGTTCGTGTAATAGATACACATTCGCCATACAATGGCTACATTCGGATCATCTTTCTTCTTTTCTACTAGCACCGGATTTTATAACCAATCCGGATACATCACCTCCATGATGAATCCGGCCGCAAGGAGCCGAGCTATTTCATCCCCTATTATTTTTCTCCTATCTTCGGCGAAGCGGCGGAGAGGTTGCTTCACCGGCCTTGCTCCTGGCCTTACATTCAGAGAGTGCTCAGCCAACTCCCTCGGAACACCTTGCAGATCCTGAGTTGACCATGCAAAGATGTCCCGATTCTCACGGAGGAAGTTGGTAAGCTAGCTTTCCTATTTAGCATCTAGGCCTGCACCAATAGTAACAGTACGCTCTAGGAATTGCTCATCTATCTAAAACTTCTTCGTTTCTTTAGTCGGCTGAAAGGAGACACTTCCATGTGGATTGGCTAATGCCGGCATATTCATTGTCTTAGGTGACGGCATTGCTACCTCTGAATCCTTCTTTTCTCTCTTGCTATAACCGGTGATTATTGAAATTTGACCCGGCTGAGGCACATTCCATTGACTTCTTGTAATCCCCTGTTACTGTTATCACTCCTTGTGGTCCGGGTAGCTTCATCTTCAGATAACTTACATGACAGCTGCCCATGAATTTGGCCAACGTAGGTCGTCCGAGTAAAGCATGATAACAACTCTCTAGATCCACCACTTCAAACTCTAAGTTTTCTGCTCTGCAGTTATCTCTTGTGCCGAATAACGCATCCACTCGGACCTTACCAATGGGTTCGCATGAAAGCCCTGGTACTATCCCATGGAAAGTGGTCCTCGTGGATTGCAGCATGTTCTGCGATATTCCGAGTTTATGCATGGTATCTTTGTACATGATGTTGATCTCTGCTCCATTGTCGATGAGAACCTTTGAAAATTTCACATTAATGCTTGGTCCAACAAATGTTGGATCCAAAGCAGTGCATCTGACCGGACTCGGCATTATCTTGGGGTGATCCTTTATGCTCCAAGTTATTTCTGATCGACCAAGGCATATATCTTGGCAGCTTTGGCATGGTGCATTTACTTCCATATGCGGTGCACACTCTGCTTGTCCTGCTTTGTTCCGTCGTGAACACATAATAAGGCCGATGATGTTCTCTGTAATCATTGTGTCGATTTCCTGGTTGTCCTTCCATCCTAGCCTTGGTTCATCACTTGATGTACGCATCTCTCCGGTCGAGTTATCGTATCTCGGGGAGGAGGTGGTAACATCGATTCTGCGCATTGCTCGATCAAATGTGGCTGATCTTTGATGTACTTGAAGGGTATTGCTGAATACTGCGGGTTTCCCATTGCATTTTCATCCATGCACATTGGCGGGTAGTATGGTTGGCGCTTTGGCTGGGTTTGACGATGTGAAATTTACGGTGATCTAACATAGATTGAGCGTACTTGACCTCTCCTATTGCTTCTTTTGTTCTAGGGTCCTTGTCTTTTCCTTCATTCCTTGGTGTCCCTTTCTTTGAGGACCATTCTTTTGTCGTTGAGTCATTCTGACTCGGTGATCTCTTACCTTTTCCACTTGGGCGAATTATATCGTAATCCGGCCTTTCTTCTCTTCTTCTTCCTCTGAAGTCATTGCTTTGGATGACCCAAATCTCTTGCATCTTGTTCTTGTTGCTCCGATGATCATCCACCGACATTAACTGCAGTTGCGTCGGATCTCCCAATGCATAGAGTCCGCTATTACGATAGTTTACGCCAATGTGGTTGGCATATCTCTTTGCGATCGTTGCCACAATACACGGCATAACGGCATCCTTGGCGAACCAAGCTATTGCTTGCGACTCTATAACTCCTTCACACGAGTTTCTCGGGTTACACCACCGAGTTAAAAACTCTCTGTCTTTCATTCGGTCTCACTTGCACATGGCTAATTGTTGCGGCTGTTTGGCCTCTTGTATGTCTTTGGTAAAGTTGCTATCGAACATTTCTTCAAAATCAACCAACGATTGATCTTTCTGGTAGATTGACCATACCCTAGCTGGTCCTTCCAACATTTGTGGGACATACCGTCACGCCCATCGTAAGTTCCACCCGCTATTTTCTGGACGGTGGCATAATCAATCAACCATCTTGCGGTTTGGTGCTCCCATTATATGTTTTCGTGCCTCTCGCTAGCGAAAGTTCGGCACAGTGGTTCACCATGATCCGTGGTCCAAAGCATGTCGGACCGGGTGGACCCTGTTCTTCCGGACTCGGACCCGGTACGGCGGTCTAGCTTTACTGGCATCATTTGATGGCAAATCTCATCTGAGAACCACATCACGCATTCCATAGTGGTTATTCCCACCATGGATCACATATTCCATCTCGGAATAGCCATCGTTGTACCTTTCATTCACTTGATTGTGGCGAGCTGGTCTTCTCTCTCTGCCGAGGTTCATGTCTTGGTGTGCAGATTGGCCAGTTCTCTCCTTACCTCAGAGGATATTGTTCTCGTGATTGCCTCTCCCGAGCTCTCTTCTGCCGAGGTCTCCATTACCTCGGCTTCCGTCGTCCTTCTCAACACGGCCGGGATTCCTCTCACCACTGTTACCTCGGCTTCCATTGCCTCTGTTCTCGTTTGCTTTCCCGGCTATCGCCGGATCATACGGAATGATTTGCTTGTTTCTCTTTCCTGAAGTCACCGCTTTGTCCTTTCGTGCATTGTTTCTGGGTGAGGATGCTGCCGCCACGGACAAGGCAGGTGCTGCTCCAGCCGAGTGAACCATTCACGAGGCCCGGCCCTTGGGGTCCCACTGAGCATTTCTTCGTTTTGCTGGTTCGTGATGCGCAGCTCATTCCTCTTTCTTGCTGTTTTGTCGGGCCTCACGATCAGCCCTCTAACTCAATGTTGCGGCATTTGCGCTCTCGAGTTCTTTCTTGGGGTACTATACCTCGGCAAGCCCAAATCAGCGATTACGCCTTATGAGCATCATGCTCCTTGTTAATATCATCTATGAGGTTCTTCCTCTTAATCTCAACTCGTCAACCCGTTCGGGGCGGCGTCAAGCTTATTAGCTTTGGCATATTCTCGCGAGGTCTGTTTAAGGACTCACTTAAAACCGACACCTTTTTGCCTCTACCGGCACCTTTTGCAGTTTCTTCTAATTCTGCTGAGCATTGGCGGATCAAGTATGTAGCTTCTGGTGTAGTTAGGTTTTCTATGGTACTTTGAAGAATGTTTTCTGGTCTTTCGGTGGCCCTCTCACTCTTGGTGCCTTTGGGGTAGTGTCACATACCTCGTCCTGGTTGGTCCTTTGGAGGGATTACCTCGGTGGGTAATGGTGCCGTCTGCTGGCGCGCCTGCGCTGCTTGGCGGGGTCTGGTCGATCCGGCAGCTACTCTTGCACGCTCTGCGGCGATCACCTCGGCCACTGCCGGACGCGCCCGCGTGGGCGGCTGCGGCGCTAAGGTGGCTCTCCTGCAACAACAACTTGGTGAGGATAAA
Source organism: Avena longiglumis (assembly GCA_030063025.1). Classification (NCBI taxonomy): domain Eukaryota; kingdom Viridiplantae; phylum Streptophyta; class Magnoliopsida; order Poales; family Poaceae; genus Avena; species Avena longiglumis. The sequence continues at coordinate 97,291,477 of CP125976.1, forward strand.
TGCGGAGATGTCGGCGCGGCGTAGACCATGCTGCCCAAGCTAATGAAGACACCGTTGCGAGGAGTTTTCCTGAAGCTACCGCATTGTCGGCGTAGTCGCGAAGATCAAACCTCGGACCAAGCCGAAACAACGCAGCGCGGTGTTGATGAAGTTCCCGTCGGGATCATGACTCCTAGCACATTGCTGGCCCCATGATGGTAAGCTGTCATGGTGGTGGCGGCAGAGGCCATGGGTAGGATAAAGTATGGGGCCAATGGATGCTAGAGGGATCTGGGGAGGGAAGATGCAGTTGATTCTACACACAGAAGACAAAGGCAAAGATCTTTATTTCTCCTTCCTTGGGCTACAAGTGCTCCTTGAGCTGTGTTCAAGGAGGAAAGAAGAACTTTACCAGCCTAACGGTACTAAAATGAGCCGATCCCCTCCTTAGGGTCCAAGCCTCCCCTTATAAAGGAGAGCCTTGGGTTCCTTTAGGGCTGATGTGGCAAGCATATTCGAGGAATATGCTTGTCCCAATATAGTAGTTCGGCGCCCCCCTTTCCCTGTCGCTCCCCTAATGATGGCAAGGTTCTAGAGGGCCCCTCTTGCGCGCCTCGGGCTTCAGGACTGTCACCTCCGTGACCTCCTTCTGTCTCTCTGTCGCTCTGCGCCTTTGTCCCTAGTGCTTGGCTTCGCTCAGATTCTCCCTAGCCTGCCGCTAGAGTTTGACTTTAGGCTTCTCCTTCTCCTGCAAGCTTCGTATCATTCGGCCCTGCCTCGCGTAACTCGGCTTGTCCTTCACCTGCATCAAGATTACTCGGGCTAACCCGGCCGACTTACGCAGTATCTCGGCCGGGTAATGCCTTGCCATTACTATAAGGGTCCTGCCCTTTCCTATCTCGGCCGACCTCTACAGGATTCGGCCGACTCAGACTGTAACTCGGAAACTAGACGGGGAACACCCTTTCGTCTTTCCCCGTCTTTACCCTATCCGGGGTTACCTCCCCAACAGGATATGCCCTCACCAAGGCAGGGCGGCATCGTCATCCGCGATAACGCGGAGCAGACCCGTCATGACGGAGAGCACAACCAAGGACACAAGAGCAGGTCGCGACATGACCCTCCGTGTCCGACTAGCAACCGCGACAAGTGCGAGGCGTCACGGGATGGTAACAGCAAAAAGGCTAACCCACCGCCACCTCCGCCTCCGTTGCCACCTAGCAGTCACCATGGCGGAGGGGGGCCGTGTAGTTCACGCTGCCCATCCCCCGTGGACAAGAAAAAGAGAAGCCCGGAGCCATCGGCCTTGCGTTCGTGGATAGACAAGATCCACGAGGCCCGGGAAGTACCATACCTGGGACCACATTGCTTTGGACCTGCGATACGGTCCGCAACTTACCCCAAAGGTTTCCGGATTTGACAAGACCATCAAGCCCTATGACGGCACCGCTAAGCCAGCTACATGGTTGCAGGACTATGGCAATGCGGTGGAGATCGCCGGGGGTAACCCCAACGTTGCCGTCAAGTACCTCCCATTGATGTTGGCGGGCACGACCCGTCAATGGATTGATGACTTGCTGGAGAAATCCATCTGCAATTGGTTGGACATGCAAGAAGCGTTTACCAAGAACTTGATGCGTACAAGCGTCCTGCCTTGTTGTCGATCTCTGACGGTGCGTGCAAGAGAAAGACGAGACATCTCGCGCCTACCTCTCCCGGCTGGATATGAAGAATTCTGCGGCGAAGTGCCGCTCAGACCGCCATGGCCGCCTTCATCAATGGGTTGGAAAGGGGCACGTTGCTCCGACATAAGCTGAAGCGCTTGCAGGACAATCACCAGCTAGACTTGAATCAGATGATTCAGTTGGCCAGTGAGTTCGCAGCTGTCGATGACGATGCTCGCGTCTCTCTGCCGGCAACGGCCGCTCCAACTCAAGCTCGGAGGAACAACATCACAAAGAGGAAAACCGCTCCAGAAGAAAAGCAAACTCCCGACATGGTCGCTATGACCTTCGCAGGACGAGGTGATGGCGGACAACGTGGCCGAGGACGGGGAGCTTGTCGGGAAGCGACAAGCGAAACTACCTCGGCGGCGCTCGTGTTCCCCAAAACTACGAAGAGTACGCGATATGCCGCCTCGTACACCTCGATGTCAGCAAAGGCCACCCATACCAATCGACACTACAAATTAAATCAACAACCTCAAGGAGGACCGAGTCGGCTACAAGCAAAGTCGGAAGAACGGACCACGAGGCAAGGACAAGGGAAGAATAAGGAGGAGGTCAAGTATTCAAGTGACATGGATGAGGACGTTGACCCCAAGCACGCCACCAAGAGCGACGGCAAAGGAAAGAACCCCTTCGAGAAGAAGGCGGGAGTTTTCCATACTTTCCTTGGCACCCCCACCGTCCGACAATAGAAGACCTCTATGAGGATACTGATGGCTACTCTACCCCCAGTTCCCCAATTCCTGCGCTGGTCGGAGATTCCAATTACTTGTGACAGGAAGGATCACCCAGACCTCATCCCTACAGAGAACCAATACGCCATGGTCATCAACCCTTTGATTGACGGCAATGAGTTCACCAAATGTATGGTGGATAGTGGAAGCAGCATCAACATCATGTACCTGGATACACTGCAGAAGATGAACTTGACGGAGGCAAACCTATGGCGGACCAACACCATCTTCCACGGCATAGTTCCTGGTCGGGATTCTCGGTCCCTTGGGTGCATCACACTTCAGGTAGCCTTTGGCGATGTTAATAATTACCGCCAAGAGCGCATGACCTTTGAGGCGGTCCCCTTCAAGAGTGTGTACCACGTCATATTCGGCCGCGACATATTCCACACCTTCATGGCCAAGCCATGCTTCGTCTACAACAAACTCAAGATACCCGGACCAAACGGTGTCATCACCGTAGCCGGAAGCTTTGCCAAAGCTAGGGACTGTGAGATCTGAGAAGCAGCCTACGCGGAAGCTGTCCTCTACATCGAAGAATTCAAAGATATCCAGAGCAAGGTCGATGCCTCGGAGATGCCCGCGTCGAAGAAACAGATTTCCGCTCCGCTCCAGCATTCAATACCGCCATCGAGACCAAGCCGGTGGAACTTGTGGTAGGCGATGCCTCCAAGACCACCGCCATTGGGACGAACCTGGATCCCAAATAGGAAAGCACGCTCGTCGATTTCCTCCGTGATAATAGGGACATCTTTGCCTGGCAACCTGCCAACATGAAAGGTGTACCTAGGAAACTTGCCGAGCACATCTTAAACATTGATCCAAAATGCAAACCAGTGAAGAAACCTCTACGACGCTTTGGAGATGAGAAGAGACACGCCATAGGCAAAGAGATAGCTAGGTTACTTAAGGCTAGTTTTGTCCGAGAAGTCCTTCACACCCAATGGGTGGACAATCATGTACTTGTCCCCAAAAAGGGAACCAAAGAATTAAGAATGTGCGTTGATTACACCGGCTTGAACAAAGCATGTCCCACAAATCCGTTTGCTTTGCCTCGCATTGACCAATTCATTGACTCGACGGCTGGCTCGGAACTTTTGTGTTTTCTCATGCATACTCAGGATACCACCAGATCAAAATGAGGAAGTCGGACCAATTGGCCACTTTGTTCACTACCCCCTACGACACGTTTTGCTATATTACGATGCCCTTTGGGCTGAAAAACGTAGGTGCTACGACCCAGCGGACAATGCAACGTTGCCTACACGATCAGATTGGTCGGAACGTTCACGCCTATGTGGACGATATAGCGGTGATGTATAAAAGTCAAATGACATAATCTCCGACTTAAAAGAAACCTTTGGTAATCTCCGGAAATACAACATGATGCTTAACCCTAAGAAGTGCGTCTGCGGGGTTCCAGCTGGCAAATTGTTGGGCTTCATCGTTTCTCAGCGTGGAATCGAGGTCAATTGACGGAGAAAATCAAGGCCATCTTAAACATAAACCGACGACTCGGTGAGATTCTTTCCTCGGCCTATCCTTGCAACACCCGAACTGGTGAGCCCATGTTAATTTACATGGCGGCCTGCCCTGGTAATCAACATCGTCGTCGTGGTAGAGAGGAAGGAGGCGATGAGCACGAGTTCAACGACCGATTCACTATGTGGCGAGGTCTTGGCGGAATCAAGGCGTTACCGCACTACGAGAAGATATCTTATGGAGTACTCCTTGCTTCTCGGGCGACTATTTCGAGAGCACCCATCACGGTGGTAAGAAAAACTCCTTTTCAGGCATCATCAACAACACGGCCTTCTGAAGGGTCGCGAAGTGGGGCATTGAACTTTCCGCCTTCGAGATCACCTACAAGAGACGCGATGCTATCAAATCACAAGTGTTGGAGGATTTTATCGCAGATTGGACGGAGATGCGAGATGCTAACCCATTGCCGAAGCCAGAATACAGGGTGATGCACTTTGACGGATCAAAGCTGCTCAACGGCTCGGGGGCTGGTGTATTGCTATAGTCACTGGCGGAGACAAGCTACACTCGTTCTGCAAATCCACTTGAGGCTACAAACAACATGGCGGTATGAAGCACTCATTCATGGATTCAGCGTAGCCAAGGATATTGGCATCAAGCACATAGTTTGCTATGGAATTCCGACTTGGTTGCCTAGCGGTGGGCTGGCACAGATGCGGAACCCTATGGTGGCGGAATATCGTCTGAAGTGGATGAGATAGCCAAGAGCTTCTTGGGCTGAGGTCAAGTATGTACCTAGGGAGAAAAAGCAGGCGGTGATCATTGTCTAAGCTCGGATCAGGACGCAAATGAATTCCGCCAGGAGTTTTCCTGGAGCATCTACGGACACCATCCGTGAAGGGAGCAGACATCGACAACCCGGGCAGAGTAGACTCCTTCATCCACATGGTGGCAAAGGTCCCTTCGGCTTAGACAAAACCGTTCATGGAGTATCTCGAACACGGAACTTTGCCCGACGACGAAGTCGAAAGATGGCAAATAGTACGTCGAGCAAAGGGCTATACCATAATCAATGGATAGTTCTACAAAAGAAGCACTACTGGTGTATACCTTAAGTGTGTTTGCCAGCAAGAAGGTATTGAAATCCTACGCGAAATCCATCTCGGAGTTAGCGGGCATCACGCCGCTCCTCGATCGTTGGTCGCGAAAGCTTCCCGGCAAGGATTCTCTTGGTGACATGAAGGAGGGCGTAACAACCTGGTTAAGACATGCATGGGATGCGGTATTATGCCCGACAACCATATGTTCTGCTGAAGAATTGCGAACAATACCAATAACTTGGCCATTTGCGATGCAGAAATTTGGACATGGTTGGTCCGTTCTGAGATGGCACCATGTGGGTTTCGCATCTGCTAGTAGCGGTTGATAAATTCGATAAATGGATAGAATCTAAACCCATTAGAAAGCTCGATGGGGCAAGCCCTTAGGTTTGTCAGGATCTAGTGGTGAGATTTGGTCTCCCACATAGCATTATCACCGACGGCAAATTGTCACTTTCGGAGAAGTGGAGGCTTATTGTTGGGAGAAGGGCATCCGACTTGACCTTGCATCGTGGCACCCACAATCCAATGGTCGGTTGAGCAAGACAATGGATTAATTCGCAAGGAATAAAGCCCGTCTTGAGCACCGCATAGAGAAGCTCGAGCACAGGCGAAAGAATTGGCATTTGTGTTGTGGAGTTCTGAACTACACCCAAGATCCACAAGCTACACCCTTACTTCATGGTATATGGGCGAAGCCATCACGCCTTGACATCCTTCACGATGCACCAAGAGTCGCCTACAGCGAAGATGACGCTGAAGAATCCAGACGCCTAGATATGGACCTTCTAGAGGAGGAGCGCATTTTGGCATGCCAAAGATCCGCTATCTACCAGCAAAAGCTACGCAGCTACCATAGTCGCTGCATCCGGCATCGCTCGTTTAAAGAGGGGATCTGGTGCTCTAACTTAAGCAGAAGAAGTCACACAAATTATCCCCGCCATGGGAAGGACCGTTCATCATAAGCAAGGCGCTACTCAATGGGTCTTACTACCTCGTTGACAATCGTGAACTAAAGGATAGACCCAACGAGGATCATAAGCGTAAGCAACGTGACCCGGATCATGACTACCCGGAGCTTGATCGGCCATGAAACATAGCACAACTACGTCATGTCTACATTTAGCATTTTTTATCTATTGTGTAGCTCTTATATGATCAATAAAATAAAGCTCTCTAGTTCACTCATATTTCTGAGTCTTTTACCTCCTTTAGTGTTCATTTTTGGATCATATAAAACCTTTATGCACAATCTTTGCGATTGCACTTGTGACAATTCCGCCTACGGGCGTTAGCTTAAGTTTTCTGGTCTACACGTTCTTTATTGTTTTTATGTGGATTCTAGAGTAGTGACTTTCAGAGCTTATTGTCGGCGATTTTGTGCTTAGGTTATTGACGGTGCCATTGGGCATCATCACCTGAGCGCATGGTTCCGACAACGAGTCTTCCGACTCACAAAAAGTCAAGCATAAAAACCAAAGTAATGGATAAGCCAGCACTTGCTTAAAAAATATATACATACTGGAATCAGTTCTTGAGTAGCAGGAATTAACAACCATTGTTTTATGCCTTAAGTAAACACATAGTTTTTCCGCATACACATTAAAGAGGAAACAAATATTACAAAAAAAAATTATTCTTCTGGCGCAGGCGACTTGGAAGCAGCATCGTCGGCAGCAGGAGAGTCACCTTCCTCGAAGTCGGCAGTGTTGAGGGACTCGGAGGAGCTTTGGTTGCCGCCATCGATGGTTTTCATGGGCACGAAGATGTTAATGTCGACCAACTCGGCGACTCTGGTGTCATAACCCGCGAGTGACGCCAAGATAGATTCGTGGTTTATCTTTTGGCCTTCGTCATCTACGTCGGGGATACCGGAGGTTACCGTGTCGATGTCGGCATTTTTGTAATGTGCCTTGACCATGGACAGCGCCATCCTTGCACCGGCCCGTGCACGTGAAGCTTTCCAGCTTGCGATACGCTCGGGGGCTCGGTGCAGAATCTCCGAGAACTTCACCATAGAGTCCGATGCCTTGATGTTAATCTGGAGGGGTTTGGCTATCTCCTTGGCCTGCTTGATGGCGGTGTTGATAAAGTTGTCAGCAAGGACCATGCATTCCTTTGGCGGAGGAGGCGATCGGGTTAAACCCATAGGAGCTGCGAATTTCTGACAAAGGAGATCATGAGTTCAAAAATTCAGAGTATTCAGCTTACAGAAGTCCAAGACGGAAAATCACTTACTGAAGATGCTAGTCTCAGCCTCATGAAGACTATCCACCATGGAGTCCCGTTCTTGTCGGAGGATCCTGTACGTTTCAAGATGGCGCTGATTTTGTTCATTAGCGGCTTTCTTTTGCTCTTTCAGGATAGTGATTTCCTCCTTCAAGTGGTTCATCTCCTCACTGGCGGAGTCTTGCAGGGCTTTCATTGAATCTTCATGCATCTTCAACATATCCTTCCTCTCCTGCTTAAGGATTTTGTTTTTGCTATCCAGCTGCCGAATGTGCTTGGATTGCTCGACAATATCCTTAGCCTTGGAAATGGTTTCTGCAAGTGGGAGAAAGAAAAGTACATAGTGAGTACTCGGAGAATACACAAGACCAAGTCATAATACGAAAAATAAAGGAAAAAACAGACGCTTGCTCTTGATGATCTGTTCCTTCAAGAAGCGGTTTACCCTTTTGACTTCCAAGTCCGCACATCTTACGATTCTTGTCGTTGGCGACACCCCTCAACATTCTCATTACGTGGAAAGAAGAAAAGTTAAGCGTTGTTTGGTCTTGGAGCATCTAGCCGGAGAATTTCCACCTAGAAGCTCGGGGGGCTACAACGAGAGTTTTTAACTTTACAATATGCTTGGTCTTTCTTTAAGCATCTAGTCAGAACTAATTCAATTTTCAACTAGAAGCTTGGGGGCTACAGTATAAAGTTTTTAACTCAGTCATATGCTTAGCTTCTCTTTAAGCATCTAGTCGGAACTAATTCAGTTACAACTAGAGGCTTGGGGCTCTGATCTTGAAATTTATAAACACTACGTATGCTACTCTGAAAGCATCTAGTCGGAATAATTCATTCAAACTATATGCTTGGGGGCTACATTGTGAAGTTTTCTAGCTTAGTCACTCTTAGAGAATTTAGATGCAAAGACCTATAGTTTTCCGTCTAAATCCTCGGGGGCTACAGTGGGGATACTCATATGAAAAGCAAAAGGCAAATAAAACTTACAAGCGCAATGATCTTGAGGTTTGTAGCACTCTCAACAAGCAACTTGCCAAAGGACAAACTGTTTCCTTGCAAGATTTCCACTTGCCGGAGAAGCTCCTCAAGGACGCACGTTGGAGATGTTGTAGGGTTCGCAGCATAGAAAACAAAAAATTTCCAACGGTGAGAACAACTATGTACCAAGATCTATCTACTAGATACAAACAACGGGCGGATGTACATCCGTAGAGAACATACCCTTGAAGACCGACAAAGCTTAATGAGTCCAAACTCGTGGTTGATGTAGACGATCTCTTGCCGATCTCAAGATCGAGAGGAAGTCCTAAGCGCCAAAACAGCGACACATGCGTGCTCGCTTTACACGTTCGAGGCACCGAGCAACCTCCTCCTCGCTCCAGTGATGCGGTGAAGCACAACTCTTTCTTGCCGAATAGCCACGGGAACATGTATATCGCTAGTCCGAGACCATGGGAATAAATACTAGAGGAGAGAGATCCTTCGCGAGGAGGTGTGAGTGAGAGAGAGGGAGGGGGCTCCTTTTATAGGGAGAGGGGGCACCCAAGGGGCCATGCGCCTAGCCATGGGGATGCCCCCACCTCTTCCACATTCATGTGGATGGACACTCCACTCACTCAAATGCCTTTCAATTCCCTCCACTCAAAAACCCTCAAATTCCCATTAAATTTCCACCAAATTTAATGCAAACTCTCATTAAATAAAACTCCTTTTATTTATTCAGAATTTTGTCAATTACTTTAATGACAAACATTCACATATAACCCTGCTAGTATTTCATTTCACATGCGAAACACTTTTGCAATTTCACCAAAACCCGTCTAGGTATCTAGTGAAATAAATTCTGCGCTTGTTATTCTTTTTGGCATGAAACTTTTGCTCCAAATGGATGTCGGTTTCTCTTAAGTGTGTCACCCTACGGTTCGCGAATAATGCGGACATGATCGAGACCCCTCTCGGATCAATAATCATAGCGGGATCAGAGACCCATCTTGACTCCCACACATTCAACGATGACTTTCTTGTGATCGTGAACCTTTTATGCTAGTATCTTAATCCCTTTGTTTCGTGATATATTACATGTCCGAGATTGATCATCGGTATCTCCATACCTAGTTTGATCTTATTCTTGACATGCACTCTTTTCTCGTTCCGTGATATAACATTCTAGTGATCAAATCACTTGCTTGCAAGCTAATCAATGTGATATCACCGAGAGACCGAGCATATCTATACATCATCGGGATGAACAAATTCCACTCTCGATCCATGGGCCTCAACATAGCACTTTAGTAGTTACGAACCCATCTTTATAATCACCACATTACGGTGTGACGTTTGATGTTATCAAGAAACTCTTCCGGTGTTAGTGATTGACACGATCTCATGGTCTAAGGATTTCGATCACTTCGTAAGTTGTTATAGCAATATAAACTCAATGACTTTGATCGTAATTCTATACTTCGGATGAATGTTCATCACACCATTACACTAATGTTGTGACCTCGTTATTAACAACATCCAATGTCCATGATCAGGAAACCTTTGATCATCTTGTTAATCAACGAGCTAGTTTATAAGAGAGGCATAACTAGGAACTTCCTTTTTGTTTATTAAACACACATGTATTAACGTTTCCGTATTAATAAAATCATAGCATGTAAAATAAACATTTATCATAAATAAGGAATACGATAATAACCACTTTATTATTGCCTCTCGGGCATATTCCCTTCAGATGTCGGTTGCACACACGGAACTAGGCGGTGCTACGGCGTAATGCGGATAGACTATCTTCGAACTCTATGGTCTTCTTGGAGTGCGGAGGTGCGCCTTGACGGATGTACCACCTTCGACCCTTGCCTTACCGCTACCGATGGCATCCTTAGCGGGAGCTTCAGCCATTTGGTGTGCGGCACTCTCCTGCGTCGCCTGTTCGCTGACAACAGCAAGCTCGGTAGAGGCACCTGAGTCCACTTCCATGGCGGAAGGGCGGATGCTTCTTTGGCTGTGAGCTTGCCGGGCGGATCACGAGGCTTGACGATGGGAGTGACAGGGGCGATGGAGGGAGATGCGTGGGGAGAAACGTCATGATGCAACATGTACTTGATGGTTCTAGAAGCCCCAAAAGTTTTGGAGGTCTTCTTCAAACTGGTTGTGGCTTTCTTCGTGAAGCACAAAAGTATAAGTACGAAATAAGACAAGCAAAGTACAATGTCGTAGGAAAGAATCTTACACAAGAGGGGTGCTTTGGTGAGGGATCCAGCAACCTTTCATTTCTCCGCCTCCGAGGTGGTAGTATTCTTAGGCTCCACCCTCCGTCTTCTTCTTCTTGCCTCAAATCAGTAGCGTCGGAGGTGGAGCTCTTCCTTCGCGCTTTCATGGCTTCAGCATCATCGTCGGACACGGCGGTGACTTCCTTCATCTTTGTATCATAGATTTGAGAGCCATGCTATCCTCATCTATGTCGTATTTGTTAAGTGAAGAACCACATGTTAGATAGAGATGGTAATGGCTAGACGGAAGAACTTGAGTATATGTCATACATGGAAAATGCTTGATTACCTTTGGGCACATGCTCTCTACGAACATGTCGTAGGTGATGGTGAAGCCACGCTTCTTATCCTTCACCTTGATGATGTCCTTGAGGAGGATCTTGATGGAGTCGCTCGAGAAGTTGTCCTCGGAGATGAGGAGGCTATCCCTTCTATCATTGGAATACTCGTGCATCAGCTTCAAGCGGTGCTGCAGAGGTTGGATCCGCCTGATGAACCAGCACATGGCCAGGTCCAATCCGGTTAGACCCGTCTCTACAAACCACTCTATCCGCCTTATAGCGCGGGAAGCGTCGATGTCGGAGGGAAGGGAGGCCTGGGATCTCCATGTTGAGGCTTTGGCGACAGCTCCATCGACGAAGTCCGGGTACGTGACTTCTCGGCCAGCCAGAGGGATATCTGGGCCGTATAAGTACGTTCGCTGCCACTTCTTGCAGGACTCGTGACCGACGATGTCGGGGAAGCGCCGGCCAGGCCGGATCTTAAAACTAATGGTACCACAATTTCTGAGCCCGTCCTTGCCGGCTCCGGCCAGCAACGGTGAAGAAATATGAAGAGATCTAGCCTAGGAATAATCCCTAGATAACCCTCGCAAAGCGCCATGTAATTTCTAAGCGCTAAGATGCTATTGGGGAAAGGTTGGCTGTACTCGGTAATGATTCGGCGGCAAAAAGGAAAAATTGGAGATGGGGAGGCGTCGCGTACCGATTCGCTTTGAGGTACACTTTTTCTCCGGCTTGGGGATAAAGTGTGACCTCGCCGGCCGGGGCCACCCGCCAGGCGAGCCCCTCCGTCGCAGGAAGGTAGCCCTCGATGATCATTTATTTGATATCACGGTCCGTGATATCACGAACGCATGTCGCCCTTGTGGAGTCATACTCCTCCGGCTCCAGCGCCCGGATTATGGTTGCGCCGTGGCTTCCGACCACCGTACTTGGGATAACCAGACCCTCACGGAGGCATGATGTGAGCTTCGCCCGGCTTCAGCGTCGTCTTCGCTGGCCGCCATGGAGGAGAGGAGCTCACTGGCCATTGGGTGTGTTCGGTGGTGGTTGGGAGAGATTGGGGAGCTAGGGTTTTTCGCCGTTAGCGGAGAGCTCGAGGCGCTTCGCTGGAGGAAGAAGAGCGATGCGAGGAGAATGAGGTGAAAAGTAAAATTTACACCGATTACTATTTATAACCTCCGACATCAAGATTATGCGTGCAGCATGATCTAGCAGATTTGCCAGCGTAGGCGGCGTGTCGAGACGTCTGTGGAAATTTCGCCCGTTATCAACCGTCACCGCCAGCGGTTCATATCTCTGCGGGAAAAGCGAACATGATTGTGTTCTGCATGTGTAAGTTACGTGGCGTTGGTGACCTATGTCTCGTCGCCCTAGTTGTCATAGGCAAATGAGTCGTCATCGGAATATTCCGGCATGGAGCGGATCCAATCCCTACGGAAGAGTGCGATAGAAGATTTAACAATTCTCCGACACAAGTTGAAGACGGAGAAAACCTTGCGGGTTCTTTGGGAGGACTACAAGATGTTGCTTGACGATTTGCCGACATCCATCTAGGCGGAGCATTCAACGAAGAGGCAAGGCGGTGCAAGATCTCGGAGTTCTCCGGGGCTCTTGTTGAGGATATGCTATATGGGTATCCTCATAGCATGTCTCTTATCCAGGATAACCGGGTGGCCCATAGTTGGTAGCATGGCCCATGGCATCTTTGGCCCAGTTAGATGGATCCAGAAGGGAGGCCCATGCCGGATAAAGGAAGGCTACGAAGGAGTCACCGACGTACTCGGAGCCTTGGAGTACAAGACACGCTAGACTAGTAATAAACAGTGTAGGACTCTGTAACTTGTCCGGCTAGGATTCTTTCCTGTAACCCTAGGACCTGGCGACTATATAAGTCGGGCCTATGGGAGCCTTTAGGACACAATCTCAGATCGATTAACACACACACCTCACACAGCAAACCTATCTCTGTAACTCGGTGTATTGCCATTATAGTGATTTATAGCAGGAGTAGGATTCCACCACAGTTGTGGGATCTGAACCTGGGTAAGTTGTGTTACCTCGTACCCGTCAACCGTCATCATTCTCCCACGTCTCTAAACATGCACTGTGAGGACCCCTCCATGGCGTACTCGTTGGCAATACCACGATAGTTGGTCCATCATTTTCCAAGCCATCATCGAAATTCAAACTAGTATGCGCTTCGACTTGAGGTTCTATCTCTATTCCCTCACCGGACTCATTCAGAAACTATGAGCCATCTTCTGCTCCACAGTCTTCTTCTCCACCCTGATCAACGAGCGCTCCTTCATGATAAGGGAGCGCTCCATACTGATAGGGGAGCGATCCTCCACCACCTAGTATCATATCGAATAAAGGCTCTTCACCTTCTCTAATGTTGAAGTGATCCATAGAATAACCGCTATGACATAATGTGCATATGTGAGTAATAAAATTATATAACATCTCGAATGACAACAAAAGTATTAATATCATATAAAATCTCGAATAACATCTCAAAAAACAACAAAGAAGTCATAATACATCTCGAATAACAACAAAGTAGTAATATCATATAAAGAACAACATCTTGTCTGATAACATTGCTCAAACTCAACGTCGACTCCCGGCTCCTGAGCCGCGGGATGTGACCAACCAAATAGTCGGAACCATCACCGGAGTATAAATAGGATGAGATCCCTGAATAACCTGCCAGGTATGGGGGCCACCCTGGCGTCTAACATCACCATATAGCGACGGACGTGCTCGTCCTCCTCCCTCACGCGATGTCGTACCACCTCCTCGGGGGTCGGCTCCCTCTGCATACTGCCTGGGCCACGTGACCTCCACCAAAGAAGATCCAGGTCGACGACGACACCCGGATTCCTCACCAAGCTACGCGTCCCTCATGGAAGCACCTCCCAGTGCCAGCCTGGCGGAGCCTAGTCTCGTACAACACCGTTAGAGCGTAGTACTCCCTCGCTCTGGCCGAGTTGGCTACGAGGATGCCTAGTCATATCCTAAAGTAGGTATGGATTTGACCGAAAAAATACACTATTTAGGAAAAAAAATACACTATATATACACTAAATACTAACTAATATCATAAATACTAAACAATATACACTACTTAGGAAAAAATACACTATTTAGGAGAAAATATACTATATATACACTAAATACTAACTAATATCCTAAATACTAAACAATATACACTACTTAGGAAAAAAATACACTATTTAGGAAAAAATACACTATGTATACACTAAATACTAACTATTATCCTAAATACTAAATAATATACACTACTTAGGAAAAAAATACACTATTTAGAAAAAAAATACACTATATATACACTAAATGCTAACTAATATCCTAAATACTAAACAATATACACTATATATTAAAAAATACACTATTTAGAAAAAATACACTATACACTAAATACTAACTAATATCCTTAATACTAAACAATACACGCTATATATTGAAAAATAGACTAAATACTAACTAATATCCTAAATACTAAATACACACTATATATTGAAAAAATACACTGTATATGTTGACAAACAGAAAAAAACTCACAGGTGGGTGGCGCGGGGATGGGCGGTGAGGCGACAGGAGAGGCGCGGCCGTGATGGCTGAGGCCAGGCGTCGTCTGTGTGACAGGCGGCAGCCCTGTGGCGACTCGGGCAGGCGCATGGGACAGCGAGGGGCAGTAGCGGCTGTGGGCAGACAGGGCGGCGATCAACTTCTGGCGACAGGCGGCGCCTGGCGGCACAAGTTCGAAGGCGGGCGTTGATTTGGAGAAACGAGGCGTCCGGGCGGTTGCTCGGGGAGGCCTCTAGTCCGGTTCCGACCTCCGGGACTAGAGGCCTCTCCGGCCCGACTGCCGAGGACTAGAGGTCTTTTCAGCGTCGTTTACGTTCTCAGCAAAAACCTCTAGTTAGGTTGGAGGTTTGGAGCGGGACTAGAGGTTAATTTTAAATTTATTATTTCTATATTTTTTGTTGTGTTATGATGAAAAATATGTATTATATATCAAATTTTGCAGAAGAAAAAGATCTATAATGTAAATCTATTAGCATATTCTGTTATAAAACTAATATTTTGTTGAATTAAAAAATATCTTTTG